>OX596290.1:23965685-24377325 GCA_951394225.1 Harpalus rufipes | reverse complement strand
CTAACCTAACCTAACCTAACCTAACCTAACCTAACCTAACCTAACCTAACCTAACCTAACCTAACCTAACCTAACCTAACCTAACCTAACCTAACCTAACCTAACCTAACCTAACCTAACCTAACCTAACCTAACCTAACCTAACCTAACCTAACCTAACCTAACCTAACCTAACCTAACCTAACCTAACCTAACCTAACCTAACCTAACCTAACCTAACCTAACCTAACCTAACCTAACCTAACCTAACCTAACCTAACCTAACCTAACCTAACCTAACCTAACCTAACCTAACCTAACCTAACCTAACCTAACCTAACCTAACCTAACCTAACCTAACCTAACCTAACCTAACCTAACCTAACCTAACCTAACCTAACCTAACCTAACCTAACCTAACCTAACCTAACCTAACCTAACCTAACCTAACCTAACCTAACCTAACCTAACCTAACCTAACCTAACCTAACCTAACCTAACCTAACCTAACCTAACCTAACCTAACCTAACCTAACCTAACCTAACCTAACCTAACCTAACCTAACCTAACCTAACCTAACCTAACCTAACCTAACCTAACCTAACCTAACCTAACCTAACCTAACCTAACCTAACCTAACCTAACCTAACCTAACCTAACCTAACCTAACCTAACCTAACCTAACCTAACCTAACCTAACCTAACCTAACCTAACCTAACCTAACCTAACCTAACCTAACCTAACCTAACCTAACCTAACCTAACCTAACCTAACCTAACCTAACCTAACCTAACCTAACCTAACCTAACCTAACCTAACCTAACCTAACCTAACCTAACCTAACCTAACCTAACCTAACCTAACCTAACCTAACCTAACCTAACCTAACCTAACCTAACCTAACCTAACCTAACCTAACCTAACCTAACCTAACCTAACCTAACCTAACCTAACCTAACCTAACCTAACCTAACCTAACCTAACCTAACCTAACCTAACCTAACCTAACCTAACCTAACCTAACCTAACCTAACCTAACCTAACCTAACCTAACCTAACCTAACCTAACCTAACCTAACCTAACCTAACCTAACCTAACCTAACCTAACCTAACCTAACCTAACCTAACCTAACCTAACCTAACCTAACCTAACCTAACCTAACCTAACCTAACCTAACCTAACCTAACCTAACCTAACCTAACCTAACCTAACCTAACCTAACCTAACCTAACCTAACCTAACCTAACCTAACCTAACCTAACCTAACCTAACCTAACCTAACCTAACCTAACCTAACCTAACCTAACCTAACCTAACCTAACCTAACCTAACCTAACCTAACCTAACCTAACCTAACCTAACCTAACCTAACCTAACCTAATCTAACCTAATCTAACCTAATCTAACCTAACCTAACCTAACCTAACCTAACCTAACCTAACCTAACCTAACCTAACCTAACCTAACCTAACCTAACCTAACCTAACCTAACCTAACCTAACCTAACCTAACCTACCCTAACCTAACCTAACCTAACCTAACCTAACCTAACCTAACCTAACCTAACCTAACCTAACCTAACCTAACCTAGCCTAACCTAACCTAACCGGAAGGTACCTTAACCTAACCGGAAGGTAACCTAACCTAACCTAGCATAACCTAGCATAACCTAACCTAACCGGAAGGTAACCTAACCTAACCGGAAGTAAGGTAACCTAACCTAACCTAACCGGGAGTAAAGTAACCTAACATAACCGGAAAGTAACCTAACATAACCGGGGTTAGGTTAGGTTAGGTTAGGTTAGGTTAAGTTAGGTCAAGTTAGGTCAAGTTAGGTCAAGTTAGGTCAAGTTAGGTCAAGTTAGGTCAAGTTAGGTCAAGTTAGGTCAAGTTAGGTCAAGTTAGGTCAAGTTAGGTCAAGTTAGGTCAAGTTAGGTCAAGTTAGGTCAAGTTAGGTCAAGTTAGGTCAAGTTAGGTCAAGTTAGGTCAAGTTAGGTCAAGTTAGGTCAAGTTAGGTCAAGTTAGGTCAAGTTAGGTCAAGTTAGGTCAAGTTAGGTCAAGTTAGGTCAAGTTAGGTCAAGTTAGGTCAAGTTAAATCAAGTTAGGTCAAGTTAGGTCAAGTTAGGTCAAGTTAGGTCAAGTTAGGTCAAGTTAGGTCAAGTTAGGTCAAGTTAGGTCAAGTTAGGTCAAGTTAGGTCAAGTTAGGTCAAGTTAGGTCAGGTTAGGTCAGGTTAGGTCAAGTTAGGTCAAGTTAGGTCAAGTTAGGTCAAGTTAGGTCAAGTTAGGTCAAGTTAGGTCAAGTTAGGTCAAGTTAGGTCAGGTTAGGTCAGGTTAGGTCAAGTTAGGTCAAGTTAGGTCAAGTTAGGTCAGGTTAGGTCAGGTTAGGTCAGGTTAGGTCAGGTTAGGTCAGGTTAGGTCAGGTTAGGTCAGGTTAGGTCAAGTTAGGTCAAGTTAGGTCAGGTTAGGTCAGGTTAGGTCAAGTTAGGTCAAGTTAGGTCAAGTTAGATCAAGTTAGGTCAAGTTAGGTCAAGTTAGGTCAAGTTAGGTCAAGTTAGGTCAAGTTAGGTCAAGTTAGGTCAAGTTAGGTCAAGTTAGGTCAAGTTAGGTCAAGTTAGGTCAAGTTAGGTCAAGTTAGGTCAAGTTAGGTCAAGTTAGGTCAAGTTAGGTCAAGTTAGGTCAAGTTAGGTCAAGTTAGGTCAAGTTAGGTCAAGTTAGGTCAGGTTAGGTCAGGTTAGGTCAGGTTAGGTCAGGTTAGGTCAGGTTAGGTCAGGTTAGGTCAAGTTAGGTCAAGTTAGGTCAGGTTAGGTCAGGTTAGGTCAAGTTAGGTCAAGTTAGGTCAAGTTAGGTCAAGTTAGGTCAAGTTAGGTCAAGTTAGGTCAAGTTAGGTCAGGTTAGGTCAAGTTAGGTCAAGTTAGGTCAGGTTAGGTCAAGTTAGGTCAAGTTAGGTCAGGTTAGGTCAGGTTAGGTCAGGTTAGGTTAGGTTAGGTTAGGTTAGGTTAGGTTAGGTTAGGTTAGGTTAGGTTAGGTTAGGTTGTGTTAGGTTAGGTAAATTTATGTCCCCCCACATGTGTTACGCCTTGTCGTGGTTGGGGGGCTTGCGTGGTCCAATGAACCGCGTTTGTGAACTGTCAGGTCAGAACACCAAGAGAGCCGACGGGTGGTAAGAGCTCCCTTGCACAGGCTCTTGACAAACGACAGCGAGGTGAGGGCCCAGACTAAAGGTAACACACCCCATAATCCCAGCTGTAGTGTCGTGGCTAAGGGACTGCACCGGGGCAAACGATGCCGGAGGGTCTCCAGGGTCGCTCCTGGAACCCCCGATAAACCATGCGCCACTTCGAAGTGGTGCGGGGGGGCCTAGGCCGAGAGGCCTAACTGGCCCAAGAGAAGAAAAACTCATCAAAATCCTAAATCTCAAAGTGGGGTGACCCAGCTGAAGGGATGCGTGGTCAAATAGAAGTTTGGCAAGAGCGAGGTCAACCTCCGGGAGTGGCAAAACCGGTTGTATTAAGCTCGGATAGGCAGGATTCGTGAGTCATTGGAGACAACCTGCCTAGGAGAAGGACACTCCGAAATTAAACCACGGGCAGACATGGGCTCACTAGTCTTGGGAGACAACCTGTCTAGGAGAAGGATACTCCGAAATCAAACCAGCGGGTTGGAGGGGCTCGTTAGCCAGCGGGGCAACCCTCCTAGGAGAAGGAAAACTCCGAACGAAAACCACGAAATAGATGCATTTAAATGTTCTGTACATTGGTTACAGGTGCAGCAGTCGGAGTTTGAAGCCCACCGAGGAAAACACAGGCGTCCTAGCGGCCCTCTACGAACAGCATAGGACACGGACTACCCAGCTAGGTGAAAGCCTGGGCTGCGTTGGGGATCGCCGCGGGGGAGTGGCCCGATGCTGGTCCAGCCTCGGACCGGTCTCCCGATGTCGTTTCCTCCTCGTTGCCTTACCGGGGATTGGGAAGAGTCCCCTAGGGAGCTGGACTCCGTGGATGAATATGCTGGGGTTATGGTAAGATCTATGCGACAGATGTTCTGTGACGAGTAGGCGGTGGTGCTGAGTCCGTGACTCAGTCTCAAGAGGAGGCTCTACCATGGAAGGCCCAGCCATGGCGATCACGGTGAGCTCGGAAGGAGGCTTCGCTAAGATGGAACCGCCTAGGAGCACGGCAGTATCCCTTCGGCTGTTCAAAGGCATGTATTTTGCTGACCGGAGGGATGACTGTAACTACGCGCGTCCATGGGTGAAGTCGGTCCAAGAGCGTGCATCGGAGCACTCCGTGTATGTGAGGTCCTGTCATGTAAGTATGACATCTTCCGTTGATAATTTTAGCTTAGGCACAAGCGAAAAGGCCAACCAAAAAAAAGAAGAGGTGGGAGAAAAAACAAAAAAAATAAACCCTGCTGAAAGGGAAGACCAAGCGATAAATGAGGACTGGGACACTTCTACCGAGCTTGAAGCTCTTGCTGAGGCTCCTGGCGTAGGGCAGAGCACAAGGCGCGAAAGTCTAGCAGATGAGCTGGCATTCGCTGAGCTTAACAAGTCAATTGAGGACTTAGAAGAGTTGGTGGAGATAAGCGTAAGCTCAGGTGCGAGGAACAGCACGACTGAGAGTACCAACACGAGTGGAGGTAACTCAATCCTCAAAAAGTTATTCACCCCAAGGAAAAAGAAGAGCAAGGAGAAGAGGAATGACGATCCCGGTGAGCAACAAGAACCCAGCAGTAAAAGACCTAGAGAGAGCTTAGGTAGTAGTACCTGCTCTGTCAAACAAGAAGGAAAGAAAAGCAGGCACGAGGCTGTACAGGAAATGGACTGCAGAGTTAGAGCTCTAGAGAATGCGATTATTCAGCATATAGAGGCTCAAAAAATAATAGAGCAGCAGGACGCTGAAATCAGGGCCCTGCGGGAGAAATTACGGGAGAGAACTGTGGTTATACTGGGCAACGATGTAAGAAAAAAGTTAAAAGACACAGCCGAAGAATTGGCAAACCTAGTTGTTCAGCACCCTAACACCAAGGTCGAGATAAAGGACGTCTCAAAAAGGCTCACGCAACATACCCGCGAGCTTAAAGAGAGTGTGAGTGAGACCCAGGAGAAAGCTACTGGGGTTGACGTGGGAACACAAACCGTGCCACAAGAAACGGATGAAAAAGGAAGA
The DNA here is from genome assembly GCA_951394225.1 of Harpalus rufipes. Taxonomy (NCBI): domain Eukaryota; kingdom Metazoa; phylum Arthropoda; class Insecta; order Coleoptera; family Carabidae; genus Harpalus; species Harpalus rufipes. The sequence goes on along the minus strand of OX596290.1, from coordinate 24,372,174 downwards.
GCAGGTGGAGGAATAATCTCTACAGAAATAATCTCCCAGATCCAGCAGAGTAGGTCGTTTGAAAGCTTCCAGCAGGCAAACAAACTCCGCTGGTACAAAGAATTCTTTTCTGTTGTACAGCCACTTGATGGGGAAATTGAAATAGGGAAAGTTCCTCATTTACACTTCAAAAAAGAAAATGGGGAAAGACGAACTGACGATATTACCCAACTCCTAGGGTCGGACGCAGAACAAGATGGCGGGGCACGCGTCATACACATTGACGCATACGAGAAGGACAGGAGAAAGGAGGTTTACTACATTATCGTTAAAAATAATGAAGATAAACAGCCACCTCAAATAGTCTTCGAAGGCCTCTGGCAGCTTAGAGAGCTGATGGAGGCTAAAAGATAAAACGAAGTTGTCATTGTCCAGTATGAAGCGGGCAGGAAGAAACTTAATCTGGGCTACAGATGGCGTATGATGGAGGCAGTGTTCCATGGGTCTGGTATAAAAATATATCACACCCAAAACCCAAAAAGCCGCGGAGACAGGCCGCAAACTAATTCAAAAGTACAAACGAGCGCTACCCCTCGCAAAGAAAAAGGGAAAGTACAGGGAAGCCAGAGTAAAGGGCAGCAAACTGTAGGCCAAGGAAACGGGGAGGATATGCAAGCGACTACTGCCCCTAGTACGGAGGAAGGATGGAAAGTACAGGGAAGGCGGAAGAAAGGAAGAGGAGACGGGAATAAGAAGGTGAGTATAGAACAGGTGCAACGTCAACCCGAGAACAAAGACGGTAAGGGTAAACAGAAGACCAGAGCAACGGATGCGATAGTTATAAGCACCAAGGGTTCCTCCTATGTTGATGTGCTAAAGCGCATTAAAAGCACAATCCAACCAGAGGCCCTTGGTGTAAAAGTAAGAGGCATCAGAAAAACCAAAACTGGTGACCTTCTTATTGAGACTGGGAAGGACACGGAGAAGACGAAAACGCTGGGCGAAGCATTGGGGAAGATAGAGGGGATTGAAAAGCCCAAGGTCTTGTGCGAGGGAGAAGAGGAGGTCACTGTGGTGATACAGGGCATAGAGGAGGATATTGGTAAAGGCGCGGTGAAAGCGGCACTGCTGAAGCACCTGGGAGAGGATGTAGAGATAACAATCACGTCACTGGTCCCAGCGTATGCAGGCAACCAGACGGCCTTCGCCACCCTAAAAAAGAAAGAGGCGGATAAACTAACAAGAGCGAGACTTCAAATTGGGTGGACAGAATGCCGCATCAGGAGGTACAATAAGTTGATTCAGTGCTTCAGGTGCCATGGCTACAACCATACAGCCAGTAAGTGTAGGGGAGAGGACCGCAGTAATTACTGCAAGAAATGCGCCAAACCAGACCACTTTGCTAAGAACTGCCCCAGTGACAAGAAGAAGTGTTTGACATGCAGCCTGGAAGGTCATCAAACAGGCGAAAGTACATGTGGAAAGTATAGGGAGGCCCTGGGGGAGGCCAAAAAAGCACTATCTTCAATCTCCTCCAAATAAATATCGACAGGAGCTGGGCATCCCACGACCTAATGCTTGCTACAGCTAGGACAAGGAGCATTGACATGTTGATCGTGGCGGAGCCTACTCCTAAGACAGGAGCAGGCTGGTATCATGATACCCGGAAAGACGCTGCCATCAAGATCTGCGATGGCAGACAAGCGGTCAAGAGGAGCGGAAAAGGTGATGGATTTGTCTGGGTCCAAATCCAAAACCTCACAGTTTTTAGCTGCTACTTCTCTCCAAACAGACCGTACGATGAGTTCGATACCTTCCTGGTGGATCTAGAGTTCGCAGTAAGGCAAGCAAGCACGGAGAAGGTCCTTGTGGCAGGGGACTTCAACGCAAAAGCAACTGAATGGGGTAGCAAGAAAGCCAACCGGAGAGGCGAATCCCTTTCGGAATGGGGTGCTTCCCTGGAGCTGACCACACTGAACGATGGTACACCAACATTCAGGAGGGGCACGTCTTGGTCAGCAATTGACCTGACGTGGGTTAACACCCAGGCGGCTAGATGCGTAAAGAAGTGGGAGGTACTCGAAACGGAATCGCTTAGCCTTCACAGCTACATCGTCGTCCAGCTCCTAGACGATAATGGCGATCCTCCCCGGAAACCAGTAGGTAACATTGGTTGGGACAGGAGACAGCTAGAGCCAGAAGCTGTGAGGGAAATAAGTGGGACGGTCTTCGAAACCCTGCCACGGACTACCAATGAACTCCAGGAAGGTCTAAAGCGCATCTGCGATGGCACTATGCGCAAAAGAAATCCAAAACGTCCACCAGTATACTGGTGGAATGCAGAAATTGCGCAACTGAGGGCGCAGGCGCAGAGAGCCAGAAGGAGCTTCCAGCGCAGGAGGCCAAATGCACCATTGGAGGAAGTAGCAGCAAAATGCGAAGAAGCAAGACGTGCTAGGAAAGCTCTTAAAACTGCCATTGCAGACTCAAAGCGAAAGGCATGGGATAAGATCTTAGATGATCTGGATCGGGACATATGGGGGCAAGGCTATAAGATAGCCACCCAACGGCTTAAAACCAGAGAACCAGCCAAAATTATGGACCGAGAGCAGCTAGTGGAAGCCATTATCCGGCTCTTTCCACCTGCTAGTAAAGTCAACTGGATAATGGTACCGCAGGTTGAGAGAATAGAGCTGTTCACCGAGGAGGAGGTAATAAGGGCAGCAAAACGAATTAAGGAGAGGAAAGCTCCGGGGCCTGACATGATCCCCCCGGAAATAATTAAACACGTAGCCCTGGACAAACCCTCAATCCTCCTCGGGGTCTATAATAGGTTGTTGCAGGAGGGAAATTTCCCAAAAATCTGGAAGCAGGCAAGGCTGGTCCTGATAAGAAAGCCCGGTAAAACGGACGATAACCCGTCGAGCTTCCGGCCTATATGCCTCCTGGATGCGGCTGGGAAACTCTTCGAGCAATTGCTCCACAACAGACTGATCCAGGAACTGGAGACAAAGGGAGACCTGTCCACAAACCAGTTCGGTTTCAGGAAGGGACGGAGTACGGTGGATGCAATTAATGCGGTAACCGCAATTGCGCAGGAGCAAAGGAGAACTCCCTGGCGAACGAGGAAAATATGTGCCTTGATCACCTATGACGTTCGGAACGCCTTCAACACTGTAAAGTGGAGGCAAGTTGTTGCGGTGTTGAGGCAGCGGGGTATTTCAGCGTATCTTGTTGAAATGGTCAAGGCATACCTCTCGCACAGGAACATTCTTGCGCAAAGCTCGACGGGCGAAGAACGGTTCGAGGTCACACAGGGAGTGCCGCAAGGATCAGTTCTGGGACCTCTGCTCTGGAACGTGGCATATGATGGCATTCTGCGTATGACAATTCCGGAGGAAACTACGTTAATTGCATACGCAGATGACCTCGCCCTAGTTGCGCTTAGTAGACAGCCTGACGAGCTGATCAAGAAGGTAAACCACGTAAACAACCTCATAGCCTCCTGGATGGAGCAGGCTGAACTCGAGATGGCCCCAGAGAAGACGGAGGTGACAATCCTGGCAGGAGCCAGACGGGCGGCGGGGATTGCGTTTGCCGTCAAAGGACAACGCATTGAACCGAAGGCAGCTGTAACCTACCTTGGAGTTGTCATGGGCCCCCGGCTGGATTTCGGCAGACATGTCGCTGCGGTAGCTGAGAAAGCCAATAGGACGGTGGATGCCCTCAGCAAGATAATGCCCAATGTGAATGGGCCGAGAGCGAAGAAGAGGAAACTGCTAGGCAGTGTTGCACAATCGATAATGCTTTACGCGGCACCGATATGGGCACACTGTCTGAGCAAAGAGAAGCACAGGTATACATTGGGCAGAGTACAGAGGAAAGCGGCTCTAAGGATCTGTTCCGGCTACCGAACGATATCGGAGGACGCGGCCCTAGCGATAGCGGGGCTACCGCCAATCGATATCGTGGCGAAATCCAGAGGGACGGGGAAAACCAAACCGGAGAGGGACGATGATATCATGGAAGAATGGCAGAGGAGGTGGGAGACCACTAGAAAGGGACTGTGGACGAAGAGAGTCATTCCCAATGTGAAAGACTGGGCGACAAGGAAGCATGGGGAGGTGATTTACTTCCTCACCCAGGCCCTTTCTAATCACGGCAGCTTCCAGACATACCTCTGTAAGATAGGGAAGGCAGAAGAACGGACGTGCCAATCATGTCACAGGGGAGAAGACTCTGCGGAACACAGTCTCTTTGCCTGCGACGTATTCTCCGTGGAAAGGTTGGAAGCCGAAAGGCAGGTAGGTGAGCTCAGCCCAGACAACATGGCTGGAAAAATGCTTGAGAGTAAGGACAACTGGACCACCATCGCGAAATGGATGGAGAAGGTTCTAAGAACAAAGGAGGAGCAACAGCGTGCAGCCCAGGCCGCTGTTGATACATGAGGAAACGGTGAAGGTTGAAGCCTAAGAAACCTGCCTGCCATGAAGTAATACGAATAGTAGTTCCGTGGCATGCATCGGTGAAAGACGGGAGGGGGTTTTTAGCCAGTAAGAATCTGGCACTACCAGTGGTCCCGGATGATCACTGGTGTCTTGTTGAAGATTTTCCCCCTTCCCGCGAGAAAAAAAAAAAAAAAAAAAAAAAGGTAAATTTATGTATGTATGTATATATGCGTATATGTATACTTTAGTATATATGTATGTATACTTTAGTATGTATGTATACTTTTATTATGTATGTATGTATGTATACTTTAGTACGTATGTATGTATGTATGTATATTTTATTATGTATGTATGTATGTATGTATACTTTAGTATGTATGTATGTATACTTTAGTATGTATGTATGTATGTATGTATGTATATATGTATGTATGTATACTTTAGTATGTATGTATGTATGTATACTTTAGTATGTATGTATGTATGTATGTATGTATGTATGTATGTATGTATACTTTAGTATGTATGTATGTATATATGTATGTATGTATATATGTATGTATACTTTAGTATGTATGTATGTATGTATGTATGTATGTATACTTTAGTATGTATGTATGTATGTATGTATGTATGTATGTATACTTTAGTATGTATGTATGTATGTATGTATGTATTATACATATGTATGTATATGTATGTACATATATATGTATGTGTATGTATGTAGGTGTGTTTTATGTATGTGTATATATGTATGCCTAACTGTCATTTGTCATTTGCGGGAGGTTATCTTTACACTTTGATTAGTTGGCGGGAGGTACTGTTGCTTTAGTGTATGTAAGTATTTACACTTCGGTTAGTTGAAGAAGGGTACTGAAAAATAAATTCAAGTGAAACTTTGAAATTGAAATTTGTAACACAGGTGCGCCAATGTTAGTTTTGAAACTTTGACTTTGAATAATTTCTGCCAGAGATGATTTAGCGTTAGTTTTCTATCTTTAATTGATTGTGTACGATAATATGTGTGACTTGTAATGAGATTTAATACATTCAACTATGTTTAAGAGTATATTTCCCATTTCTAATGTTATGAATGGTGTTACGTGAGCAACAGTAAATGTTTAAAAAAATAAAAAGTACTTACAGTTTTTTTGTTAATCCAATATATCCTTTGCACTGCACTTCACCACACATTCCCAGACACTACCACAGTAAATTTATTTTCACTAAGCACTTGTATTACGTTACACTCGGTGTTATACTTAGGTAATTCAAATACCCTTTGCTTCGCACTTGCACTGAACACTCACGAGCACTTTTAACACTTGTACAGTGAATATATTTTCACTAGCACCGTTTTGTTCATCGGAGAACAATCGTACAATGTGAATACATCGAAGGCGTAATCGTAACTGAAGCCGTACACGTTTGTACCAGCTAATAAATTATTAATAAATGTTGTTATATCATTTGTTGGAATGATGTAATCGTAATGGACAACGGAAGATAGATTAACCGTATCCCTATTCTTCGTGATGAACCTCCCGCGCATTTATTTGAAATGAGTATTTATCAATTTTGCGACCCCTTATAATAACAGCCCACCCCTTATTTAGGGTTGCGCTGTTGCTATAGGGGATCGCAAATTTCATAAATTATTATAGTTATTTTTATACATATTTGAGATTATTTATGTATTTAGATTTGCAATTTTCATCCATTTTCCAACCAGTTGAAGACTGGGGGTTGGCGGATTAATTACAAATCCGGGTTAAGTGAATTTCCAGGGATAGTGCCAGGACTCCAAGTGGAAAATTCCCGAAGGACCCAGGGCGGTGACCTTGACCCGTCAAGGGTCAACCCCATGACCTTGACCTGACCTGACCTTGACCCTAATTTTCGTCGGAAGGTTATTTCCAACTTTGACCTTGAGGTTGACCTTGACCCGTTTTCACGGGAAGGTCAATTCTTTAAATTGACCTTGAGGTTGACCCACTCTTCTTTGTATGTTAATTTTTGGTTACCTAACTTCCGGTTAAGTAAGGTTACTTTACTTCCGGTTTCGTTAGGCTAGATTAAATTACTTCCGGTTTTGATAGGTTAAATACATTACTTCAGATATGTATTATTATTGGAAAATATGTATGTATTCGTCGCGATAACATTTTTCGATAACGCCCTTAGTTTTCGAGATAATCAACAAAACGTAAAAGCTTGCCAAATCAAAAAACAAAAAGTGCTATAGATAGCTCTCGTCAAGAGCAGAAACTTTTGTCGTATAACATTTTTCGATAATGCCCTTAGTTTTCGAGATAATCAACAAAACGTAAAAGCTTGCCAAAATCAAAAAACAAAAAGTGCTATAGATAGCTCTCGTCAAGAGCAGAAACTTTTGTCGTATAACATTTTTCGATAACGCCCTTAGTTTTCGAGATAATCAACAAAACGTAAAAGCTTGCCAAAATCAAAAAACAAAAAGTGCTATAGATAGCTCTCGTCAAGAGCAGAAACTTTTGTCGTATAACATTTTTCGATAACGCCCTTAGTTTTCGAGATAATCAACAAAACGTAAAAGCTTGCCAAAATCAAAAAACAAAAAGTGCTATAGATAGCTCTCGTCAAGAGCAGAAACTTTTGTCGTATAACATTTTTCGATAACGCCCTTAGTTTTCGAGATAATCAACAAAACGTAAAAGCTTGCCAAAATCAAAAAACAAAAAGTGCTATAGATAGCTCTCGTCAAGAGCAGAAACTTTTGTCGTATAACATTTTTCGATAACGCCCTTAGTTTTCGAGATAATCAACAAAACGTAAAAGCTTGCCAAAATCAAAAAACAAAAAGTGCTATAGATAGCTCTCGTCAAGAGCAGAAACTTTTGTCGTATAACATTTTTTTATCGCTTAGTTTTATGTTTAGTCGATTATCTCGGAAACTAAAAGAGTTATCGAAAAAAATTATAGGACAAAAGTTTCTGCTCTCGACGAGAACTACCGATTCCATTAATATTTTTTGATTATCGCCCAGTTTTATGTTTGGTCGATTAATTTGGAAACTAAAATAGATATCGAAAAATGTTATACGACAAAAGTTTCTGCTCTTGACGAGAGCTATCTATAGCACTTTTTGTTTTTTGATTTTGGCAAACTTTTACGTTTTGTTGATTATCTCGAAAACTAAGGGCGTTATCGAAAAATGTTATACGACAAAAGTTTCTGCTCTTGACGAGAGCTATCTATAGCACTTTTTGTTTTTTGATTTTGGCAAACTGTAACGTTTTGTTGATTATCTCGAAAACTAAGGGCGTTATCGAAAAATGTTATACGACAAAAGTTTCTGCTCTTGACGAGAGCTATCTATAGCACTTTTTGTTTTTTGATTTTGGCAAACTGTAACGTTTTGTTGATTATCTCGAAAACTAAGGGCGTTATCGAAAAATGTTATACGACAAAAGTTTCTGCTCTTGACGAGAGCTATCTATAGCACTTTTTGTTTTTTGATTTTGGCAAGCTTTTACGTTTTGTTGATTATCTCGAAAACTAAGGGCGTTATCGAAAAATGTTATACGACAAAAGTTTCTGCTCTTGACGAGAGCTATCTATAGCACTTTTTGTTTTTTGATTTTGGCAAGCTTTTACGTTTTGTTGATTAACTCGAAAACTAAGGGCGTTATCGAAAAATGTTATACGACAAAAGTTTCTGCTCTTGACGAGAGCTATCTATAGCACTTTTTGTTTTTTGATTTTGGCAAACTTTTACGTTTTGTTGATTATCTCGAAAACTAAGGGCGTTATCGAAAAATGTTATACGACAAAAGTTTCTGCTCTTGACGAGAGCTATCTATAGCACTTTTTGTTTTTTGATTTTGGCAAACTTTTACGTTTTGTTGATTATCTCAAAAACTAAAGGCGTTATCGAAAAATGTTATACGACAAAAGTTTCTGCTCTTGACGAGAGCTATCTATAGCACTTTTTGTTTTTTGATTTTGGCAAACTTTTACGTTTTGTTGATTATCTCGAAAACTAAGGGCGTTATCGAAAAATGTTATACGACAAAAGTTTCTGCTCTTGACGAGAGCTATCTATAGCACTTTTTGTTTTTTGATTTTGGCAAACTTTTACGTTTTGTTGATTATCTCGAAAACTAAGGGCGTTATCGAAAAATGTTATACGACAAAAGTTTCTGCTCTTGACGAGAGCTATCTATAGCACTTTTTGTTTTTTGATTTTGGCAAGCTTTTACGTTTTGTTGATTAACTCGAAAACTAAGGGCGTTATCGAAAAATGTTATACGACAAAAGTTTCTGCTCTTGACGAGAGCTATCTATAGCACTTTTTGTTTTTTGATTTTGGCAAGCTTTTACGTTTTGTTGATTAACTCGAAAACTAAGGGCGTTATCGAAAAATGTTATACGACAAAAGTTTCTGCTCTTGACGAGAGCTATCTATAGCACTTTTTGTTTTTTGATTTTGGCAAGCTTTTACGTTTTGTTGATTAACTCGAAAACTAAGGGCGTTATCGAAAAATGTTATACGACAAAAGTTTCTGCTCTTGACGAGAGCTATCTATAGCACTTTTTGTTTTTTGATTTTGGCAAACTTTTACGTTTTGTTGATTATCTCGAAAACTAAGGGCGTTATCGAAAAATGTTATACGACAAAAGTTTCTGCTCTTGACGAGAGCTATCTATAGCACTTTTTGTTTTTTGATTTTGGCAAACTTTTACGTTTTGTTGATTATCTCGAAAACTAAGGGCGTTATCGAAAAATGTTATACGACAAAAGTTTCTGCTCTTGACGAGAGCTATCTATAGCACTTTTTGTTTTTTGATTTTGGCAAACTTTTACGTTTTGTTGATTATCTCGAAAACTAAGGGCGTTATCGAAAAATGTTATACGACAAAAGTTTCTGCTCTTGACGAGAGCTATCTATAGCACTTTTTGTTTTTTAATTTTGGCAAACTTTTACGTTTTGTTGATTATCTCGAAAACTAAGGGCGTTATCGAAAAATGTTATACGACAAAAGTTTCTGCTCTTGACGAGAGCTATCTATAGCACTTTTTGTTTTTTGATTTTGGCAAACTTTTACGTTTTGTTGATTATCTCGAAAACTAAGGGCGTTATCGAAAAATGTTATACGACAAAAGTTTCTGCTCTTGACGAGAGCTATCTATAGCACTTTTTGTTTTTTGATTTTGGCAAACTTTTACGTTTTGTTGATTATCTCGAAAACTAAGGGCGTTATCGAAAAATGTTATACGACAAAAGTTTCTGCTCTTGACGAGAGCTATCTATAGCACTTTTTGTTTTTTGATTTTGGCAAACTTTTACGTTTTGTTGATTATCTCGAAAACTAAGGGCGTTATCGAAAAATGTTATACGACAAAAGTTTCTGCTCTTGACGAGAGCTATCTATAGCACTTTTTGTTTTTTGATTTTGGCAAACTTTTACGTTTTGTTGATTATCTCGAAAACTAAGGGCGTTATCGAAAAATGTTATACGACAAAAGTTTCTGCTCTTGACGAGAGCTATCTATAGCACTTTTTGTTTTTTAATTTTGGCAAACTTTTACGTTTTGTTGATTATCTCGAAAACTAAGGGCGTTATCGAAAAATGTTATACGACAAAAGTTTCTGCTCTTGACGAGAGCTATCTATAGCACTTTTTGTTTTTTGATTTTGGCAAACTTTTACGTTTTGTTGATTATCTCGAAAACTAAGGGCGTTATCGAAAAATGTTATACGACAAAAGTTTCTGCTCTTGACGAGAGCTATCTATAGCACTTTTTGTTTTTTGATTTTGGCAAGCTTTTACGTTTTGTTGATTATCTCGAAAACTAAGGGCGTTATCGAAAAATGTTATACGACAAAAGTTTCTGCTCTTGACGAGAGCTATCTATAGCACTTTTTGTTTTTTGATTTTGGCAAACTTTTACGTTTTGTTGATTATCTCGAAAACTAAGGGCGTTATCGAAAAATGTTATACGACAAAAGTTTCTGCTCTTGACCAGAGCTATCTATAGCACTTTTTGTTTTTTGATTTTGGCAAGCTTTTACGTTTTGTTGATTATCTCGAAAACTAAGGGCGTTATCGAAAAATGTTATACGACAAAAGTTTCTGCTCTTGACGAGAGCTATCTATAGCACTTTTTGTTTTTTGATTTTGGCAAACTTTTACGTTTTGTTGATTATCTCGAAAACTAAGGGCGTTATCGAAAAATGTTATACGACAAAAGTTTCTGCTCTTGACGAGAGCTATCTATAGCACTTTTTGTTTTTTAATTTTGGCAAACTTTTACGTTTTGTTGATTATCTCGAAAACTAAGGGCGTTATCGAAAAATGTTATACGACAAAAGTTTCTGCTCTTGACGAGAGCTATCTATAGCACTTTTTGTTTTTTGATTTTGGCAAACTTTTACGTTTTGTTGATTATCTCGAAAACTAAGGGCGTTATCGAAAAATGTTATACGACAAAAGTTTCTGCTCTTGACGAGAGCTATCTATAGCACTTTTTGTTTTTTGATTTTGGCAAGCTTTTACGTTTTGTTGATTATCTCGAAAACTAAGGGCGTTATCGAAAAATGTTATACGACAAAAGTTTCTGCTCTTGACGAGAGCTATCTATAGCACTTTTTGTTTTTTGATTTTGGCAAGCTTTTACGTTTTGTTGATTATCTCGAAAACTAAGGGCGTTATCGAAAAATGTTATACGACAAAAGTTTCTGCTCTTGACGAGAGCTATCTATAGCACTTTTTGTTTTTTGATTTTGGCAAACTTTTACGTTTTGTTGATTATCTCGAAAACTAAGGGCGTTATCGAAAAATGTTATACGACAAAAGTTTCTGCTCTTGACGAGAGCTATCTATAGCACTTTTTGTTTTTTGATTTTGGCAAACTTTTACGTTTTGTCGATTATCTCGAAAACTAAGGGCGTTATCGAAAAATGTTATACGACAAAAGTTTCTGCTCTTGACGAGAGCTATCTATAGCACTTTTTGTTTTTTGATTTTGGCAAACTTTTACGTTTTGTTGATTATCTCGAAAACTAAGGGCGTTATCGAAAAATGTTATACGACAAAAGTTTCTGCTCTTGACGAGAGCTATCTATAGCACTTTTTGTTTTTTGATTTTGGCAAGCTTTTACGTTTTGTTGATTATCTCGAAAACTAAGGGCGTTATCGAAAAATGTTATACGACAAAAGTTTCTGCTCTTGGCGAGAGCTATCTATAGCACTTTTTGTTTTTTGATTTTGGCAAACTTTTACGTTTTGTTGATTATCTCGAAAACTAAGGGCGTTATCGAAAAATGTTATACGACAAAAGTTTCTGCTCTTGACGAGAGCTATCTATAGCACTTTTTGTTTTTTGATTTTGGCAAGCTTTTACGTTTTGTTGATTATCTCGAAAACTAAGGGCGTTATCAAAAAATGTTATACGACAAAAGTTTCTGCTCTTGACGAGAGCTATCTATAGCACTTTTTGTTTTTTGATTTTGGCAAACTTTTACGTTTTGTTGATTATCTCGAAAACTAAGGGCGTTATCAAAAAATGTTATACGACAAAAGTTTCTGCTCTTGACGAGAGCTATCTATAGCACTTTTTGTTTTTTGATTTTGGCAAGCTTTTACGTTTTGTTGATTATCTCGAAAACTAAGGGCGTTATCGAAAAATGTTATACGACAAAAGTTTCTGCTCTTGACGAGAGCTATCTATAGCACTTTTTGTTTTTTGATTTTGGCAAGCTTTTACGTTTTGTTGATTATCTCGAAAACTAAGGGCGTTATCGAAAAATGTTATACGACAAAAGTTTCTGCTCTTGACGAGAGCTATCTATAGCACTTTTTGTTTTTTGATTTTGGCAAGCTTTTACGTTTTGTTGATTATCTCGAAAACTAAGGGCGTTATCGAAAAATGTTATGAGACAAAAGTTTCTGCTCTTGACGAGAGCTATCTATAGCACTTTTTGTTTTTTGATTTTGGCAAGCTTTTACGTTTTGTTGATTATCTCGAAAACTAAGGGCGTTATCGAAAAATGTTATACGACAAAAGTTTCTGCTCTTGACGAGAGCTATCTATAGCACTTTTTGTTTTTTGATTTTGGCAAGCTTTTACGTTTTGTTGATTATCTCGAAAACTAAGGGCGTTATCGAAAAATGTTATACGACAAAAGTTTCTGCTCTTGACGAGAGCTATCTATAGCACATTTTGTTTTTTGATTTTGGCAAGCTTTTACGTTTTGTTGATTATCTCGAAAACTAAGGGCGTTATCGAAAAATGTTATACGACAAAAGTTTCTGCTCTTGACGAGAGCTATCTATAGCACTTTTTGTTTTTTGATTTTGGCAAACTTTTACGTTTTGTTGATTATCTCGAAAACTAAGGGCGTTATCGAAAAATGTTATACGACAAAAGTTTCTGCTCTTGACAAGAGCTATCTATAGCACTTTTTGTTTTTTGATTTTGGCAAACTTTTACGTTTTGTCGATTATCTCGAAAACTAAGGGCGTTATCGAAAAATGTTATACGACAAAAGTTTCTGCTCTCGACGAGAGCTATCTATAGCACTTTTTGTTTTTTGATTTTGGCAAACTTTTACGTTTTGTCGATTATCTCGAAAACTAAGGGCGTTATCAAAAAATGTTATACGACAAAAGTTTCTGCTTCGAGTCATAACCAAATATAAAATTTTTAAAATTTACTTACAATTTCTTATTATATAGAATCAACTGGAGAAAAGGATGTGGAAGATGTAAAATTATGCATATTTTATATTTAAAACACATTAAAAAACCCTCAATACTTGTTGACATTTCTCCTACGACGCCATTTTGATGTGCTGAACCTACTACACATAACTTTCGCTATGGACATCAGCGCTAAAAAGCTTGAACAAAATTACCGACAGAGTTCACAAACAAATTACATATTTTAAATATCAAAATTGATAGTGTTTTAAACTATTTATACCCTAAATATGTGTAAAAATATATAAAATACTTTATATTAATCATTTAATTATTAATTTTTATTAAACTGCTTTACCGATGCAGTCACTTATGTTGTACGTAGTTGGAGTATTTTGGCGCTGATGTCATAGCCAAAGTTACGCAAGTTGAATAGTACTTTTAACCTCAAATTTAGTTGTCAAAGTAATATTTTCAATAAAAATTAATAATTTTGATTAAGTTTTAAGTATAAATAAATGATTTTTAGTGAATTTCAGATGTTTCCTGTAAGTTTCAGCAGTTTTTATTATGAAATAAAAGTTTTGATGTTATGACAGATTCGCGGGAAGATCAGAACGGGTGTTCATCTTGAAAATATTTAAATAAAACGGATTTAAGGGCTGTAAATAATGTGATTTATATTTTAAACATTGTAGAATAAGAATTGAATGTTTACTTTTATTTATTTCAAAAACTGAATAAATTATATGTAAAAGAAAATGAAGATGTATTGTCAATATTTTTCAGAGATTTGATCGCATTTTCTGGACAATTTAAACTACTTTAGCAATTATTGAGGGTAGCAACGACATTAGAATCCCCGTATTTATAATATATAACTATATGGAACCAAATTTTCATGTAAATACTATTAACCGTATAGAAACAACATATAAATACCCAAAAAGTGATTTTACTTTTGACTCATCTTGCCGCGATTTTATCTTAAGCAACAGTATCTCCCGCCAAATAAAAATTATTAAAATAAAAAGTACTTACAGTTTCTGTGTTAATCCAATAATATATCCTTTGCACTGCACTTGACCACACATTCACAGACACTAGCACAGTAAATTTATTTTCACTAAGCACTTGTGTTACACTCGATTGTTTCGCACTTGCACTGAATACTCGCGCCAAAAACACTTTTAACACTAAAACCGTTTTGTTCATTGGAGAACTAACAGTCGTACCTACGATAGTGAATACTTCGGAGGCGCGAATGTAACTGCTGAAGCTGAAGTCCCCATCCCATACATAAACACGTTTGTTTGTACCACCACCACCACATAATAATAAATTATTATTAATTGTTGTTGATGTGAATTAGATAATGGAATTACCGTATCCCTCCCTATTATTCTTCGTCAAGAAGAACCTCCTCCCGCGTATTAATTTAAACTAGAGCACGCCCGTTATTTTAAATAGAGCACGTACACCTATATTTCGCGGAGTGTTTCCCACTTGGGGGTGGTGGAGAATGCACCACTTTTCAAGGTCACTACTTCTGGTAGCACTCTCCACTACCACTATCACCCATTTCAAATATTTTATTATAGTTATTTCTGTATTTAGATTTGCAATTTTCATCCCTTTTTCAAACCAGTTGAAGACTGGAGGTTGGCGGGTGGGGATTAATTGCAAATCTAATTGCTACCTGAAAATTAGGGGAAATAAAAAGACATATATAGATATAAAATTAACATTTATTTATTTATTTAACAATATAATATATTGAAATTACAATAAATTTGTGGAGTTGTTGGTCCCACCCTGAATAATTGGAAGGGATGGTTAAGCTCTGCCACCACGACAAGGTCTCTCCACCTAGGCAGAGGGGGGGGGGGGTAGGAGGTGCCCGGATGACCAGACAACCCCCGTTATAGTTTAATATCCTTTCATTTACTATATCAACCGATAAACAATCCATTAAACTATAACAATGAAAAGGAGAGAAAAAGAAAAAGATTAGCGCTTAAAACTAAAGCATTAACACACCACACACCATGCACTCTGAGGGCCCTCAGACACACAACATTCATACTCTGCTGCTGCTGCCGCCGCCGCCGCCACCGCTGGACCCATCGTCGCTCTGGAACAGGGACGACGTGGTGGACGCTGCTGATGCCCTGAAAAACAACTAATAAATGAGTAACAATGTCAACAACAACTTTAAACTATATCATCAAAAGAATTTAATAAACTTTAGTCTTAAAATTTTAAAAAATTGACATTTTCAAATTAGGTTAAATGTACTATTCAAACTGCATAATATTCGAGTTGTGAAAAAAATAAAAAGCTGTATTTGCATAAATAATAATCAATAATTATTAATTTATTGAACCAATTATGCTCTAAATGTACTTAAAACTATATTAAATCATTTATTTTTATAATTATATTAAATTGTTGTACCGACAAAGTAATCGTGCCGAATATAGTTCGAGCATTTTGGCGCTGATGTCACACCCAATGTTATGCAAGTTGAATAGTACATTTTAACCTCAAATTTAGTTGTCAAACAATTATTTTCCTTGAAAAATAAACATTATAGACTAATTTTGACTATATATCAATGATTTTCAGTTAGTTTTATGTGTTTTCTGTAAATTTCAGCCGGAGATTCGAAACGGTTAGAAAGAGAGAAAATGATTCTCACCTTTATAGCGTTTAGGGCTTGGCTTGACTGGAGTTGGAGGCCCTTTTGGCTGTGGAAACTCCAAACTCGCAGTGGAATAAACCTACACAAAAAATTATAGTTTATATAAAATAAAACCTGAAATTGAGTTGTATTTTAAAAGATATTTACCTGGCCTCAGCCAGATTTTCGGGCCAAATGCGTCCACCCCTGTCCCCTCTTCAACCCACTCGTCTCAGCCGATGTCCATCCAGGTGTCGTGTCCTGCTCGTCTTTTTCGCGGCCACCACCCTATTTCAGGCTAGGCGCCGTACTTGACTATGAATGCCGCGGGTGATATCGTCATAGCCGCACACCAGATAATCCTCTGCTTAGGCAGATTGACATTCCCTCACTTACGACACGGTACTACACGTTGTCTATGCCCATACCCGCCCTACTGCAGCAACCTGGCCAGGGTTTTATACAATACTGCAGCAGGACTTCAATGCTCTACACAATACTTTCACTGCATAAACAGCTACTAGTACTATCACCGTACACCGTCTACTAGCCAACAATCTACTAATATACTTCTTCGCTACAGACTTTCGTTTAAGTCACATAGACAAAAAAACGAGCCTATATGTAGCAGTTATATACTTTCGCAAAGTTGGTTTTCAGCGGGTACTGACTGCGCTACAGACTTTCGCTTAGTCACACAGACACCGCGAGTCTATTTGTAGCAAATAAATTGAGCGAGCATAGAACAACGTTTTTCACGTGCTGGGGGGAAACACTGCTTCTACTCAGAGTTTTAGCTGGTGCTCTGTTGTGGCTGCTGGCTGGGGGCTCATCATCTCCATCCGTTGGTAGATTCTGTGTCCCTCGTTGGTGGGTTTGGGTCTGTTATGGCACATGCACGTCCGATACGTGCAAATGCCAGGAACGAAATGATACAAGAATATGGCCAATACACTCCAACAAGTTACGTTCCCTCTCTTCTTAATTCAATTAAAATTATTGCCAATAAACAAGTACAGAAAACCACAGGTGTGGGGGGGCATAAAGAGCCGCCCAATTTGCTGCCGCTACTGCTCAGGCGCTGGTGGTAGTGGCGGGGGTCTTTCTATGCCGTTATATACAGCCGCCCTTGTGTATTTGTTGTTCAGACATTTTTTAAAACAGCTAACTGACATTTAAAATGTAGTGTTGTACATCTTAAAAGTGGTTTAAATTGTCCAGAAAATGGGTTCAAATCTCTGAAAAAATATTGACAAAAAAAAAATGTTTATTTTATTCTCATAAAATCCATCTAATATCTTCGGTCCAGTGTTGTAGTTACCGTATCCTATCGCTGGGTGTAAGTAGGGCCCTTCGCGGAACCTGTGAACAAACATAAACATTGTTTATTTTTTGCGCCAAAATATATAAGATAAACGTAATCAATTAACACTTAATTAGTGTTAGTTGTTACGTTGCAATATTTAATATTATGTTTTTATAATAACGACTTCAGTTCCTTTCTGCCTTTGGTAAAGTGAACATGGGGCGCTCGTGAATAAATCAATCGTGTATTATTGCGATAGTATATATAGTGCTGATACGAACCGTTTTTATTAATACAATCATTGTCTTATTCAATTTATAGTTCGCGATATAAATAAAAGTTTTAAAATTTACGCTTAAACTATTATTTATTTATTTATTAAGTGCTACAATTGTGAATTTAATTGGTGCACGTGTTGTGTAAATCGCCGACGACAATACAGTTCAGTGATGAAATACTAGCGGACAATATGTTGAGAAAATTCGCCGATCATTGCCATTACAAGTAAGTAATAAAATTATCCTCAACGGGTAATAATGTTTGATTAATTAGGGTGTGAGTTATTAAGGGTTGTGTGTCAATTATTGTGTATTTCTTTTAAAATGAATAAAATTTATTGAAAATAATATATCCTTTTAATTTACATTTCCTTTTATTTATTTTTAGGTGCATTTTACATTTTTGAAACGTCAAAGGGCTTAACTGACCACAAAATCGTGTTCTACGGGTCGTAATTAGTCTAATAAAACTTGTCCGGCCTTTCTATCCCTTATAGTTTTCAAGTTCACATATGTATTATTTTCGCTTCACAAAGTGTCGAATTTTGTTGAAAATTTCCGATGGTATCCGGGTTGCAGAAAGCAGAAGAGCTCTCTTTTTTTTAGAAATAGGACCGCCCATGATACTAGCAGTGACTCCGCCCCACAACCAATCACAGTTATCCTATATTCTCTGTCATTGGTCGGAGAAACGCCATTGCAAATTTTTAACGGCCATTGCAAATTTTTCATTGGCCGATCAAGCTTTGGGGGCGGAGCTGTGCACAAATACTGCTGGTGCCATCTCGTAGCAATTTTTAAACTAATATTTTATGGTTTTGGACAATTGGCAACACTGATTCTGAACCATAGCAAATTTCTCTTCTCACTCCTGTGACCCGGATACCAACGGAAATTTTCAACAAAATTCGATACTTGTGAAGCCAAAATAAATAACGTAACGTCAAAACTATAAGGGATAGAAAGGCCGGACAAGTTTTATTAGACTAATTACGACCCGTAGAACACGAATCCGGTGTCAGATTTTCAATAAAATCAAACACTTCACCTATATTTTAAGGAATAAATAAATAAGACATTTTAAAATTAAAAACATATATATTTATTGCAACAATTACAAAATACATTATTGTTACAAATTAATAATAAATTCATGGGGGAACAGAAGGGGTACTTTACATAAAAAATCATTTTATTTTTAAATATTTCATAAAGTAAAAGGTCCAGAAGAGTTGTCCGATGTTCAGCTACCGTTAAAAGTTCTCCAGGGTTGAAATCCCTCGTCTCCAAGTCGCTCAGCATCTCTGGACAGCAGCAGCTCGTCCCCACGCGCCCTGCAATCACAAAAAATAATCGGTTTTGCTAGAATAAACGCTGTATTTCGAGTTATAATAAATCCTATTTCTTACCTTAAGAGTGTCGTCAGATTGCGATGTCTATCTGTCTGTCCATCTCCTCGGCGTTTCCTCCCCCCGCCTGGCTGTAGGGCCGACCACATTATTGATGATTTGGCTGGGAGTCTTCTAAAAAAGATCAAAAAAAATACGTCAAATGTTGTTGCATTTATAAATGGTTATAAGTTATTTTCTGGTTGAGATACACCAAAAACAATATTAAAAATGTATTCTATGGGGTTTTAAATATAAATCACAACAATATCATTGCTTTAAACAACTTAAAACGAGATATATGTAAGTATTTCTAACCTTCCGAATCTCCGGCGATCATCCGAAACATCCAAATCTTTATTTAATGATAAAACCGGCTGAAATTTACAGGAAACACTTAAAACTAACTCAAAATCATCTGTCCACCTGCTCAGCGTTTCCTCCCAGCTGTAGGGCCCCATTTTCATAAGAAATCTTGGGTCAAATGTCGATGTTCAAAGTGACCTTCATTTTCTCTTGCTCATAACTCCTCAACGGGTAGAAATATCTTCATTTCGAAGGCAGAATCGAATTCTTCGGAATTTAAACTATGATTCACAACATATTCAACGTTTAAAACTGTTCAGAAATGATTTTATTTATAGGTATTAGCTCTTCTGCACATTATAACCTCAAAAAAATATTCAGTGTTGCCAATTGTCCGAACATTAGTTTCAAAATTGCTACGAGATGGCACTGTCAATTGATGTAGTGTTGCCAATTGTTGAATACAAAAAACGTGTCATTTGAAGTTATTCTACAAGATGAAATAAAACAAAATTGTTAAATATGGATTAACTAGACACCTTGAAATAAATATTTGAGTCTTTATTTATAAAAATTATTTATTTTCATCCTCTATTGCATTTTGCCGGGACAAAGTGGAACAATTACTGACACTCCGTGTTATATTATTATTCAGCGGAGACACTGGGCTAAAGTCTGTCTCGTCTGTTCGTTTCTGTTCAGGCGATGATATTTGCCCACTGGGCGTCGATAATTCACTAACTAGTGGTGTACTTTCATCATCTGAATCCAGTTTAATTTTAGGGCTTTTTTCCGATTTTTCTTGAGCGAACTCTAAGCTACTGGGGCGATGATTCAAGTCCCGCCGGATCGCCTGTGGAGTGCTACACGTCGATGAGCATTCACTCGCACCCCCGGAACCCACGGGGGCCCACCGGGAGCCTTTCCACCCAGCTAGAACTACAAATTCTGTTTCTAAAATAAAATACGTTGGGGGTAGAAATTTTTATTCAATGTTTTTGGTACAGAGGTCACCACCTTGAGTGAGTGGTGTTTCTGGTGATGGCGATGGAGGGATTAAAGTGGTGACTGGGACATGTGGTGAACTCTCCATTTCTAGGACGTCTTCGCAGGCTTCTTCGTTCAGGGTTTGGAGGGCACCGCAAATCATTTGTTCTTCTAATGTTACCTTCATACAAAATCATTTCAAAATAAGTGTCTCTTTACATTTTAGTTATTTTATTTTAAAATATTATTTGTTTACCTGGTGATACTTTAATGAAGCAATAAACAATTAAAAACATTATTTCTAACAATAAATGAATGTATGTATATATTCACCTGTTTTTCCATTAATGTTTGTTTATTATTGGACCTATTTTTCTCTTCACTCTTCGGGTTACTTGATTTCCTTTCCCTAGAAGTATTTGAACCCGGAGTCTCTCTAAACCGAACCCTTGATTCATCTAGCCGAGTATATGAAACAATTTCATGTTCTCTTAACGAAATAATTAATACTTTAAATAATTCCCAGTCTCCAAAATTCATTCTTAATACCTACAATTATTAACAAAACATTTAAACTATGTCAAAAATATTTTACAAGTCAAAAATACCTTTTTTAATTCATCTAAATCACAGTGCAATAATACTCTACCATTAATATTGTTCTTCTTAATTACATTCATATACTGGGACAAACAACTGCTGCTCAGATCTTCAATTTTTTCAAACAATTGACACACCCCGGAAACATTCAACGATGACAATTTGGTCTCCAGTACTTCCGCCTAAAATCCCCCCCAAAAACATGAGTGATCGCTAGTCTATATATATAGACAGACAGACAACACTCTTATTAATTATAAAATGTATTTTTACCGGCAGAGTGGTTACTGGAGCAAGTGGTGGTGTGGTCGCATACTCAGGCCATGAAGGCAAGCTCCAATTTGGTGTATACATCGATTGTGGAGCAAGTGGTGTTCGCAAAACTGGCTTATTCGACACTTTCCTCTGTCGTGAAGTTTGCCAGTCTGGAACGCCGCCCCAAATTGGACCGTTTGGGGCTCTGGGTTCTTCTACGTGATTGTGGTATTCTTCTGTAATAGATATTGACAGTAAAAGTGTCATGAATTGAAAGATGTATTACCTTTTATAACTTTTTTGATGTAAGGATCTAAGTTGATTGTAAATGGTAAAAATATTTTCAAATCGCTTATCAATAAACTGGACCGGTGAAATGTTAGAAATATGTCGAATTTTTTTTCGTCCCTATCAATTTCCAATAACGGTTCGACCTCTTTCATTGTTGGGATTTTGGGGCGTACTCTAAAAAATGAAATAAATAAATTAACGCTCTAAAGTTTTGCTAGTCTGTATATGTAGACTAGCGAAAATTATACTTACTTATCATACAAAGTTTTTAGGCTCATATTATCCTCGTACTCGCTTTCATTCATTTCAAAATGTAAAACTAACCATGAACTCCTGTAAGGCCATTGTTCAGTTATATTAATCCAAGAGGCCAAATGGTACCAATTAAATTCTACTTGGAATGCTTTTAACAATCGGCCGGTCACGTAAACTACGTTCATGAGTCTTCGCATTGAACGAGGATTAACATCAGAAAAATAATCGTCTGTTAGTAACATTTTTGTAAGATCGTGTGCTCCAACAACTATATTAAGATTTGAACCAATACTACTAGCGATTGAGTCACTTAATTTCAATTTTTTTGAACCCTTTCTATTTGCTGTTGGAGGCTTAAGTTTCTCAGAACTGCTCATGAGGGCACTTTCAGTACTTAAACGACGATTACTCAAAGATCTAACCAGAACATTACTGGTAAATAAGTTTTCGTCTTCCCAAGGTTTTCGGTGTTGGTTTTGTGACGTTTGTTGGGCTACTTTCACTTTCCTAAGACCGGAATTTTGCAAGAAAAATGGTAAATGAACTAAATTTCGTAAGTAATCATGACCAGCAATATTACTTTCGTTAAAAAGTCTACGATTGTTCATTTCCACAGCCTGAAAAACAAATGTAATATTTGTGACAAAAACAATTCAATATTATATCAAATAAATTAATGCTCTAAACAGGATTTTCGCTAGTCTGTATGTATATATATATAGACTAGCGAAAATTATTAACATTTACCTTATCCCAAGCAATCTATTAAAAATAATAAATTAAAATCCTATTTAAAATATTTAATAATGTACATACCTTGCTTATAACGTGTGGATCTATAGCCAGTATAACAATAAACGGGCTGTTTGCATCGGAAAATAACATATGAACAGCATCCAACACCAACAAAACTTTATCTTGTTCGCAGCTATCCAGACCGTCAACAATAATAACCAATCTTGTTTGTTGATTCGAATATAAATCCAGACATTTAACCATCTCTCTTAAAAGCCCAACTTCCGAGCTTAAAGCCTGCTGAAAGCCCTCGGACTTTAACGTATCTAACTTTGAAATTGCTCTACGAAGATGCGCTCTTTGACTAAATATTAAACTAGTTAAAACTTTCGACCATGTATACAGATTAGCGATCGATATAATCCCCAGAATAAGAGCGACAGTTATTAAAATTATATTCAACGACAATATTTCGATTTCCTCTTGGGAAACAATTGTGAAATAAATTGTTATTCCGCATATACCAATCAAGAAGGATATGAAACAAATTTCGAATATAATCACGTAGGGTATACAGCATAATCGGCGAAATTTCCAGGATGAACTTTTGTAGCTTTTGGGCCTAAATGCCCGGTATAATCTCGTACTAAATGCGCCGTAGTTTTGTTCAATTGAATCGTATAATGAGCCCAACATTTGAACAATTGTATTTTCGCCTCCTGTTGTACTTGACACCCGAGTTTGATCAGAAAAGTAAAACCGAATTGGTTGTGTAATATTTTCACTGGAATTTGTATTTGGTGGATGACAAAATGTTACTTGTAATATTAAGCGTAAACTGTTTAATTTTCGGCTTAAAGATGTTGTAAAATTATACGGCCAATCGAAATCATGTTTTTCATTTATATACCAAACTATACCCAAAAACAAATAAACTAATAATAATATTGAAACAGCTATTATTAATCCTAATTGCCAGCTGTATAATGCAACACCTATTATTGTCCCAATTGTTAAACTAATATGCAAAACAACCAATAATAGTAAAAAGGAAAAATGGAATATTGGATCGACCCATTGGCGCGCAAAATTTTTCATTTCCTCTCTAAGTTTGTTTAAAAGGAAACTCTTCCCCGACCCCCACTTGGCGTATAGCCCCACAGTTATCGGCATACTCAAACTAGGCTCACTCAACATGTCCGCCAAAGCAGAACTGTACAAATCATACCCTAACATATTCTCATTATCTTCATTTGTGTTGAGACGCCTCGCGCCGAAAACTTGTCCCAATATTTGTTTCTGATGGTTTAAATCGATATTGTAAGCGGTTTCTCCAGCTTTGTTCGGTCTGTATAGTAGCTGGGAATTCTTTGGGTTCCGCAAAAGTATTTCAACTATTGCTTTGGACCGCGCGCGCATTGCTATGTGTAGACATGTGTCGCCTTTTTTGTCTGTTGCACTGACTTTGGCTCTTTTATCGAGTAATAATTGGACTGTTTCTGCATTTCTGGAACGTACGGCTCTTAAAAGTGGTGTATCGCCGTCTTTTGTACATATTTCCAAATCTGGATTGGCGTTTAATAATAATTTAACTATCTGTATATTTCCTTTTTCAACTGCATTATATATAGCTGTCTTTCTGTCTTTACCACACACGTCTATATCAGCATATTTTTTCAATAAAGCTTCAACAATACCCCTGTGGTTTCCTTTGACTGCATGGATCAAATTAGTGTCCCCCATACGGTCTTGAATATTTATATAAGCTCCAGAAGACAATAAACTAACAGCTATATCATAAAAACCTTCTTTACAGGCAATTGTTAATGCAGTACATCCATCTTTATCCAAAGCATTTACATTTGGTTTATATTCTAATAACAGTTGTACACAATCAAAAAAATTCCCTTGAGTTGCTACCAACAAAGCAGTCCAAGAAAACATGCCTTGCGTGTCGACATTAGCCCCAGCGCGTAAAAGAGTGTTACATATGTTTGTATAACCTTTTCTCGCTGCCCAAATCAGGGCTGTTGTACCGTATTTGTCGCCAACATTAACTTTAGCCTGCCGGGAAACCAATTCGGCAACGATCTGGTCATAACCTCGACCGGACGCCCACAATAAACTGGATATGTGAAAATTTCCATGTGCGTTAACATCCGCATTACGTTCCAACAATTTAATAACCGTGTTTAAATGCCCTTTGTAACTGGCCCACATAAGAGCGGTCCACCCGCCACAATCTCTATGTTCCAGATTTGCCCCCGATTCGAGCAAAGTCTCAACACAATTTGTATGCCCTTCCCTGGAAGAACACAACAATGCTGACCACCCATCCAAATCCGATAAGTTTACATCAGCACCATGTGAAATCAAAAGCCGTAATATTGAATTTCTGCCCCTTTGAGCCGCTAAAATTAAAGCTGTTACACCATTCTACAATTTAAACTAAATTAAACACAACCACAAACAAATATTTTATAATATACTTCATCTTTATCATCAATCTGTATTTGTTTATTCTCCAAAAAATTCGTTAAACCAATCAAATTATCCTCTAATATAAAACTACTTAATGATCGGTAACATAAACTAGCCATTGATTCCGTTCGAGTTAAATTCTGTAAGAAAAACATTAAACATGTCAAAAAATATGTTGACTTCACTCTATGTGAAGTCTGTGGTATGTTTTCCCACTCTAGGTGAAGTCTGTGAATGTCAGTGCCATCTATAGTGAAAATTCCGAACTATTATAGGTCACGATTTTCACCACAGATGGCACTGACATTCACAGACTTCACCTAGAGTGGAAAAACATACCAATGACTTCACATAGAGTGAAGTCAACATAATTTTTGACAATAAACACAATATGTTAAATAAACACACTCAAAGCATTAATTTCACGCGAAAACTATTATAACCGTATGTGAGTGTCTCCGAAAACCGAAAAAATTGCGAGGCGAACTATCCAAAATTTCATGGTCTCCATTTGGTGATGTGAGAGTGAAAATTGGTGCACTCGCCGGGCCAGTATTGGATGCCAGACCCAGTGTTAATGTTAATAATGATCTCCTTCGGTCCCCCATCATTCTAATGAATAATTATTACAAACTTACTTTTTGAAATCGCCTCAACAAATTTGTAACATTTAAAACAACACATCCGTCTTTTAAATACATTTTATATGAACAACAGAAATGTTTAAACTGAGTCAAATAGTATACAAACACATTTATTATAATTTATAATTAGCCAAAAGGCTAATTACTTTTCTAAAATTAGTTTACCAATTTTAGTAGTGAATCACCACGTACGTAGGTTAATTTTACCCTTAATTAGGAAAAAATACCTGTAAACTATTGGCTGTACTTCTCAAAAAATGGTAATACGGTAAAACGGCACCGTACGTTTTTGGAATACGTAATACTAACGACAAATTTTCACTCATTTTCCAATAATTAGTTCATTTACATGGAAACCATTGTTTATAATTGTCGCCTAGTTACAACCGACACGCATTTATCCAGGACAAAATACGACTGATATCTCAAACATTTTATATCCCTTATCTACTGATAAATAAACAAATTTCCAATAAGTTTAATCTCGAATTTAAAAAAAACATATGAATGACGCCTTAAAACCACGTGTTATGCTATTTTTAAATAAATAAGTCACTAGGGCAACGATACCTTGCGACGATCTTCAAATATTTTACACCACGAGTCAACCATTGTACAATAAATGACTAAATTATTTAAGTGCTGACAATTGAAATTAATTTGTATGATGTCATTTGTTATACAAACAAATGATTATCAATAAGAAAAACAATAGGTACTTACTTGTATTAGAAAATATTAAACTTGATTTTCACACAGAAA
This sequence comes from Harpalus rufipes, assembly GCA_951394225.1. Lineage (NCBI taxonomy): Eukaryota > Metazoa > Arthropoda > Insecta > Coleoptera > Carabidae > Harpalus > Harpalus rufipes. The sequence continues at coordinate 24,346,085 of OX596290.1, read as the reverse complement.
TATGGTTACAATTCACGATATATTTCACTGATTTCAATAAATTAAACATTGTTGTACACCCTAAACCTTGTTTTAACAATCACACACACTTTTAACAATAGATAAAGCCCTTATATCACATATTTTTGACTTTTACGGCACTACAAAATACTTGTCTTTGACTAGTATTACATTTGACAGCTGTACAGTAAAAACAAATGTTTCGTTAACAATTAACAATAAATAAATAAAAATATATATTTATTTTATTGTTAAACAATATAAATATATATAAAACATTGTTTAAAATATATAAAAACAATTAAAACCATCAATTTTACATATTTTTTTGCTTAGAAAAATTGTCGTTCGGATTGTACTTCCTCGCGATTTGATTGGTCCATTAATTTTTCCCAAGTACACAAGAATTTAAAACACACGTTGTCAATCTGACAGATTGAGGTTAAAGTTTATACCTTTTTGGGGTAAAATGAACGAAATTATAGCGTTACCCCAAAAAAAATATTATAGACAGAGGGCTCATTCAAACCCTGTAGCAGATCATTGCATAAATTAGTAAGTTTTTTTTATAAAATTAACATATTTTGATTAAAATATTTTCCCAAAGTCCCAGGACTCCAGATGATTTCAATTGGTCGACCCTATACCCAAATATGGGTGAAAAACAAGTTGAATTTGCTGATATTGGATGTGGTTATGGCGGATTATTAATAACTTTGGCGAGAATGTACCCAGAAAACCTTATTTTGGGCTTAGAAATTAGAGTTAAAGTTTCTGATTATGTTGTGGACCGAATTAAAGCCTTGAGATCACAGGAGCCTATGAAATATAACAACATCGCTTGTTTAAGGACAAATGCGATGAAGTATCTCCCTAACTACTTCAACAAGGGACAGGTATTTGCCTAGCAACCATTGTTTATTTCGATTGTTGAAGCGTTTTTAAGCATTTATTCTGTGTTTTTAGTTGAAAAAAATATTTTTCCTGTATCCAGACCCACATTTTAAGAAAGCTAAACATAAGTGGCGTATTATTAACAAGTTTTTGTTGGCGGAATATGCTTATATATTGGCAGAAAATGCAATTGTTTATACAATAACTGATGTAAAAGATTTGCATGAATGGATGGTACAGCATTTTGAGGAACACCCGTTATTTGAACGAATTTTAGGGGATGAATTAGTAAGTAAATTAATTTATACAAAATAAAATGTTTATTTTTTTATTTTTTTTGTATAGGTTAAGGACCCTATTGTTGAGAAACTTTATGATAGCAGTGAAGAAGGACAGAAGGTCACTAGAAACAATGGGGAAAAATATTTAGCTGTATTTAGACGAATTGTAGACAAAAATATCTGAAATAAAAATTCATTTTTTTATATATATAATAATGTATTTAATTGATAAACGTAATAACAATTGATTGTTGTAATTAATTAATTATTTAGTAAATATAACAATAAATGAAAAAATATAGAAATTCAACAATAAATATTAATAATATAACAAAAAAATGACTAGAAAAAAAAAATTATTAAGTAGAAAAACTACTGTTTTATAAAAGTAAAAAAACTTTTCTTTTGTTTTTTATTTAGGAATGTTACCAATTAGACCTATAATATCTAGGCTGTTTATTATTATTATTATTAGGTGGGGTAATTTTGACCCCAGAGAAATGTGTTGGCAACGTAGTATGTTGCCTCATCATTATATTTCCGGTTAAATTCCCGGCACTTCCGGTCTGCGGCGGGTGTTGTTGCTGTGGCAACGGCATTGTTGAACAACCCGCCGGATATGCCCCAATTGTTTTTTGAGTGGGAAAATGTGGCAGCGTTTGAGTATTTAGGGAATTTTTATTCTCCGATTCGGTGAACGTTTGCATTTTCATGTTAGTAGACCTTCCGGAAATAGAATAATCCGGGTCCTTCCGGCGTATCACAACAATGTCATTAGAATTTTCAACAATGACGGGAATACCTAAAATACCGTGTGGTGCTCTAGTATTTACTAAAACTGTTTCCCCTTCTGTTGTTTCTGTTGGTGTTTTGTTTACTGTTACCCTGGTTACGTACGGTTGTTTGTTTGCTGTTTCAATGTTGTGTTTTTCGATTATTTTATGTTTTAAACTGACTATTTGGGGTTTATTTGGACCGGATATGCTTTGAGATGTTCCGGGTACAACGACAGGGCTACAAACATAAAATAAGTGCATGAAATTCCCCTTTTTTCCCCCTAAAAACAATATACTTTGCAAGAGATGTTATGCTGGCCGCCCGTGTCCCCCCTGTTGTGCTGGAATGTACCCCAGATGACGTACTAGATGATGTTTCCCCCCCTGAAAGGCTCCCCAAACCGCTTGGGGAACTTAGGCATTTTGGGGGGGTCGGGGGAGAATCATTTAAAACAGGCGGTTCAGGAGAACTTGCCGATATATAAGTTGAACTCCCAGAAAAACAAGACTCTAACACCTTAAAAACATTTTAAATTTATCTATTTTTCATAAAAACATAATTAATTTTCATAAATATGTCTCAACAATTGTTTATTATAATTTAAAAAAAAAAAAATTAGGTGGTGCCATCTATAGGAAAAACGCTGAACTAATATAGTTCACAATTCTCACCACAGATGGCGCGCGAATTCACAGACTTCACCTAGAGTGGAAAATCATACCACAGACTTCACATAGAGTGAAGTCAACATAAATTTTGACAACAAAAATATAAAATGGCGCAGACAGCTTGTAAACCCCATTTTAAGGTATAATATAACATAAATTTTGACAATAGATGAGACATTTAAAAATTAACATACTTTATCGTCAGATTCAGTTAATGATTTGCTAGTTTTTAGAATACCTTCCGGTATTCTGAGGGTAGCATAATCTCCCTCATCATCTACAGGACTTCCCCTAAAACAAATACTATTTAATCAGTGATGCCAACTGTATTAAATGCACCAAAGTTCCCCAAATTCGACAGTAAAGCTTTGAAAATGTATTAATTGCAATTACAAGAAAATTAGTTTGATTTTTACCGTTTTGACTCACTGGTTGGGGGTTCCTGGAATTTCACGTTATATCTAGGGCGTAAAATACTTTTTTTAGCCCCCCAACATTTGATTTGAGGCGACTGAGGGCTCTTATCAGGCGTTTGTGAATTTCTAGGCCAATATATTTCCGTATCCGGTCTACAAAACAAACTTAATAATTTATTCCTGAAAAAAAAATTGAAAAACCTACGTTTCCAATTGTTTGTTGAGCTTTATATGTTCATTGCTGTTCTGTACTAGTGTCATAATACGATTTTTATTCACCCTGTCTTTGATTGGATAAGCAATTCCATTGTTGAACACCAATAACTCGCGGTTTTCGCTACAATCGCTCAATTCCAAATCAAACACTTTTTTCATACTAAGTGGCGAATGTACCACTTGTTTGCCGATTTGAGTCACCACTTTGAAGCGCCACTCGCGTGACAGGTGGAGAATGAACCACACAATCAACCAAATTATCAAACAAAAGCCAAAAATGGTAATTGTTGTTATGATTGAAATATCCAGCGATCCTTTATAAGCGATTGTTAAATCACTTATCAATGGACTTAAAGTTGTTACTGTAGCTAATAGGGTAACCAAACCGGCCAGATGAGTTTTTAAATAGGGTATTGGACGCCCAGACAAATAACTATTATAACGCCCATGGGCGAAAAACGATAAAACTAAACTTGAAAACAATATTAAAGTTAAACTAATTAACAAAAATAACATCGTAACACACGGATTCAAAAGAAAATTAACTGATTTTAAATATGGCAGAGTGTGGGCCCCAATTCGCTGAATTTTATACAAAATACTGACCCCCGCGAAACCAAAAAGGCTCGTAATTGAATTCATAAACAAAAAAATAGAAAAAATGAACGTCAAACACTTATTCGCGAACCAAAATTGCGCGCAAAACCGAACTTGATAAACAAATAACGCAAATGCATAATTCATAAATTCTACGCTAACAGTGCTGCCGAAACCATGGTCTAAAACAAATGACACATCAATACACACACCCTAAACAAAACAACATCATATTTACCTATATTTATATCAAAATTCTTATCATTTATTTGAAATAAGTCTCTCAAAAAAACATATATTTCTTCCACAAAATTCTGGCTTAATTTCGCTTCAAAAATGGCGCTACTAATAGCCGTATTGTTGCCCATTGTTGCGTTTTTGTTGTCATTTGTCATAAATGACAATACTACCAACCTATCTTTGGGGACAAACAAAAAATCTAAGTCTGAACGCCAGACATTTTCAACCGGTAAATAATTATGTTCTATTAGACGACTTTCCATTATTAATTTGGGTGTTAGGAAACAAATAGCGATCACTAAATGCAAAATGGCGGATATAGGCCCCCCAAATTTGAATAAATTCTGAACAGAATTATTAGATCGACGCCTAATAAGTTTTTTTCGACCGAGTTTCTTGCCATCGTTCGATAAATTCCCGATCTGAAACATTTGTTTATTTACATATTGTTTAATTTTGTTTTAAAATGACTAACTTTAAAAATACAAGCCAATAGAAACATTGGTATTAATATTATGCCAATAAAAGTGACGATCATACATCCGTGAATATCAAATATTGGAGAAACATTTTTCCACGGCAGTATTGAATACCCTAAAATTAAAAAATTAGGCCCAAATATTACCCAAATTTAATAAACTTACTCAAAAGTCTTCGTATAGACTTTACAGATATATACGCTTGTAATAATGTGCCAAAAAGGCCGTACCAAACGCTCCACAAATTATTCAACCGAAATTTGAATTTCTTCCGCACTGTACGTCCTTTTTCACCCACTTCTGGGTGTAATAAGCTGGATGAACTATTGGCAACTTTAGCTACAGGTATTAGCTTTGTAGGTTTGTGGTTCCGTGTGGTTCCCGCACCACTTTTACCCGCAGTACCTACATTTTTCGTATTTGCAATCTGTTGTTGTTTGGCGTTATTTTGCTGGTTGTTGTTGTCACAGATTGATTGGGGGGACACATTTTGGGGGGGACTTTTCCCCAATTTTTCCCCAATGTCCATATTTATTTTACCAGCAGCATAAAACTAAAAAGTATTTAAAATAATGTCCATAAACCCACACATATTTGTAAGTGGGGCTTGCACCACTTCTGTTACATGTTTCCCCACTTTAAATCACCACAAAAACAAATAAAAAACACTATTTTTTCACGATATTCTATTAAAAACTACAAATATAATTTCTAGGTCTCGTTTTGACTAACTTTAGACGTCTAGCAGTCTACTGTTTTAACAAACGCATGCGTCGCGACGCTCAGTTGTTCATAGGCGTCCATTCACCATAGGATATAAGTTTTGATGGTTGTAAGGACCGAAGGAATTCAATTTTGATGATATTTTCATCAGGGGTAGTAGTGTTTATGCAACAGGAAGTATAGACCGGAAGTAGGGGTGGGGAGAGGGGCGGAAGGCATTGATTGGTGGAAATGTCCCGGAACGCAAGGCTACTTGATCCGAAAATAGGAAATATTTATGTATAAACCCCCATTTTAGCCTTGTAACGAGTTACTATGGACCATCTGTTGATGCTGGGTCGTCATGACAACCAGTTGATCGCCAGGTGTTTACAAAATAACAAATGCATGCTACAAATTATGCGAGTAAGAGAGAGAAACAAAATCAAGGTGTTTTGAAATCTGAGCCGGAGAACATCTGCCGATCACGGTCCAATCAGCATCACACATCTCAACAGACAAAGACAGATATATATTTATAAATAATATATCTATCTTTGTCTTACAATCATAAATATCAATAAAAAAAAACTCACCCTAAATATAAATAAATTTATAAATTTGTACAAATGCGTTTTATTAAGTAAGCAGCTTTAGTAGCGGGCTAGTGGCCGGCTAGTGAGCGACTAAAGTCTTAAGACATTCACAGCAGATGTCCAAAAGACACCGAAGTGGGGGTAACATTTTTAAAATCCCTCAAATTTGTAGTTAACATTGAAAACAAAAACTTGAAAAAAATATTATAAATAATTTTGACATACATCAAAATTCCAGTTTCATTTACGCCCAAATTTTCAAAAATTCCGTCACTACTAGACATGGAAAACCCGTAAGCCCTTTTCCCATATAATTTCCCAAAATCCTACGCCCATATTTTTGCAGAGAAGTCGCCAACACTTCAACCAAAACCGAAAAAAAGAAAAAATCAAAAAACAAATCGTCAAATGAATCTATTCTACATATGGAAGCTAATGTAAAGCCTAGAAGGTCCTTTTGGCGTTCACTATTCAAAAAACAACCCAAAAAAATCGACGATGACACAAAAGAAACTGTAATAACGCCCAAACTCAATGCAATATTCGAAGAACCAAAAAACTCTGACGAAAAAGATACAATACAAGATGAAATTGAAGAATTTAAGGTATTTTTATCAAATTTAAACGTTCATAAGACTAATTTAACATTTTTAGCAAACCCTTAAACAAATCTCCCCCACTATATTGGAGACAGATCCCCCCCAAAGCCCCCCGGAAGCCCCCACGAAAGCATCTTCCCAGGAAGGTCTGTTAGAGTTTCTAAGTAGCACATCTTCAAATTCTGAGACTTCAGCGGCTTCAGAAAAGGTTACAACTGAACCAAACCCCTCAGACGCAGTGAAGGATAAAGACGCATATTCTTTTGAATATTCAGAGTCTTCAGAGACGAGTGGCGAAGGCCAAGTAGAAGAAAAAACGCAGGACAAAGTGAAATTTGTCGAGACGGTCGAACAGAAAGACGCCGACAGTAATATTGTTGTTAAGGATTTGAACCCTGGCGAAGACGAAGCCGCGACTGGAGGCGAAAGTGAACCACTGAGCACGGAAGGACTTGAGTTAAATCCTGGTGAAGACCCTTCCGAAGTAAATTAAATTTTTAATCATTTAAAATGTTATAATTAACAAAATAAAATAAAATTATTTACAAACAATGTGTTTTTTTTATTTATTTGCAGGATAAGATGAAAATTCCTGCCGCCGTTGCCGAGCAACCACCAAACAAAGTCCTCCAACACAAACGGTAAACAAAACACTGTCTATATCCCCCCTTTAAACAAACAAAACACTGTCCTGCACGTACAGGGAATTAAAATATGTTTCCTTTTGCGTGCAGGTCACCGGAAATGCTCCCCAACACCGATTCAGACCGGAAATCACTGGATGAAAAGTCAACCGGAAGTCAAGACAGCTCCGATGAAACCGAAGTATGGAGCGAACGTTTAAATGAACTTTCCGGTTTGCGTAAATCAGTGCTACCAACCGCTGTAGACCTAAACTCCCTTGACGAGACAGCTTCCGGTTATCGCGAATACCGACTTGACGATTTTTTCAAAATGGTGCTCCAAACAAATGACGAACAGATCATTAAATACTCAGTCGCCTATGATCCAATCTTTGCTAACTTTAATTTTGAATATCTACACCCAAATCTGGGTGAAAATGAAACTTTCCCCTCAGATGACCGACAAAAGGTCGTCCGGAAACGGAAGATGATGTCTTTACTACACGATAAAAACAAAATGGCCGAATATTTACGGGAAATAGAACAAAAAGAAAACGATGAAAAAACAATGGATTATATGATTAATTTGAACAATTGTACGTCGCTTACGGCCCCCCAGAACTCCCCAAAACAAAAGGAGATCAATATGCAGATCCCCCCCGAAAATGAAAATGTTTTATATTTACTGGAAAATACAAAACAAAAGCTACAAAAACATATTGAAACAAACAATCATAATATTGATCCAAAAATATTAAATTTATATTCTGAGAATTATTTGAGTATGTTTCTTGAATTACCCAATAAAAAAATGGAACAATCAGTGCCAAACATACAAGAAATAAAGGACAATCAGCCCTTAACAAACGACAGTCAAACAGGCATACCAATCGACTCCAATAATATGGACAAAAAATTTCAAAATATTGAAAAAGAAATCGATTTGTTATTCAAAGATTTGTTGACAAATATAACAGAACTCAAGGATGCTTGTATCTTAAATGGTTGCCCTGTCGACGAATCAGAAACAAAAGAACCATTTATAACGATGAAACCAATTATTGAAACAACAATAGTCAAACCAATTTTGGACGAAATACTAAACAACATATTTCACAAAGATCCAATGCTAAAAGGAAATTTCAACTCAAAACCGTTAAGTTTCATATCTGATTTTGGTGAATTTAAAAACGAACCAGCCAATTTACAAATTTCCCAGCCATTACATACATTTACCGTCCCCAAAATAACCTTAGAACAAAATCTAGAACAAAACGAAAAAATATTAACAGCGTTACAAGACGAAATGTCCGAATACAACCCTGTTTCTTACATAAATTCAACTGAGTACACTCCTGTACCTTCAGAAAATTCCCAAAATAATTCTGAACCTCCTAATTCCAGCCCTGTAAATCAAAACTTGATCGAAAAACAAGAAATATCGGAAAATCTCGTCGAAAATATTATCGAAAATGCTGTTCAAAATATCGAATTAGACGCAAAAGAGGTTGAAAAATCGAAAAAATTTGGACTTTACCACGAAAAAAATAAATTAGATTTACCCCTAACCAGCCGTATTACCAACTTTAATTGCAATAACCCCCCAGATGTAACCGAATCCCTAAAACACATATTTTTTGGGCAAGAACCCGACAGATCCGATTTTAACTTAATTGAAGAAAATTCGCCTAAAGCCGGCCCTAGCAACCAAGAAACCGACATACCCCAACTGCCAAGTGTGCCTTCTACGCCACTGGAGGGCAGCAACAGTGGCGGCTCGTCAGCAGGGCGCATTATAACAATTTTAGACAATAAGTTCTCGGAAGGCACCGAATTCAGTAAAATCGCTTTCCCCGATAATTTGTCCTATTTAGATTTAAATTATAATAACGCCTCTGTTTCTAGCGATCACAAAAACGATGTCGAACTCGAAAGAAAACAACCGGAAATTAATTTTTTCGAATCGAAATTAACAGACGGCGACACGATAACCAAAAGTATTCAAGATAATCTAAAAATTTTTCAACAAAACATGGTTAAAATAAATAATACTAATCAAAAAACAGCTGAAATGCTTAACAACCCGTCGCTATTAGAAACACCTGAAGGCTCACTATCCATATTATCAACAATAACTGAAAATTATTTGGAAAGCGCTGAAACAACATCAAAAATATCAAAAAATTCTCAAAATTCCCAAAATTCTCAAAACTTAGACCGTTACCCTAAGTTTATAGCGAACCCTAAAGACCTTACGAACCCTAAACCCAGCGACAAGAACCTTAAAGACAACCCTGATACCACAAAATAAAAAAACTTTCTTTTGCAGTATGGAATATTTACTACAACTCTCAAAAGAATTCAATTTTGGCATTCGGCCTTCGAAAATATTGTCTCAGACGATAGACGAGAAATCTAAAATGAATTTTGGACTATAATAATTACAAAAATGTACTTGGAACACAATAAATTTTAATAATAACTGGATTTTGTATTTGTTGTGTGTGTAAGACAAAGATGGGTGTATGTACGTCACTATGACGTCATGGGTAAACGAGTGCGTTGCCAGGCAACTACGCCGAGATCACGTAGGCTGTGATAAGAACAGCACACTATCACAAATTGATATAATTTTCATATAATTCGTATATTCTAATATATAAAGGTTTTTCTCGGTATTAAACAAGTTTAACACCTTAAATTGGGTGTGTAGATATTATGCAACATTACGTTACAATATTACGTAATATTATTTAAAGTTATAATAATATATTACGTCATAATTTTCTGGTATTTCATTAATATAAAATGTATTTTCCTACTATAAATTTCCCAGGTAAAAAACAATTGTTTCCCATATCTTCATCTATTTTTTGGGAAAAACAAAATCTGCTTAAAACAAGTGATTATCAAATAAACAATTGACTACGTCACAAAACCTTCACAACTTTCTTTTGTCCTTATCTTCATTTTTTTTTAATTGTTTACTACACTGTCATTTTTTTCCCAAAATATCACGAGAACATTTGGCGATCGGCCATGGCACTATCATTTGTTTATAAAATGTTTTCTTGATATAGAGAAATACATCGTTTATTTTACAATTTTAATTTAGTGGGCATTTTTCTGTATGTTTTCCTCTAAAAATTACACCAGAAACAATCACCTGTCTACATATTTTGTTCCCCATGGTAACAAAACAAAAAATCAAAACACTTGACTATCGATATCTGGGGTACATCTGGGATTATAGTTTGGAGTGGTTGCTAAGTAACCAAATATATACCAAACAACGATTCATTTGTTTTTATCTTAAAGTAAATCTAGACGTTTATGATATAATTCATATGTTTTGTTTTTTTGTATGTGTGTTAATTGGTCCCCCCACCACCAGGAAAATATAAAATGAGCATCGCGGTATAGCGGTTCTCATTTGTTTCAACACATATGTGATCTTAAGTTGTTATTTTTGTATTAAAAATGAATTGTTTAGTGTTTATTATTATATTGAGTGCTGTTGAGTGTACACATTGTGCCACACTACGAGACAAACCAGGTAAATATATATTTCCAATTGTTTACAGTTACTATAACAGTCATTTTTTTTAAAGTAGTTCACCTTGAATTATGACAAAAATATATAAAAACTTCTTAATATTAAAAAAGTTATATGTTTATGTTCTCCCATCCAAAACTCATCCCCAGGGGGTCAAGCTTGACTCAAATTATCCCTCTAATAAACATTTATTCGTTTGTTATAGACATATTACAAGAAAACAACAGAAATGAAGAAATTTTACTCTATAGCGAAGATACAATGCTACAAGAAAAGAGGGCACGGTTATACCGAACGCTACGTAATTATGGGGTTCCATCAGACGTTGCCCATAACTACGTACCTCGCTTAACAATTGGTGAAGTTATGGGGCACGAAAACAACAATAATAGTGACGCAACAATAGCAAATGGTTAGTACCAAAAAAAGTTTTTTTTTAATATTAATTTATCAATTAATTGGCGGGAGGTACTGTTTAATTCTTATGTAATATTAAATTATGGACTGTCTATTATGTTCACTCAAAATTTCAAGGCCATATATTTATTAGTTTAGAAATTATATCAATTTAAACATTTTTTGGGAAATTGAAAAAACATTATTTTATGTTTTGTTTTAGGAACAAGTGCTCCCTTCGACCCCTGGTCAATTGTTTGGTACATAGGCTCCTTCGGGGGCCTGATCGCCTTTTTTTTAGTCATCAGCTGTTCCGAGTGGTGTTGTTTACGAACAAAATCAGCAACAACTTTAATCTCCGGTCAGATATCTGGTCAAATCCCCCCACAAAATATGGGGGATGTTCCGGTTTGTGATTCCCCCCCGCCCGCTTATCATTTGTTTGCGCCACCCAGCTACAATGATAGTCAAATGTTTGAGAAGAAAACAATTGATGTTTTTGTTGTTCCTGTACATTATGGGCCGCCGAAATATTCAGATGTTTTAAAGAATTGTTAATTTTACTATTTATTTATTTATTTATTTTAATATTGACTGACTATAATCTGTGATATTTGTATATATTATTTTGTAAATAAATTATTATGAAGATTAGATTTTGTTTTATTAATCTTTGACCTTAAAAACAACCAAACATCGCGATATATTTAAATAAAAAACTTGTACAATATTTTTATTTTGTCAAAGTACCATTTACACTAAATGAATGACTGTTTTTGCTGTGTAAAACTAACTTAAATTCATCTTAAATATATCAATTGATACAGTCAGTTGTTTTCTTTCGTCGTGAACAATCGACGATCAAAATAAACGAGTGCTTTTTGTTTTATCTTCAAAGTTATATTTATTAATTTATCAATAATTATTCTAATATTAATATTTTGAAAAACAATTATTATTTTCATTGGAAATCATTGTTAATATGTAATTGTTGTTAACAATGAAACATTTAATTGTTGTATTTGTTATTTACAATTGTAGTTTCGTCAATAATGGTACGTATTTTTTTATATAAATTGTTTAAATATTAACCTTTAAACACAGCTAATAATGATTAATAAAGACAATTGATAGCACACCTACGCATTTAATAAAAAATGGCTGTCGTACCCATAAAATAATTTATTTTTCAAAAAAACTCACCCTGTGTTTCAGCATAACAGTGGCGCGCGTTGTACCGCTTTGGGGGGCTGAATATTTGGGGCCAAATCTGAAAAAAAATTAAATATTTACACTCCCACATCCATACCCAAAATAACACTTTATACAAATTTAATTTGTTTCAGAACTTATCAACATGTTTAACTATTGCGGGACAACAATACAACTGGACGATTACGGCCCTAATTCGTCGATAAGTCTAAATTTAACACATGTACAACATTTCGAGAATTGTACAATAAATTTTGAAAGCTCAAACACCCATTTATTGTATATACGTTTGGTAGAAAATACAACAGAACATTTTGTAATTCAAAATAATAATATTGGCCTTGAAAATTTTGAAAAAAATGATAAGAAAAAGTTTGAAGAATATTTAGAAAACTATTTTAAATTGAAACCTATACATTTTGAGGGTCAAAATTTAAGTTGTACCTTAAAAATTGTAAGTATTATATAATTTAACCTAAACCTAACTTAACCGAATACGTGAGCTTAAGTTAAGTTAATTATTTTTTTAGTTTCAACCCGAAATTTCAAACAAAACCCCCATTTTTGAAACAAACCCTTGTTCAACCGAATTAAACCAAGACGACACATTACTCGGCAATAAAGCCACACTTGAATTTACCCCTAAAAACAGCTCCACCCATAAATGGGTATTAATTACAGCTGTAGGAACAGGTAAACACAACATTACAAATTTCCAAATTTGATAATTTCGTTTATTTTTTCCCTAGGGGAATATTGTTTCAACCCCCAAATGTTCTCATGTTGGCAACAAGCCTGGACACCCTTATTGTGCATTTCTAGGGAATTTCTGTGCGATGGGGTGGTACACTGTCCCACAAATGGGTATTTAGGGGATGAAAACTTATCATTTTGCAAGTAAAATTAAACTTAGTCAATTATTTATAAGTTTTTGATGATTTTTTTGTTGGTTAGGGGTAAAAGACATTCTACCCAAAATTGGGAAAAGTTGGCCAACGATTTTTTGAAAAAATTAACCAGTAAAAATAAGGGTTTGGATACTCTATTGCCAGCTATTCAAAAAGGCGAAAAAAGATGGATAGAACACTTCCAAACAACCACCCAAAACCCAGTTTTAGATGTACAAAAGTTAAATAAAACCTTAGAATCCCCACACCCAAATATGGGCCATTTTGGGCCATGGTCATACCTTATGTTGGGTATGCTAATTTGTGGAACGCTTCTAACTTTTTGTGGACTGTTCGAGTGCTGTTGTCGCAAAAACAAAATACCAAGAAGTAATAACATAGCTGAGAGTCCTAGTGTGACGTCAGCACCAGCCAATAGCACAGCAGTATTAATAATGACGTCACAACCACCAAAATATGACGAATTAGACCAGCCACCTAGTTATAAAATATTATTTCCAGAAAAAAACATTTAAATTTGTGATATTATTGTATTTATTATTAATAAATTTTGTATTTTATTAATTTATTGCATTTTTCAAAAAACAATACTTGTAGTGACATCTTACAGCAAACTGCTGAACTGCTAGAAATGTCTCCCCGCTAGTGGATGTTGTCCATGCTGAGATAGTTCAACAGTTTTTGCACAGATGGCGCAAAACCTCACAGTCGGTACATTAGAAAACTATATTAGTGATAGTGATGTCGAACGTATTTATACGTCAAAATAATATTATTTTAACATATTTTAATAAAAAATATATTTAAAATGGACGAAGTACAAAAATTAGAACATTTAAGTTTGGTTTCCAAGATTTGTACTGAATTAGAAAATCATATTGGGATGAACGACAAAGATTTAGGTTAGTACATACATATTGTCAATAAAACACATCTAATATAATGTATTTTTATTATAGCCGAGTTTATAATTCATTTATCAGAGACACACAATACATTTGATGCATTTAAAAAAGTTTTACTTGAAAATTGTGCCGAATTTTCAGACAGCTTCATAGCAAATTTATTGAGAATTATTCAGCATATGAGACCTAAGTCTCAAAAAAATGAGACAAAAATGGACGAAAGGGGTTGTAAAGATTCTTTGGCCCTTAAATTCCCGGCCCTTTGTATACCAAATGAACCTCAAAAAGAACAGAAAACTTTTGACGAAAATAAGGTTAGTTTACATTTTCTATCCGTTTTAACTAAACCACATCTCCTAAAGCCCTTTATTTATCAATTCTAAACATTAATTCAAAACATCTTGTAATTTAGGACACAAAAATCGCCTCAAAAGACGAAAAAATCGTCTCAGACACAATGGCGGAACTTGAAGCTTTAGCCCCAAGTACATCCAACCCAAAGCCCCAATCACACACACAAACACTAAAAGACACTCACCGAGATTCAACCCGAGAGTCTCGAACTTCTCAATCCCGAAATCGGTCGCATAATTCAAGAAAACGTTCCCGTTCGAGACATCGCTCAAAATCCCGAAAACGTTCGAGATCTCGCGAGAAATACCGATATAGATCCCGAAGTAGAAGTCGGCGGGACCGGAAATCGCGCAAAACCGAACCGGAAGTGCACGAGGAACTGAAAGAATCACCGGAAATTGGGCAAATATATAACGGCAAAGTTGCGAATATTGTTCCTTTTGGTTGTTTTGTACAATTAGAGGGGTTGAAAAAAAGGTTTGAGGGGTTGGTTCATATATCTCAGCTACGAGCCGAAGGCAGGGTAACAACTGTACAAGATGTCGTTACTAGGGGTCAAAAAGTTAAGGTTAAAATATTGGCAATAGCGGGGCAAAAAATATCGTTAAGTTTAAAAGATGTTTGTCAGAGTTCTGGTCGGGATTTGAACCCGGTATCGACGCCTAATTACAACCCGGAATTGTCGTCACGTAATCCGGATCGTCCAACCGGAAACCGGAACTTTATACCGCTCCCAGAGTCGTCAATATGTGAAGACGACGAAATATCAAAAAAACGCGTCCATCGAATTTCCAGCCCCGAAAAATGGGAAATAAAACAAATGATTTCATCCGGTTGTATCGACAAATCAGAATTGCCCGAATTCGACGACGAAACAGGCCTTTTGCCTAAAGAAACCGACCAATCAGAGGCCGATATCGAGATAGAACTAGTCGAAGAAGAACCGCCATTTTTACAAGGTCACGGGCGGTCATTACACGAGTTGAGTCCTGTCCGTATTGTTAAAAACCCGGACGGTAGTTTAGCCCAGGCGGCCATGATGCAAAACGCGCTAGCAAAAGAACGTCGCGAACAAAAGCTCATCGCGCGCGAAGCCGAAATAGAACAAATGCCTGCAGGTATTAACAAAAACTGGATCGATCCATTACCCGAAACCGAAAAACTACTCGCAGCTAATATTCGCGGTGTTGGGATTCAAACCCAAGACCTTCCAGAATGGAAGAAATACGTCATCGGCGGTAAAAAAACAAGTTTCGGCAAAAAAACTAACCTATCTATTTTGGAACAACGCCAAACCCTCCCTATTTACAAATTACGGGACGAATTATTAAAAGCGGTTACAGAAAACCAAATATTGATTGTTATTGGTGAAACTGGTTCCGGGAAAACCACTCAAATCACGCAATATTTAGCGGAGTTTAATTTAACAGCTAGGGGGAAGATAGGGTGCACACAGCCGCGTAGGGTGGCAGCAATGTCTGTTGCGAAACGTGTCGCAGAAGAATTTGGCTGCAGACTCGGCCAGGAAGTTGGGTAAGTGTTAATAAATGAAAAATACGCTATAATCTACTTGTATACTAAAAGGAACACAGCCTGGACTCTACACTTCAACTTCAAAGTGGATAGTGGAACGAGCCTAAAAACTTTGTATGATAAGGAAGTATAATTTTCGCTAGTCTATATATACATACAGACTAGCGAAACTTTAGTTTGTCTAGTCTATATACAGACTAGCGAAACTTTAGTTTGAAGTATGTAGAGTCTAGCTAAAATCTATTTACTCTAACGTGTATAGAGTCCAGGCTGTGTTCCTTTTAGTGTACAAGTAGAGTTTATCTATATTTTGTGTTTTTCCCCAAAAAACAGGTATACCATTCGTTTTGAGGACTGCACATCACCCGACACAATAATAAAATACATGACAGACGGTATGTTATTACGCGAATGCCTTATGGACCTCGATTTAAAGTCCTACTCGGTAATAATGTTAGACGAGGCTCACGAACGGACAATACACACCGATGTCTTATTTGGTTTATTGAAAAACGCGGTCCAAAAACGCCCTGAACTCAAATTAATTGTTACAAGTGCAACTCTTGACGCGGTTAAGTTTTCACAATATTTTTTCGAAGCGCCTATTTTCACAATTCCCGGGAGGACATTTCCGGTTGAAGTATTATACACCAAAGAACCGGAAACGGATTATTTGGACGCGAGTTTGATAACCGTAATGCAAATACATTTGCGGGAACCTCCCGGCGATATTTTGTTGTTTTTGACGGGTCAAGAGGAGATAGACACCGCGTGTGAAATATTATATGAGCGGATGAAGTGTTTAGGGCCCGATGTACCTGAATTAATTATACTTCCGGTGTATTCGGCTTTACCAAGTGAAATGCAAACGAGAATATTTGAGCCGGCGCAACCGGGTTCGCGTAAAGTCGTTATAGCAACGAATATTGCCGAAACGAGTTTGACAATTGACGGTATTTATTACGTGGTTGATCCAGGGTTCGTGAAACAGAAGGTGTACAACTCGAAAACTGGTAAGTTTTATATATTAAATGTTATAAAAGTGTTTTTTTTTTATTAATATACCTAATAATGGGTGTACGACCCAAATTTGGGTGTGGCGGATATGGGAGGGTATACTACACCCTTTTGTCTGTATATGGGCTAAATTCCATGTCCATATCTCATTTAGTTTTAGAGTTATTGAATTTTGAAGATATATGTTTAGGAGACTTTATAATAAAAGTACGACCCAAATATGGGTGTTATATGGGGCGGAAGATTATACTACACCCTTTAGGGTATATATTAACCAAATTACATCCATATATCTCATTTATTTAAAGAGTTATTACATTTTAAAATAAAAAAACAACTATTTTTCCAGGTTTTAACATTAATTACACCCAAATTTGGGTCGATTTAAACATACCACACCCTCTACAGTCTTCACACATGTATATACTTTAATTTAAGACAAAAAAAAAACCACTTTAATAACTTATATTTTTAAAAATGTACAAATACACATTTCCATTAAATTTGGGATAGGTATGGACTCTTTGGTCGTCACCCCAATATCCCAAGCCCAAGCCAAACAAAGGGCTGGAAGGGCCGGTCGCACAGGCCCGGGGAGATGTTACCGCTTATATACTGAACGCGCTTATAGAGACGAAATGCTCGCAAGTCCCGTCCCAGAAATACAACGCACCAATCTCGCAACAACCGTCTTACAATTGAAAACAATGGGCATTCATGATTTGCTACATTTCGATTTTATGGATTCCCCCCCTGTGGAATCGCTCATTATGGCCCTAGAGCAGTTACACTCACTTTCCGCCCTCGATAACGAAGGATTATTAACTCGTCTCGGCCGACGAATGTCCGAATTCCCCTTAGAACCAAATCTATCAAAAATGTTAATAATGTCCGTCGCGCTACAATGCTCAGACGAAATACTAACAATAACATCGATGTTAAGTGTTCAAAACGTTTTTTATCGCCCCAAAGACAAACAGAATCTCGCCGATCAAAAAAAAGCAAAATTCAACCAACCAGAAGGCGACCATTTGACACTTCTGGCTGTTTATAATAGTTGGAAAAACAATAAATTCTCTAACGCGTGGTGTTACGAAAATTTCGTTCAAATCCGCACCCTAAAACGGGCTCAAGACGTCCGCAAACAACTCCTCGGAATTATGGACCGCCACAAACTAGACGTCGTCAGCGCAGAAAAGAATTCAGTTCGCGTCCAAAAAGCCATATGTTCCGGGTTCTTTCGAAACGCGGCTAAAAAAGATCCGGTTGAAGGCTACAGAACTTTAGTTGACTCACAAGTCGTTTATATCCACCCCAGTTCGGCCCTTTTCAACAGACAACCAGAATGGTAAGTCGGCCATTTTGTTTTGTCAATATATTAAATAATATCCCTGTAGGGTTATTTATCATGAATTGGTCCAAACTACTAAAGAATATATGAGGGAGGTGACCACAATTGATCCAAAATGGTTGGTGGAATTTGCTCCAGCCTTTTTTAAATTCTCGGACCCGACAAAGTTATCCAAATTCAAGAAAAATCAACGATTGGAACCATTGTATAATAAATATGAAGAACCGAATGCTTGGAGAATATCTAGAGTCCGTAGACGTAGGAATTAAACTTGTACAATTGTTAAACAATAAATAAATTATAATACAAATATTGTTCAATTTTCATGGCGGCATATCTCGGATTACACACATATTTAAGCGACCATTCTTATACCGTTTTATAGGGAATTTCATGCTGAACAAATTATTTCCTATACATTTTTCATGTAAAATTAATATTTTAGCTGATAATTAAAAAATAGTGAAAATTCGTTCATGAAAATTGCGAGCAAAACGGTAGGTTTTGTTTGAAATATTTACACTATTTTCACGGTGGCATATCTCGGATTACACGCATATTTAAGCGACCATTCTTATACCGTTTTACAGAGAATTTCATGCTGAACAAATTATTTCCTATACATTTTTCATGTAAAATAATATTTCAGGAGATATTTGTAAATAACTGAAAAATGGATCTACCTTTGACTAATTTTCTTAACTTAATACTTCTTTCTTTATTTGGTCATAAATCCGGCTGAAATTTTCAGGGAACACATAAAAATAACTAAAAATCACTTTTATATACTTAAAACTAATTAAAAACATTTATTTTTTAATATAAATATTTGATTTGACATCTGATTTAAGGTTACAATGTACTATCCAACCTGCTTAACATCTGGTATGACATCAGCGCCAAAATGCTCAAACTAATTACCGACTGAGATAAATATATTGTCGAATTATTAACAATTCATTTATATTTATTGTTTAAAACAATAATTTGATATGAAATATTAACTTAAATGTTATTTTACAGGCTTTTTTAACCATATAATTATCTCGGTCGGTAATTAGTTCGAGCATTTTGGCGCTGATGTCATACCAAATGTTATGTAGGTTGGATAGTACATTTTAACCTCAAATCAGATGTAATTCAAGTATTTTTATTAAAAAATAAAAGTTTTTAATTAGTTTTAAGTATAAATAAGTGATTTTCAGTTAGTGGAACCGTAAAATTTAACCTAGGTTACGGTAGATTCGTTTAGGGTTACGGAAGGTTTAGTTTGGTTTAGGTTATTTTTTGAAATGTTAGGACCTTAAAATAATATTGTAGGGACCTTAAAATGCAAGTAAAGTTTATAGAGAACCTTTATATAGTATTAACAACATGTCAAATTGAAAATAAATTGATCAGAGTCGCCCCCAAACATCAGTTATTATTTTTGAAAAATGGTTGAACTGAGCAACATTCTGTCATCCCCAAAATCAATCTTCCGATTCATATTATGCGTGAGTGCTTTCCCTTAAAATTTAAAGGCCATTTAACTCGCTAAATACCCTATTTTAGATTGCTTGTATTCTCGGAAGTATAGGCGCCAATCCGGCCTTAAAAAATTTCTATTTCTCACTGGGAGAGACCATCCTGATTGACATATCAATTGCTGGAGGTGCACTCGTCGCTATAGCATTACTCCTGTGCGGTGCAGAAGGCGAGGAAGCTGACGATACGGCCCTATTAATATTCGATATTATTTATATGGTGTTAAGCCTTGCGAGTTTTGTGATTATGTGTATATTTTTACCAAAATCTACAGAGAGCGGCGCTAGTTCTGTTGGGTGCTTCATCTTAGTCATTTGTTTAATTATTGCCTTCATTTGTTGGCTCATAGACTTAATACTTGTCATTAAAAAGAAATTTTGTTAAATAAATAATTTTCACGGCGGCATATCTCGGATTACACGCATACTTAAGCAACCATTCTTATACAGTTTTATAGGGAATTTCATACTGAACAAATTATTTCCTATACATTTTTTATGTAAAATTAATATTTCAGCTGATAATTAAAAAATACTGAAAATTCATCCATGAAAATTGCGACAAAAAAGGTAGGTTTTGTTTGAAATATTTACACTATTTTCACGGTGGCATATCTCGGATTACACGCATACTTAAGCGACCATTCTTATACCGTTTTACAGAGAATTTCATGCTGAACAAATTACCCCATATACATTTTTCATGTAAAATTAATATTTTACGAGATATTTGTAAATAACTGAAGAATGGTTCTACCTTTGAGTAAAAACGAGGGATTTCAACCCTGGAGAACTTTTAACAGTAGCTTGAACATCGGACAACTCTTCTTAGACTTTTACTTTATGAAATATTTAAAAATAAAATGTTTTTTTTTATGTAAAGTACCCCTTCCGTACCCCCATACATTTATTATTAATTTGTAACAATAATGTATTGTGTAATTGGTGCAATAAATATATATTTTTAATTTAAAAATGTCTTATTTATTTGTTCCTTAAAATATCGGTGAAGTTATTGATTTTATTGAAAATCTGACACCGGATTCGTGTTCTACGGGTCGTAATTAGTCTAATAAAACTTGTCCGGCCTTTCTATCCCTTATAGTTTTGAAGTTCATAGCAAACGTATCGAATTTTGTTGAAAATTTCTGATGGTATCCGGGTAACAGGAATGAGAAGAGCTCTTTTTTATTTAAAAATTTTGTGTTGGATAATTGGCAACACTGACTCCGCCATTTTGAATATTTTCAAAATGGCCGACTAAGCCAATCACAAAAAGGGGCGGAGCTATAGCACAAATACTGCTAACGCCATCTAGTAGCCATTTTAAAAGCAATATTTTTGTATGTTGGATAATTGGCAACACTGATTTCGCCATTTTGAATATTTTCAAAATGGCCGACCAAGCCAATCACAAAAAAGGGGCGGAGTTATAGCACAAATACTGCTAACGCCATCTAGTAGCAATTTTAAAAGCAATATTTTTGTATGTTGGACATTTGGCAACACTGATTGTCAACCATAACCTAAAAATATTTTTGAGGTTATAATAAATTGTATACATTAAAAAAATAAAATCATTTCCAAACAGTTTAAGGGATGAATTATAGTTTAAAATACAAGAAATCCGATTCTACCCTGTAAATAAAGATATTTCTACCCGTTGAGGAGTTATGAATGAGCAAAAGAAAATGAAAGTCATTTTGAACATCGTCATTTACACCCCCAAGATTTCGTATGAAAATTGGGCCCTACAGCCGGGAGGAAACGCCGAGCAGGTGAACAGAGGGATAGAGCAATGATTTAGAGATAGTTTTAAGTGTTTCCTGTAAATTTCAGCCGGTTTTATCATTAAATAAAGATTTGTATGTTTCGGATGATCGCCGGAGATTCGGAAGGTTAAATATATCTTGTTTTAAGTTGTTTTAAGCAATGAAATTGTTGTGATTTATTTTTAAAACCCCATAGAATACGTTTTTAATATTGTTTTTGCTGTATCTCAACCAGAAAATAACTTAACCATTTAAAAATGTAACAACATTTGACGTATTATCTTTTTTAGAAGACTCCCAGCCAAATTATCAATAATGTGGCCGGCCGTACAGCCAGATGGGGGGAGGAAACGCCGAGCAGATAGACAGATAGACATCGCAATCTGACGACGCTTTTAAGGTAAGAAATAAAGTTTATAACTCGAAATTCTGTTATACAGTGTTTATTTTAGCAAAACCGATTATTGTTTGTGATTGCAGGGTGCGTGGGGACGAGCTGCTGTTGTCCAGAGATGCTGACAGACTTGGAGACGAAGGATTTCAACCCTGGAGAACTTTTAACGGTAGCTGAACATCGGACAACTCTTCTGGGACTTTTACTTTATGAAATATTAAAAAATAAAATGATTTTTTATGTAAAGTACCCCTTCCGTTCCCCTATGAATTTATTATTAATTTGTAACAATAATGTATTTTGTAACTGTTGCAATAAATATATATTTTTCATTTACAAATGTCTTATTTGTTTATTCCTTAAAATATAGGTGAAGTTTTTGATTTTATTAAAAATCTGACACCGGATTCGTGATCTACGGGTCGTAATTAGTCTATAAAACTTGTCCGGCCTTTCTATCCCTTATAGTTTTGAAGTTATGCATTATTTTGCCTTCACAAGTATTGAATTTTGTTGAAAATTTTTGATGGTATCCGGGTAACAGGAATGAGAAGAGCTCTTTTTATTTAAAAATTTGTGTCGGATAATTGGCAACACTGACTCCGCCATTTTAAATATTTCAAAATGGCCGACCAAGCCAATCACAGAAAAGGGGCGGAGTTATAGCCCAAATACTGCTGACGCCATCTAGTAGCAATTTTAAAAGCAATATTTGTGTATGTCGGATAATTGGCAACACTGACTCCGCCATTTTGAATATTTTCAAAATGGCCGACCAAGCCAATCACAGAAAAGGGGCGGAGTTATAGCACAAATACTACTAACGCCATCTAGTAGCAATTTTAAAATCAATATTTTTGTATGTTGGACAATTGGCAACACTGATTGTCAACCATAACCTAAAAATATTTATAAGGTTACAAAATATATAATCTTATGGATAAATTTTCAGTTTTGTTTAATTATCAGCTGAAATATTAATTTTACAGGAAAAATGAATAGGACATAATTTGTTCAGGGTGAAGTTCTCTATAAAATGGTATAAGAATGGTTCGTTAAATATGTGTGCAATCATAGATATGGGGCTGGGAAAATGAACAACACAAATACTGTTTATGTAAGTTTATTTATACAAATATATTATTATTAATACTGAAATTTGATTGTTTTAACTTATTGTACTTATCTAGAAATTCTTTAATGTGTGTTTCAACTAATTCTGGGTTGTTTACATGTACATGATGTGTACCTTTTACATATTTATAATAAAAATCCGGATTTGAAAGTTTTAAAATATTTATTAGGTCATAAAAATGTTCTTTTTTCTCAAAATATGTACTGTTTGTGGCTTTTAAGACCAAAGTAGGACATTTAACTCGTTTGGCGTATTCTAAAATATCTGTATGTTGCATCCCAATTAATGGACCGACTTTTAACCGATTATCACGTGAAAAAATAAATCGATTATTGTCAATTTGTTCGATGATTCGTTCTAAAATATATTTACAATTATTTTTATCGACGCTTTTATACGTTTTTTCATGAATTCTGTCAATCATTTCTTGAATTGTGTAACTGGGAGGTTGAGTTTCGCTTTCATTCAACGCCTCATATTTCAAAAATTGATCGATATTTTCTAAAGTCGATTTAATTGCAGTCCCAGGGAATTTACTAAACGGTTTAACTGCATCAATACAAATTAATAAATCTACATTATCTGAATACAATGTCGTATACATAAATGAGGTTATAGCGCCCATAGAATGCCCCAAAAGTGACACTTTAGGCCACGCAAAATAATTTTGAATTCTACGGATTAAAATTGGTGCGTCTATACCGTGATAATATACACCTTTTGGCAAACGGCTTGATAAACCATGTCCCGGAAAATCAAACGCCAGCAGACTTAAATTGGCCGGAAGTAGTCTGAAAAGAGGGTCAAAACTGCCGCAGCTTTCCTGAAAATAAATTAAAGTGTCACACGGATTAAGGATTCCCTGAAAAAATGACGAAAAGTAACAGTAAACAATCAAAATTGTCAACAAGATTTTTGCACCCAATTTTCACACCCTAAAATTAGGATTTAATAATTGAGCATATAGTATAATACAGATTAAAGCCTCTAGTTTCCAAATTTTCAACAATCAAACCGATATCTCAAAAAGTTTTCGAGATATTCAATTTTAAACGCAAATACATCCAAAAAAAATCGACTAATTATCTCCAAAATAGTCCAGGTTTCGAACCCAGTTTCCACACCCTAAAACTTGGTATTTAACCACCCCACTATCATATATTACGTAGAAAACATCAAGGATTCCAAATTTCGAGGCCCCAAGTCCCTATTTTTAACCGTGTCCGAGTAATATCCGTCCAAAGTCAAAAAATGGTTTCTGATACATATACGGTTCAAAATCACTTACTTGCCAACCATGAAGACACAAAATAGGCCTCTGGTTTGTAGGGCCCCACCATCTGCCTGCTATATGCCCCCAGGGCACTGGAATTCTGCATTCTTTATACCGATTTTGGAACTCGGAACGGTCCACGAGGTGAATATTTCGAACGAAATTTGAGGTTTTCGATGATATATTTGTTAGTTGGCGATGAAAAATGGACATTTTGTTATCTAAATAACAATTCAGATTGTTGGGCAACAATTAAATATATATGTATAAAGGACTTACGTATAGGTTATGTTTTGAAATAAGTTATTATAAATACTGTTAAATGATCATATTATATTGCTTGAATATGAGTTTTATAATATTTTTTATCGAAATGTTATGTAATTTTATGATAATAAAACCTTTGTACACTGATTTTAATCCATTTCACTAATATTCATTATTATTACGTCATATTTAATAATTAGAAAAGTTCATAGATGGCATTGTACACGGACAGTACTACATTGTATTTTATAGAAACAACAGAGGCAACAAAAGCACACTTTTATATTTTTTATATAATTCGGCATATTTATTTTTTATAATGGCTGAATTAATTTTGCTAAAAGGGCTTCCAAATTTTTCTAAACACATTTTAAACTTATATCGACCTTAGCGCCATCTTTGAAAAAACTGTTAAACTTTCAATAATTATTTGACATAACATATAACAAATGTACACTATTATATTTTTTATATAATTCTACATATTTATTTGACAAAATGGCCCAATTATTTTTGCCAAAAAGGCTTCCAGATTATTATAAACACATTATAAATTTAATTGGTATAAACTGCTTTACCGACGGAGTCTCAATCATCCAGCATAGTTCAAGCCTTTTGGCGCTGTAAACCAGCCTAATGTTTTTAAGACGTACATGATTTTTAACCGCACTTTTTAGCTGCCAAACAAGTATTTTTATTAAAAAATAAACATTTTTGATTAATTTTAACAATAAATAAATGATTTTCAGTTAATTTTATGTGTTTCCTGTAAATTTCAGCCGGATTGATGACCAAATTTGGAAGTTGGATAAAATCGCCGGAAGATGAGTTAAAGGTAGGTTCATTTTTCAGTTATTTACAAATATCTCCTGAAATATTAATTTTACATGAAAAATGTATAGAAGATAATTTGTTCAGCATGAAATTCTCTGTAAAGCGGTATAAGAATGGTCGCTTAAATATGCGTGTAATCCGAGATATGCCACCGTGAAAATAGTGTAAATATTTCAAACAAAACCTACCTTTTTTGTCGCAATTTTCATGGATGAATTTTCAGTATTTTTTAATTATCAGCTGAAATATTAATTTTACATAAAAAATGTATAGGAAATAATTTGTTCAGTATGAAATTCCCTATAAAACTGTATAAGAATGGTTGCTTAAGTATGCGTGTATAAGAATGGTGTAATCCAAGATATGCCGCCGAGAAAGTAGTGCAAAAAAATTGCAAGTCATCGTGTGGTTATTGGTACATAAAAACGTTTATATTTAATTTTACACTTTATTAACCCAAAATTAACAATAAAATATACACTTAAATGAGTTATTTAAGCTAAACCAATGGAATCAATCAATGCCTGGACTTTGGAAATGTACAATTCTTTCGCCTCATCTTGCCCGGTTCCTTTCCGCGAATTCCACGCGTCCCATTTAGCCTTTCCCTTCAGATCCAGCATTCCAGGGCGTGCTAAACATAACAAAATATACATTTACCAACTTATTTCATACTTTAACCGGTTAAAATATGAATTTCATGCATTTACCGGTGTTAACGTCGCCTACGCTTCCCTGCTTAAAAAGCGCGTATATTATTAACAAATCGTCATTGCTAGGGGATGTTTTTAGTTTTTTTACGTCTTCTGCAGCTTTATTGAAACGCTAAAGTGTGAAAAAATGTGTTAAAGTATGTTTAAAATTGGTTAAAGTGTACTTACATCGTCGAGCGACATTTTCGAGTGAGTTTTCTGCAAATAAATGCGATAAGATAAGTGTTTTATCTCAAAATGGCGTTATTTTATAATTATAAGTGATAATTTTACAAAAAAAACATGAAATTGACAAAAAAATTGCTGATATTTGAGGTTATCTCACAAATAAATGTTAATTTTTTTGTTTAAACCGTGAAATTTTATGAATAAATGATGAAATTATATGAAACAGACACACATACTTACATTTGAACGGTACAGTATACAGTAAATGCAAAATTATTCTTGTTTAGTCGTACTTTAACTCCAAGTAGAAGGGGCTAATTATATTCATACACGTACGGAAATTATTTGCCGAAGGTTCAACTTTATAATCAATAATATAGCCAATATTAACTGCGTAAATTATTTATTTATAAGTAAATCATACAAAAAACACAAAATTAATTATTTTACGGGCCATCCGGCCCGCCAAATTGTGAAAATCAACACCAACAATAACTCATCTCCCATTTTTTATTTAACCTTACATAACTCGAGTTACGTCCAAAATATTTTATTAAAAATTACCACACATATAAAAGAAACTTTGGGGAATCCAATGCCGCAAGAATTATCTCGATATCTCTTATAGTTTGCGAGATATCAAGTCTCAAACTTATATATATTTTTTTAATCAAACCAACACATTTTTGTGTTGGTTTTTATTTAAAACTTTATAGCGTCCATACCAAATTGAATACATCAACCTATTTTAGGGTAAATATAGTACAAAATATGCTCTTTCGAATGGCGCAACGTA
The DNA here is from genome assembly GCA_951394225.1 of Harpalus rufipes. Taxonomy (NCBI): domain Eukaryota; kingdom Metazoa; phylum Arthropoda; class Insecta; order Coleoptera; family Carabidae; genus Harpalus; species Harpalus rufipes. The sequence continues at coordinate 24,318,887 of OX596290.1, read as the reverse complement.
CAATACGATATCTCGTTTAGTTTTCGAGATATGAATTTAAAATTTGACTAATTAAGTTTTGACCATTTTTTATTTAATAATTCATGGTGCCCATACCCAATTAAATATTTAGACCCATATTTGGGTATATATAGTACAATGTCCGCTCTTTCGAATGGCGTAAAGTACAACTCGATATCTCTTTTAGTTTTTGAATTATTGGGCGTTAAAATTGTAAATTATATAAAAAAACAAAATAAATATTTATAATATGTGAAAAGTGTTTTATTGAAACTTAAAATCATTGTCTACGTGTTTATAACTATGTTAACAATAAAATTATTGCATGGAGCAGTGTAAAAACTATTAATTTATGCATATTTATGCATAACTGCATTCGCTTTTGTAATATATGCGTTTTTTGCGTCATTTGGTGACATTCCTTTTCTATTGTTCCAGGCGTCCCATTTTAATTTACCTTCCCCATCATTTGGTTTAGCTAAAAATTAGTTAATTACACTTTAAATATTTTAAATTTTATTTAAAATTTACGTATATTACAGTCCCCAAACATGGACTGTTTATATAGCGAATACAGGTCTAACAAATCTTTTTCATCCGGTTTTTTTGAAAATTTACGCACTTTATCTGCGACTACGTTAAATTTCTATAAAATAAATAAATTTAGAATGTTTAAAATTAATATATTTTGTTTCAAACCTCGTTTAAAGACATTTTTAAATACAGAAACGAACAAAACTTTGAACGAACTCAAGAAAAAACGCATTTTTTATACGTTTATATGCTTGTAAATGTATAAATATTTAATAAATCTTAAAGTTTAGACAATAATACATGTTTTTTATTTAATTTTATGTGTTTTTTACATGAATAAATAATAAAAACGAGTTGTAAAAGTTTGTATAAGTACGCCCCTGTTTTGCAAGGTTGAACTGCCTTACCGACAGAGTCAAAGCGAAGAAACAAATGTACACTTTTATATTTTTTGTATAATTCTACACATTTATTTTATAAAATGGCTTAATTAGTTTTACCAAAAGGGCTTCCAAATTTTTCTAAACACATTTTAAACTTATATCGACCTTAGCGCCATCTGTCAAAAAACTGTTGAACTTTCAATAATTATTTGACATAACGTATAACAAATGTACACTTTTATATTTTTTATATAATTCTACATATTTATTTGACAAAATGGCTTAATTAGTTTTGCCAGAAAGGCTTCCAAATTTTTGTAAACACATAAATTCAATTGGTATAAACTGCCTTACCGACAGAGCCTCAACATAGTTCAAGCATTTTGGCGCTGTAAACCAGCCGAATGTTTTTGAGACGTACATGATTTTTAACCACACTTTTCTACTGTCAAACAAATATTTTCATTAAAAAATCGGCATTTTCTACAAATTTCAAGTATAAAGAAATGATTTTCAGTTAATTTTATGTATTTCCTGTAAATTTCAGCCGGTTTTATAACTAAATAAAAGTTTTGATGTTTTGGAAGGATTACGAAAGATTTGGAATAGGTGTCATTTTAGAAATATTCAAAATAAAGTTTGTTCAGACGGTTTTAAAGTTTGAAAATGAGTCAATTTATATTTTAAACCCCGCAGAACACGAATTTAGTGTTAATTTGAAGATATTTTTAACCGTTGAGGACTTGTGAGCAAAATAAAATCCTTTTTTTTAGACATTTCTTATTCAAATTTCGGTCATATATCCTGATATCCCTTAAGTCTTTTTGGCACTTTTAATATATTGATATATCAAATCGACCCTCCAGATTTTATTTTTGCAATAATTAACCTTCTATCTTTAACCAAAATCGAGATATTGAACCATCTTTAACCTCACATTTTTGGCTGAAACTAAACATTTTTGAGGGTTTATAAGTCGTGAATTGTTTAAAATATATTCAAATTAACACTAAAATCGTGTTGTATGGGGATTAAAATATAAATTAATTGTTAGTTTAATATAAAATTAATAAATTTTATTTGAAAGTTCAGCGTTTTTATGTAAGATGGCGCAAGTTTACAATGACAATTGAAGTAACAACATAACCTTTTTTGGCGTGAATTTAAGTGGTTTTTAATAATTATTTAAGGTGTTTTTAGTTAAAATAGTGTTTAAAATAAGTGTTTGTGCATTTTTTTTATATATTACACATATTTTATGTATATATTTTGTACAATTTCGTTGTGTGTATAGGTTATAATTTACGTATTTATAGTGCTTAAAAAAATGTTAAAAAACTTAAGTTTAAGTTATGCCCAAGCGAGAATTGAGGTATGTACTTAAAAAACAACTATTCTAGTTTGCAAAACAATAAATATTTTAGTAAATGTCGCGTTTGGGAAAAAGAAAGACGCGAAAGATTAAAAACATGCTTCGATGCATTGTCAAAACTTCTACCGTCTTATGATCCATCAATAACGCCCTCAAAACTCGAAATATTACAAAGGGCGGCGTCTCACATCACTGATTTGCATCAAAAAAATAAGCAGCTCCTAATTGGGGACCAAAAAAATGCCTCAATCGTCCAAAGAGACGAGCTACGTCGGCTAAGAGAAAAGTGTCGAAAATTAAATGTTCGCACTGAACAATTATGCATTTTATTAAAAAATGCGGGCATTAAGATCCCTAAAGAGTATTTATCGAGGACCCAAAATGGTCCAACTATGTCCCAAAATGTGTTTAAGGGCCCTCCAAAATTGTGGAGCGGCCGAATTTCCAAAGAGAAGGCGGACATTTTGAAAAAACAGCATGACAATGGTGAGTCATCTCCCATTTTTTATTTAACCTTACATAACTCAAGTTACGTCCAAAATATTTTATTAAAAATTACCACACTTATAAAAGAAACTTTGTGGAATTCAATGCCGCAAGAATTATCTCGATATCTCTTATAGTTTTTGAGATATCAAGTGTCAAACTTACATATTTTTTAGATAAACCTACAAAGGAGTGTACCCCAAAAAATCGTAAAAGAAAACGGCTCACTTCCCCCAAAAAATCCGAAAACATCCCCCCTTCCAAAAAACAAACCCCCCCATCCAAAAATCCCCCCCAAAGTAGCAAAAAGCCCCCCAAAAAACAAAATTTCTCCTCTGAAAATTTGGCTTCTAAAGTTGCCCCAATATTAGGCCCAGGGACATTGATTCTAGCCAATGGGAGCGTAGTTCCGGTTCCCCCCACCACGGGGACACTTCACAGAATCCAAATAGTCCCCACTGTCCCCCCAAATGCCCCCCAAAATTCAATAATTCTAATGCAACAAAATATAAACAATAATAACAAAAACAATAATTTAAAATCAAAATTGCCAACAATACGGCCCAAAAATGGTAACGGTCTCTCCAGAAATGTCCCCCCAGTAAAGGTCGCTATCCCTCCTTTGCCCAAACGTAAAAATTTGGCCAAAAAAATCCCGAAAAATGGCCAAAAAACTAAATTGAACAAAAATGTAAATTCCGTTAAAAACGATGCCCAAAATGGGGAAAATCCCCCCGAAAATAGTCAAAAATCTATCCCCAATTCAAGTACGGATAGTCCCCATAAAAATTTGCCCCAAGAGGAGCCAAATTTGGGCCAAAATTTGCCCCAAAACCAAAAAGAAACCGTCAATGAAAATTCTCAAATTGAGGCCGAAAATCCGCCCAATTTGGGCAAAATTAAGGACATTTCGGGGGACAAAAATAACGGGGATGGACAAAATAATAAACCTGGACCAAATTTGGGCGAAAATTTGGCCCAAAACGGGGTCAAATTAGACGAAAATTTGAATAAAACTTCAAAATCTATTGACAATTTACCGTCCCTAGAACCTGAAGTAATCCCCCCAATGCCGCCCTTAAAACAACAAAATCCCCCCAGTGATACAGGCAATTTATTATGCGACCCCCCAACCGTAAATGGCCCATTGGGGGGCCATGAGGACCACTCGGAGTTATCAAATGATATTTTCGCGAGTTTGGGGGGAAATTCCGGTGTAATTGGGGGGCAACACACTGAATCAATGTCGCCAACTGCTGCGTTTCTCTTAGCTTTCCCCCTAGTCTCCACCCTGACCGGAAGTAGGGGCGATCCCCCCAATAATTTAAGCGCGGGGGGAAATTTAATCAACAATGGAAATGGGGGGAGTAATAACAATGATCGAAATGACCAAACAAATGACGATGATCGACAATCGACCCCCACCACTTTATTACAAATTGGGGGAAACATGAATTTGGACAAAAACAGGAAATTAGAAAATTACAATTTTTACAAGGATTTTCCCCCAAATTCAGCCCCCCAAAATATGTACCCCCAAAATAGACACCCGCCTGAAGATTTTAGGGTATCAAACAATCCCCCCCAACTAGACAAAACCCCCCAAAATGCCCCCCAAAACTCAGAAAACAAAGAACCATTAATTTCATCTGTTTTACAAGTCTCCCACGCTTGTTTATACGAACAAAAGAACATCAACAACTTCTATCCATATCTCCCGGACGCCCCCCAAAATTACCCCCCAAACAATCCCTCAAATAACCCCCCAAAAGACAAAAAAAGACATAAAATTCAAAACACGCGCGCCCCCGTAAATTGGATGACATCTCCGGATATCCGCACAGGGTATCAACCAAACGAAGGAGGGACTACTGGGGGGACTTCCGGGGGGACGTCTGACTATTTCCTCCCCCCTTTTAGTGACGTATATTCCGGAATATCAAGCGCAATTACATCAGAAATCCATCAAAATGTAAATAATACGAATGGGGAGTTTTCGTGGTCTTCCGGGGGGAATAGGGGGGTACTACCTACCCTTATAGGGGATTTAGCATTGGGGGTAACTGTTGGCAACACTTCTACCCCAATAAATGGGGGGATATACACGAATACCAACACTAAATCAAATATAACTACAAACCAATTTTCGTATAATTATGAACATACGAATTTGGGGGGAAAGGAGGCATCGGGGGGATTTTTATCTGTCAGTTCAATGTTGGTAGACGGCGCTTCTAAGCCCAGAAAAAATCACCAACAGTCTGGCCAACATAAACGGCGCGAAAAAACTAAAAATAAACACGAAAATTTTGGGGGGAATTTAGATCCAAATAAAAAGTATTCGGGGGGATATTCCGCCGAAGAATTAATAGGGGATACCCAATATAACCCCCCAAATCCAAATATCCCCAACTACCCCCTAAACGATCAGTTCTACCAACCTAGACACCAAAACCCCCCAAATCAGCCAATAAACCCCCCAAACCCTCAAAATCCCCAGAGGGGAAGTCAGGGCTACCAACAGCGCCATCAGGGGGGGACATATCCAACAACTTTCCCCCCAAATCATGGGGAATTTAGCGCGCTATTAAGTGCAGCAGTTGTTGACACATACAGCAAAACATTTGATAGTTTTGTGCATGTAAAACCGCCGCATGTCCCCCCAAATTCACATCCCCCCGCGACATGTTACGACACGTTTGGTTCAAGGTCAGAAACCTCGACGAATCATAGGTGAGTGTGACGGAATTTTAGTTTTTCTTAATTTGCTCCAATTTGGAGCAAGATACGGAAAAAAATTATAGGGCCTTAATTAAAGCCCATAAAATTGTCTATAAAATGAGCCCTAGTACATGCTTGTATCTTTTGCGTAATCCAAGATATGCCGGCTTAAAGTTAACAAAAAATTTAAAAGTAGATTGCATCAAACTGTGGTTCCGGATTCCGATCGTAGGCGCCATAGAGGCCCTAGGGCTGCGCCCGCAGCCCCTAGGGACCCTTTAGGGTCCACTGCTGCCAACCCTACACCCGGAAATAACACCAACAGCTTCTCAGAGTTAAATTTCTTATCTATATCCGGCGCAGTAAATTCTCCAATTTTGCAAGAAGAATTCCATTCTTCGACGCCATTTTTAAATGCGCCCCCTCCGTTACCGACCCCAGTGGCCAGCAGCCTAACTAATTTCAACCTGAGCGCCATTTTCCCGGAAATAAACAAGGTTGGATTTGACAAAATGGCCGACAATTCCAAAAAAATCAATGTTGCGATTTTTAGGGTGCTACGCCGTCAGGGCCCCCCGCAAGCACGGCAACGCCAGTTTGGGGCCCTACTAAGGGCTCTAGTCGGCAAATGCGCTACCAAAATCAACAGCACCACCAAAATGCAAGTAAAAATTCGTATATTACTCAACAGAGTTCTTCGGCGCAAACTGGGGCCCATGAGGGGCTCTATGGGGGCGCAGGGGGTGCGCAGGCGTTCCCAGGCATCCTACATGATGGAAATGGGGGCCCAACGAATTTTAGTTTCAGCTTTGGGGCCCCATAATATAAATTATAAATAAATTTGGTGTTTTTTGTATATATTATAAATAAATACCCAAGACTGGGTGCAAATATACATTCCGCACCCAGATTTTTGTAATCTACATATATTGATACATATATACCCAAATTTGGGTTATTTAATATTTATAAACACAGACGCAATTATTTTTTTAAAAAAAATTAACCTGAAATTTTAAATTAATACTTAGTTTTCACACCCTAAAATGGGTATTTAACAATTGAGCTTATAGTATAATACAGATTGAACCCTCTAGTTTCCAAATTTTCAACAATCAAAACGATATCTCAAATAGTTTTCGAGATAATTATTTTTTTATATAATTGCGTCAATTTGGCGCCATTTTATTTAAGGTTATGTTATTATTTCCGGCTAAACTATCAACTTTACAAAAAATTTCATATGACAAAAGTTGTTTAAAATTAAAAGTTGAGTATATGATCCATTAAACATTTTTCGATTTAACCCCAAATTAAGGTGTAAATAGGTTGCAAAACCCAAAAATGGGTATAACAGGAAAATGGTACATCATATCAAAAAAAGTTAAATGTAAACCCCCCATAAAATTCAATTGTCTACAAAAAAGGTCCTATACACTCTTTTCGTATCTCGAACCGTTTTCGAGTTACGAACACATAACCTGCAAATCAATAAAACACATTTCTATGCGATATTTCTTTATTTATTAATAAATAAATAACAAAAATGGTTGTTATAGCTACAAAAACATTCATTTGTTACAACAAGCGCGCCATTTTGGTCCGTTATTCAATTTTTTCAGTTGTTGAATTTTTTTCCATTTCTTGTAATTCCGACATTGCGGTTTCCAAGTCAACGGAATGAAACAACAATACATTGTCTTTAAATGTGTACATTGTTGAATCCATTTTGAATTTGAGCCCAAGAACGATGTTCAAGGCCGAAATGTCATAATTATGACATCCGGAATATCTGTACTGCGGTTTTTTGTCAAATCTACATCCGGAATTCTGCGAACCAATCGGATGCACGCATTCTGACGTCAGCGAACACTGTAGCCATGGAAACATAACATCACTGTGGATTGTTTGCGTATTTATAAAAATTAACCTCTTTAAATCAATCATTTGTAAAAATAAGAAATTATCGAAGGCCGTATCGAAGAATTCGAACATTTTTTTGTGCGTTAGGCTGCTTACGGCCTTTTTTAACGGCCACGCTAAAATTCCGCCCTTTTTAACCGCCATCTTGTACAAACTGTCAAAACGGTCATACGTCATTTGTTTGGTGAATCGCTGGTTGTTTTCCATGAAAAATATGGCCCCAGTTTTACTCAAAGCATCCTGGAAATAATATATTTGATTAGTTAGGGCCTTATATATTACTAAAAGGCTGTAAAACGCCCTTTACGGCCCTCAAAATTATCGAAAAATGTAGTATACAATTCTAGGTTATGTTACTAATGGCGAGAAATGGCGCCAAATTGACGCGATTTTATAAAATATTTAATATCTCGAAAACTATTTGAGATTTTGTTTTTATTGTTGAAAATTTGAAAACTAGAGGCTTTATTCTATATTATACCCTTTGATCAACTGTTAAATACCCATTTTAGGGTGTGAAAACTTGGTTTAACTTTTGTACAACTTTCAAGAAAATTTTAACATTTTTTTTGGGACGCGACTTTGTTTAAAATTAATTATCTCGAAAACTATTTGAGATATTGTTTTGATTGTTGAAAAATTGAAAACTAGAGGCTTCAATCTGTATTATACTATAAGCTCAACTGTTAAATACCCATTTTAGGGTGTGAAAACACGGTTCAAACTTTTGTGCGCGCATTGTATACTACATTTTTTTTAACTTAAGGCCCTTAAATTCGTACTTACTTGTATAATTAATGGTCTGTATGCGTGGATACGTTCTTCCTGAACGTGTGAAGGAAATTCTTCGAAATTAAAGGTAACTATTTGACATTTACTATTGTTACAATAATTTAAAAGCTGCAAGAATGATTACAACAATGAAATGGTAAGTTTTTTAGGTTATATACGTACAATTTGCAAACTGTATGACCCTAGACCTAAATTATAAACTAATAATGTATTGTTTTGTAATATTTTGAATATATTATTGACTAATCCAATTGCTTGGGCCTCCTGGCCATCAAAAACATAAGTTACAATTACCGGTAAACTTGTATTTCTCCAAATGTCATTTGGATACAAACGTGGATCGTTTGTAAACCCTAATATCTTCAGATATTTTTCATCCACGTTTAAATTTTTCTGTTCCGCGTCTCTTAAAGTGTCCTAAAAATATATTTACGGCCCTCAAATTAGTTTAAAATCATCAAAAAATTAACTAACCTGAAAATAACGTATGTGTTGATGTGTTGTCGATACAATATTTTGAAAGCTTTCTGAACGTTGAGGACCGAAATATATTAAAATTAAACTTAAGAAAATGACGAAAAATAAGAAAATTATAAAATTCTTTGTACGCATTTCATAGAAAATATAAAAACAGTTTTGTTAGGTTATGGGCCCGCGGAACATTATTTAGAATATTTATACACTTAATAACGTCTTAATTACTACAAAAATGTACAAATTATACACTATATATTATTATTTTACATTATAATGCAGTATTTTTAATATAAACACCTTAAAATTGCTTAAACTTGTATTGTTACTTTTTTACCAAAAAACTGTCAAATACATTATATAAACATATATTCAACAATTTAATATTAACAAAAAATATTTTTAAACAAATTTAAACACATAAAATACACAATAAATACAAATAATTACAAAATACATATATTTATTTTCAAATAATATTTACAGCGCCACAATTCGTGAACTACAATAAAAAGTCTATACAATTTAACATTAAATCTTTTATTTGGTTATAAAATCGGCTGAAATTTACAGGAAACACATAAAATTAACTGAAAGTCATTTATTTATTCTTACAATTAATCAAAAATGTTTATTTTTTAATAAAAATATTTGGTTGACAGCTAAAAAATCATGTACATCCCAAAAACATTAGGCTGGTGTACAGCGCCAAAAAGCTTGAACTATACTTATGCTTAAGACTCTGTCGGTAAAGCAGTTTATACCATTTAAATTTAAAATGTGTTTAGAAAAATTTGGAAGCCTTTTTGGCAAAACTAATAAAGCCATTTTGTCAAATAAATATGTAGAATTATATGAAAAATATAAAAGTGTACATTTGTTAGATGTTATGTCAAAAATTATTGAAAGTTCAACAGTTTTTTGACAGATGGCGCTAAGGTCGATATAAGTTTAAAATGCATTTAGAAAAATTTGGAAGCCTTTTTGGCAAAACTAATTAAGCCATTTTGTCAAATAAATATGTAGAATTATATGAAAAATATAAAAGTGTACAAAAATTATTGAAAGTTCAACAGTTTTTTGACAGATGGCGCTAAGGTCGATATAAGTTTAAAATGCGTTTAGAAAAATTTGGAAGCCTTTTTGGCAAAACTAATTAAGCCATTTTGTCAAATAAATATGTAGAATTATATGAAAAATATAAAAGTGTACAAAAATTATTGAAAGTTCAACAGTTTTTTGACAGATGACTCAAAGGTAGGACCGTTTTTCAGTTATTTACAAATATCTTCTGAAATATAAATTTTACATGAAAAATGTATAGGAAATAATTTGTTCAGCATGAAATTCCCTGTAAAACGGTATAAGAATGGTCTCTTAAATATTCGTGTAATCCGAGATATGCCGCCGAGAAAATAGAGCAAATATTTCATTCATAACCTACCTTTTTTCTTGTAATTTTCAAGGGTGAATTTTCAGTTATTTACAAATATCTCCTGAAATATTAATTTTACAGGAGAAATGTATAGATCATTCATTCAGCATGAAATTCCCTATAAAATAGTATAAGAATGGTCGCTTAAATATTAGTGTAATTAAAGATATTCTGCCATGAAATTAAACATTTTATTTATTGTAAAAACTACATAAACAATACTTATAATTATTAACATATTATTTGTATGATTTTAAAAAGTTGATTTCAGACTTAGACCCCTTTTCAAAAACGTAAAAACATGGCGTACCATCTTCAACAAAAAATTCATTTTTCGCTAATATTTCATTCAATCTAAGCCCTAAATTAACAAAATGGACCTTTAAAGCTCTTTTTTCCTCAAAATAAACATTCACTTTATCAATTTTATACCGGAAATACTTATCCCAAAATGGCGGTTCTTTCAACACATCTTTCAACTGTTCAAACAACGTATTTTCTTCAGAAAACTGTCTAATAAAATCCATTTGACCCATTTCTGGATATAAGAGGACAACTGGCCATATTAAACACCCATTTTCGGGCGATAAATGCACTTGGCAGTCTTGAATTTGCGGTAAGATAGGTGTCAAATTGTTTGAGGTTAGCTTGACTTTTTTTGAGGTTATTAGCGATATTAACGATTCATTTTGTGTTTTTTTGATATTATTTTGTTTATTTCGTTTGCGCAAATCTTTTTCGAATGTTTTTTTGCGCTGAAGAAGAGTTTTGCGCAAAGTTTGCACATCGGAATTGTCAGGCGTGGAAAACAAGATGGCGTCGATTTGTTCCAAGCTTTTTTCGAAGTTTTCAAGCTCTAAATAGGCTTGGGCGAGGCGGATTTGAGCTTTTAAGTATGTGGGGTTTAGTTTTAGACATATTTCACAATCTCTGATGCATGATCGATAGTTTTTTAAAAAGAAATTAGCTGCTGAACGATTGTTGTATAAAATTGAGGTTAGATTTTTGTTGTCAGGTTTTTGTTTGATGCCTTCTGTGTATGAAAGAATTGATAGACGGTAATTTTTGTGTTTAAAATTAAAATTACCGTCTTCTTTATAATTTTCGGCAAGTTCTTCAGCAGTATTTTCTTCAGGATCGTATTTCAGTTGCTGAATTCCCTCTAATAAGGGATGTAATTCATCGCCAATTTGTGGCGCTTTTTTCATAAAAAACGGATGTTTCTCGAACTCTTCTTCCCATTTGTCTTCCGGCCAACCTTCCGTGTATTGACGTTTTTCTAAACTTGCTATAAATTCATCGAGTTCTGAATCTAATTTTTGCGCCAATTCTAACCGTTCGGATTCAGAAATAACTTTTTTACAGGAATTATTGTCCATTTTGTTAGATATTTATAGTTTTTTTTTTATTGAAAACACGTTTTGACGTTTGTATTTTAAGGTTATACCTGCTGTTAGTGTTGCCAACTGATAATTTAGTTCAGCGTTTTACCGCTAGATGGCACAAAAAACATTTATTTTAATACATATTGTAATATTTTTTTTGTTTAGTTAAAAGATCTCTTTCTATCATTCTTGCTTCATTTTCATCTTCCAGATCCGTAAAAAAATACACAGAAAACTCATTTTTATGTTCAATCACTCCAAATATTTCATAAAATTGATTAATTTTTGGTCTTTCTTGCTCCTCAATATGTCGCTCATACAATCTCACAAAATGTTGTCCATTTAAGTCTTCCACAACTCCATAATCTTTCATCCAGCCTAAAATCCTTAATTTAGAAAATGGCGGATCCTTTTCTAATGTCAAATACGGGGTCAGAGCCCCAATAGGCATAAAATAAAACAGTTTATTTCGATGATATTTTTGTTGGTGTAATTGATGAAATTGTGCCTGTTGTTGTTTTATTTCGTCTGGTACATAGATTTGGACACCTTCTGTATTGTTGACGTCGAAATATGGTGCTCTATTAGGATACATTTTAATTATTTTAACCTCAAAATTGTTAGTTTCAGTGTGAACTTCGCGCACATCGACGTTCAAAGTGTAACTACATTCACATTAGTGTTTAAGTTGTCATATTTGTCCATTAAATAAGTAAAATGATTGAAATATTACGTAATTTTTATTTTAAATGCATGTAAATCATCAAAAATTAATAAACAATAATTGTAATTGTATTTTTTGGGAAAATTTGAAACAATTACACTGTTTTTTGTTCGAAAACAATCGATAAACGATCGACTATTTTGACAGCCACATATTCCAAGTATTTTTGGATTTTATTTATATATATATTTACTTTGTGCGCAGTTTAAAACATATATATCTGGAAAAAAGGTAAGCTTTATTTATATACTGTAATATAATAATGATATAGTATATTTTTGTTGAGGTTATGTCTGATTAATTGCGAGAAAATGCCGAAAAATAATGAACAGGTTCATATTTTATTAGTTTTTTAATATTTACAGTATATTTTGCTCTGTTTTATATTGTTTGGTTAAGTAGTTTTGATTGAAATTTTGTTGGTTATGTATTGTTGTTTTTAGTCGTAGAAATTTGCTTATAACTCTGAAAATATTAAAGATATGACTTTAAAAATAGTTTATATGGATTTTTTAGAATGTTTTACATATATTTTATATAAAATTATATGCAGATTTTTTTTGTAAATTAGTGAAAATTGTGTTGAATTTTTTTTTGATTATCTTGAATTTCAAAAGTGTTGTTGTAATTTTTTATAAGTATGCTTATCAGAAATTGTCTGAAAATTACATTTTTGAAAGTTTTATGGTCATATCTCTTTTAGTTTTAGAGTTATACACATTTTTATCGCACATTTTGAGGTTATGTGTCTTATACATCGTATATATGTTAATATTTTTAAATTTTATTTATGTTTAAACACTTTTTTGATTATTTTGGGGCCTTATGTGTTTCAGTTTGCATGTTAGTGTATATTTCTAATGTGAAATAATATTTTTCGCGATGTTTGTGAACCGTTCGTTATCTATGCTGGCCTCTGGGGACGGTCTACACAATTCGGGCTCCACTTCCGCTATAATCGACGCCCCATTGGGGCTCCGCAATCATGATACCTCGCCCCTACAGATATTCGTTAAAGCCAAGAAAAAAATAAATGATATTTTTGTTGATATTGAGAATTACGTCATCGATACGTCGGATTATATGAAATGTGAGTGCGTATGTGCGTGTGTTTGTGCGATTTTTTAGTGTTTGTGAATATTTCAGCCCTTGATAATACTGTAGCGCCCCCTGAAACTGTAATAAGGGTTTCAGCGTACGCTGAAAAAGTTAAAAGTATTAGATATGTCTTGACGCGCGATCATATGAAAGTTGCTTTTTTTGGCCGTACTAGCAATGGCAAATCAACTGTTATTAATGCTATGCTAAGAGATAAAATACTGCCCAGTGGTATAGGGCATACTACCAACTGCTTTTTGCAGGTAAACTGTGAAATACTGGCGCGCAAACTATCACAAATTTCATGAAAATACATTTAAAAAAAAGTTGTCTCTTTTGATAAATTGTCCTGTAACTTGTAAACTATTAAAGATAGAGTAATAATTCTTGCAAAAATGAATTCTTGAGGGTTTAATTGACATAATAACATGTTAAAAGTGCCAAAAAGGCTTTAAGAAATAACCGAAAAATTAACCTAAAAAACTGCAAAATTTGAACATTTTTTGGTAAAGATATGTTAGAAATTGACACATATCTCAAAAATAGTTAAAGATAGGGCATTAATTCTTTCAAAAATGAATTGCCAAGGGTTGAATTGATATATTGACATGTTAAAATTGCCAAAAAGGCTTTAAGAAATACCCGAAAATAACTGCAAAATTTGAATATTTTTGGGTAAAAATGTGAGGTTAGAAATGGGTACATATCTCATAAATAGTTAAAGATAGGGCATTAATTCCTTCAAAAATGAATTGTCAAGGGTTGAATTGATATATTGACATGTTAAAAGTGTCAAAAAGGCTTTCAAAAATATCCGAAAATAACTCCAAAATTTGTAATTTTTGGGTAAAAATATGAGGTTAGAAATGGGTACATATCTCAAAAACGGTTAAAGATAGGGCTTTAATTCCTTTAAAAATGAATTGCCAAGGGTTGATTTTATATATTGACATGTTAAAAGTGCCAAAAAGGCTTTAAGAAATAACCAAAAAAATATATTTTCAATGAAATTTGTATAGCGCGCGTTTGGTGTATCTCAAAAATCATAAAAGATTTAAACCTTTTAGGTCGAAGGCAGCGATACAGACGAAGCCTATTTAATAACCGAGCAAAAACCGCTCGACCGTCAAAATGTCAAAACCGTATCTCAATTAGCTCATGCACTATGTAAAGAAAAATTATCCGAATCGACTTTAGTTCGCGTTTTTTGGCCGAGAAATAAATGCATCCTATTGAGGGACGATGTTGTTTTTGTCGATTCGCCTGGGGTAGATGTGACCCCAAACCTAGACGAATGGATAGACAAACATTGTTTAGACGCAGACGTGTTTGTACTTGTCGCTAATGCCGAATCTACTTTGATGGTCACGGAAAAGAATTTTTTTCATAAAGTTTCAACTAAATTATCAAAACCAAATATATTTATTTTAAATAATAGGTGGGACGCCAGTGCATCAGAACCTGAATTTTTAGACCAGGTAGGTTTTATAAAAAACAATTTAATTTCAAAATTGCCTCAACTTAATTTCAAAATTGCCTCGACTTAATTTCAAAATTGCCTCTGCTTAACCAAAATTGTCTCAAATTTTAAAAATGTGTTTTTCATTGTTTATTGCTATGGCAACAGCAAGATGAACATATCGAGGTATAAATTAAATATCTCAGCCGCCATCTTGTATTTTGATGTGTTTTTCCCTTAAAATAGGTACGCAGACAACACCAAGAAAGGGCGTTAGATTTTTTGGTAAAAGAACTTAAAGTTTGTGATTTAAAACAAGCCGAAGAGCGAATATTTTTTATTTCCGCTAAAGAAGTATTACAAGCGCGTATCTCCGAACAAAATGGCGGCGTTCCTCCAACAATTGACGGTTTTCAATCGCGATATTTTGAGTTTCAAGATTTTGAAAAAAAATTCCAACAATGTATTTCACAATCGGCGGTAAAAACTAAGTTTGAACAACATGGGGACCGCGGCCGGGCGATTGTTTTTGATGTCAAAACGGCGTTAGATGAAATATTTTTGTTGTCTCATCAAAATAGAGAAATGTTAGTAAATCGTCGAATTGATTTAAAAGAAAATTTGGAACGGACAGAGTCTCAATTAATGAATATAACATTAGAAATGAAAGATAAAATTCGGAGAATGGTTGATGATGTTGAACAGCGTGTCTCTAAGGCCTTAAGCGAGGAAATAAAACGATTATCTGTCCTTATCGATGAATTTAGCGTTCCATTTCACCCCGAACCACTCGTTTTGAACGTCTACAAACGCGAACTACACGCTCACGTCGAACAAGGTTTGGGGTCTAATCTCCGCGCGAGGCTATCAACAGCTCTCGCCATGAATATTGAACAATCACAACAAGAAATGATCGCCAGAATGGATGAATTACTCATTCCGGTTACACAGAGTCTTGAATTGTTCAATGGGGCCCAAAATAGCGGAGCCCTAAGCCTTGTAACAGCGACGGGAAGCCTCCTACCGCGGCGGCAACCTTTTGAAATATTATACCGGTTAAATTGTGACAATCTATGCGCTGATTTTCATGAGGATTTAGAGTTTAGGTTTTCTTGGGGCATAACCTCGCTTTTCTATCGGTTTCGGGCTATAAAACCGGCGTATAATAATCAAGGAATGCAGCATGAGGCTATCCAGGCCTCGCAATCGCCTCAAGGGTTGAATTTAGTACCGATTTCGGGCGTTCCGAGAGGTATAACACCCGAAGACTGGAGTTTAGTGTCTAAAGTCGCTATGGCTGGCTTGACAGGCAGCCAAGGAGGCACTGTGGGGGGGCTGTTTGTTGCTGGATTTGTAAGTAATAATTGAGGCTATTTTCAAAATGGCCTCCATATTTCAAAATTGCCTCTCCCGTTCCAGCTGTTAAAAACAGTTGGCTGGCGCCTCATAGCCGTCACTGGGGTAGTCTACGGCTGTTTATACTTATATGAGCGCCTCACATGGACCACAAAAGCCAAAGAACGAACATTTAAACGTCAGTACACTCAACACGCCTCCAAAAAACTCAGAATGATTGTAGATCTTACATCGGCCAATTGCAGCCATCAGGTTAGCAACAATAACACAACAATCAACACAAAATAGCTTCATTTTATTCGTGTTTAGGTGCAACAAGAATTGAGCGGCACTTTTGCACGCCTGTGTCATTTAGTCGATGAATCTACATCGTTCATGCAAAAGGAAATAGAGACTTTGGATGTTAAAATTCGAGACTTAGAAGAAAAGGCGTCTCAAGCCAAAGTCTTGAAAAATAAAGCTAATTATATCACTCATGAACTAGACTTATTTTCGGACGCATATTTAGGGAATCATACTTAACTAAATACACTAATATGGGCCGTAGAATATTAATATAATGTTATAAAGTGTTGTCTTATGTAATGATATAAATGTTTAATAAAACATGCATTGTATATTGTTTTTTCAACCTGGCATATCTCGGATTACACCCATATTTAAGCGACCATTCTTATACCATTTTATAGGGAATTTCATGCTGAATAAATCATCCCCAATGCAATTTTCATGTAAACTTAATATTTCAGCTGTAAATTAAAAATAACTGAAAATTCGTCCATGGAAAAAACAAGAAATAACGGTAGGTTTTGATTGAAATATATGCAGTATTTTCACGGCGGCATATCTCGGATTACACGCATATTTAAGCTACCATTATGTCATTTTACAGGGAATTTCATGCTGAACAAATTACCTCCTATACATTTTTCCTGTAAAATAAATATTTCAGGAGATATATGTAAAAAACTGAAAAATGGATTCATCTTCCCGCGATTTGTCCAACCGTCAAAACTTGTTTTTTTATTTGGTCATGAATCCGGCTGAAATTTACAGGAAACATATAAAATTAGCTGAAAATCATTTATTTATACTTAAAACTTAGTCAAAATTATTAATTTTTAATGTAAATATTAACTTGACAGCTAAGTTTTAAGGTTAAATGTATTATCCAACCTGCGTAATTTTGGCCATGACATCAACGCCAAAATGCTCGAACTACGTACAACATAAGTGACTGCGTCGGTATGGCAGTTTAATAAAAATTAATAATTACGTGATTAATAATACTATTTTATATATTTTACATATATTTAGGGCATAAATAGTTCAAAAAACTATTAATTGTTTATATTTAAAATATGTAATTTATTTGTGAACTCTGTCGGTAATTTAGTTCGAGCTTTTTGGCGCTGATGTCGTAGCCAACGTTACGCAGGTTGTGTAGTAGTTCAGAAATTCAAAATGGCGTCAGAGGAGAAATGTCAACAGGAATTAAGTGTTTATTTATAAGAAAATAGTGTTTTTTAATGTGTTTTAAATATAAGATGTGTATAATTATATAGTTTTACACCTTCCACATCCTTTCCAGTTAATTTTATACAATAAAATGTAAGTAACTTGTAAAATTTTTATATTTGGTTATGACTTCTTTCATTGTTTGTTTTTGGAATTTTAAAATGTATTTAAACATGTTTATATATAATTATCGTATAGGAAATGGTCTGAAATATACGAATATGTAAGTATTTTGTACGTATCTTAAGTGATTTATGAAATATTTATGTATAAATAAAAATAAAATTCTTGTTGTCAATATATTGTGATTGTGTTTGTTACAAGTGGTTTTTTATTGTTGTTGACAGCTGTACGAAACCCTGTTGCAAGTGGACAGACATACAGACATCGCTTGAATTATTTGTGGACCTGTTAAACTTGTGGATCAACTTAAAACGATGAATGGGGCCGAAGACAACGCGTGAAAATGGGGCCCTACAGCCGAATAGATGGACAGATATCGCGGCCTGAAACTTTTAAGGTACAGGAAAAGTTTTTGTTTTCTTATCAAGTTAACGCCGTCGTCCAACAACTCGTGTCCTTCCTGCGTCCTTGTCTTCTGTATTTGTGTATTATCATCCTATTGATTGTATTATCCTGTGTTAAATAAACGACGATTATTCCTGTGAAACTGTACATTTATTCCTTTTTATTATAGCATCCATGTTGTATTGTAGTAATCCTGAAATTCCAACGAGTTTGTGACGGTAAGTTTTAATACATTTTATCATTGAATATCTCGAAAAGTAATCGAGATAGCGACCAGGGGATTAAAAATTTAGATGCAGCACACTTCTTTCTATATGTGTACATAGTTTATTTAATAAATAAATCAATACAAACAAATAATATTAAGACACTTTAAAATGTCGCATATTTTTCCCGAAAACTCCAATTTGGAGCACCATATCCAAACAAATTTTGGATGAATCTTAAATAACTTTTGATTCTCTACAACTTTTTTTACAAGATTTTTTTCGTAAAGTTGATGGTTTACGAGATAATGATGTCACACCCAATAATGGGTGGAAATAATATTTTCACATATCGATTTTTGAAATCTACGTATTTTTTTACATATATATCCAAATTTTCGTTAGTTAATATTTATAAACACAGGGGCTGTGAATTTTAAAAATATTTAAATCTATCCTATTTTACTCGCCTCTGGAGAATCTCAGATTGTGATATTCATATCTCGGAAACGGTGAGAGATAGAGAAAAAGTGTATAGGACCTTTCTTGTAGTAAATCGAATTCTAAGGGGGGTATACATTTAACTTTTTAACATACGACGTACCAGTTCCGAGTTACGACGGTTTATATAGGTTTTCAAGGGTTTTTAATGCCCACACCCTTAATTTGGGATAATATCGAAAAATGTATAATGTACGATCTACATAACATAAAATTCTCTACAACTTTTGTTATATAACAGTTTGTCGTAAAGTTGATAGTTTAGTAGATAATGATGTTACACCCAATAATGGGTGGAGATTCGAAGTTTTGATATCGATTTTCGGAATCTACGTATTTTTCTGCGTATATACCCAAAACTTAGTTATCAAATTATAAAAAATAAGAAAAGTCTAATTTTTCCACACCCAAAACTAGGTCAAATGGGAAATATTTTTTTGGTGAATCTTATATAATTTATGATTCTCTACAACTTTTGTCTTATAAATTTTTTTTCTAGAATTTATGGTTTAGCCGGAAATGACGGTACATCTTAAATAGGGTAGAGATACAAAGTTGACGTATTTTTTTTCGGATTCTACGTAATTTTCTACATATGTATCTAAAATTTGGTAATTTAATATTTATAAACGTAGGCCCTACGATTTTTTAAAGTTTCGAATTATTTCATTGGCCATTTCAAATATTTTTAATGGCCGCCCAATTCCATCCCTCGACCAATCACAATAAAGGAATATTGTGATTGGCTATTGCTATTTGCGCCATCTCGTAGCAATTTTAAAACTAATATTTTCTGTGTTCGGACAATTGGCAACACTGACTGTCAGCCATAACATTTTGTGAGGTTATAATACAGCGAGCTCAAGTGTAGGTTACGACGCATTATAATTTCGATTCCTAATCTTTTACGAAACAGTTTGAAATGGTTAAAATGTTGTGATCTATAGTTTAAACTCCAAGGAATTCGATTCTGCACTCGAAATGAAGATATTTCTACCCGTTGAGGAGTTATGAGCAAGAGAAATTGAAGTTTCATGGCTGGAGAAATTCTTGTAGACAATATGTTGTGATTGTGTTTATTACAAGTGGTTTTTTATTGTTGTTGACAGCTATACGAAACCCTGTTGCAAGTGGACAGACATACAGACATCGCTTGAATTAATTGTGGACCTGGTAAAGTTGTGGAGCAACTTAAAACGATGAATGGGGCCGAAGACAACGCGTGAAAATGGGGCCCTGCAGCCGAATAGATGGACAGACATCGCGGCCTGAAACTTTTAAGGTACAGGAAAAGTTTTTGTTTTCTTATCAAGTTAACGCCGTCGTCCAACAACTCGTGTCCTTCCTGCGTCCTTGTCTTTTGTATTTGTGTATTATCTATCATCCTATTGATTGTATTATCCTGTGTTAAATAAACGATTATTCCTGGGAAACTGTACATTTATTCCTTTTTATTATAGCATCCATGTTGTATTGTAGTAATCCTGAAATTCCAACGAGTTTGTGACGGTAAGTTTTAATACATTTTATCATTTTTTTTAAGGCTATGTTACTATTATTTGGCCTATTTTTAAATCACTCCTCAAGCAGGGGACGAATTTTGATGAAATTAGGGGTATATATGGAAAAAACTTCGCAGAATTCAAATCTGCATGAATTAGTGCGATATATTTAACGGTAGAGTGTTTATAGTGCGGTTTTTTTTGTGGTTATATTTACACAATAAGTTTCGATTATTTTAAAATGTTTGGGCTTTATAACTGAGTAAATATATCGCTGTAATTCCTTCAGAAATGAACTCTAGGGGTTTGATTTGGCATATAAATATCTTAAAAGTGTCAAAAAGGCATCGGGAAATGCAGAAAATTTGGGCGCAAATATCGCCAAAAAAACAACCATTTTCTATTGCACATAATTTATTTCTGGATTCAAATACATCAAAACTAATACTAAAATCGTGTTGTACAGGGTTTCAAATATAAATTATAACATTTCCATCCTTTAAAACCGTTTAGACTAAGTTTTATTTGAATATTTCAAGGTGACGTCCATTCCGAATCTTCGGCGATCCTTCCAAAACATCCAAACTTTTATTTGGTAATAAAACCGGCTGAAATTTACAGGAAATACATAAAATTTACTGAAAATTATTTATACATGCTCAAAATTTGTCTAAAATGTTTATTTTTTAATGAAAATATTTGTTTGACAGTATAAAAGTGAGGTTAAAATGTACTATCCGACCTGCGTAACATTCGGCTCTCGCACCGATCTGCCATACCGACAGAGTCATTATTGTTGCATAAAGTTCGAGCATTTTCGCGCTGATGAATGCCTTAATTTGGGGTAATATCGAAAAGTTTATAATATATAATATACATAACTTAAAATTCTCTACAACTTTTGTTATATGATATTTTGTCGTAAAGTTGATAGTTTAGTAGATAATGATGTCACACCCAATAATGGGTGGAAATAAAAATTTGGCATATCGATTTTTGAAATCTACGTATTTTGTTACATATATACCCAATTTTGGGTTACTTAATATTTATAAACACAGGGGCTGTGAATTTTTAAACAAATTAAATTTTAATGACCTCTGGAGGATCTCAGATTTAAAAATTCATATCTCGTAAACGGTTAGAGATAGAGAAAAAGTGTATAGGGCCTTTTTTGTAGTAAATCGAATTCTAGGTGGGGTATACATTTAACTTTTTAATATAAGACCTACCAGTTCCGAGTTACGACGCTTTATATAGGTTTTCAAGGGTTTTTAATGTCCACACCCTTAATTTGGGGTAATATTGAAAAATGTATAATGTACGATTCAAATAACTTAAAATTCTCTACAACTTTTGTTATATGATATTTTGTCGTAAAGTTGATAGTTTAGTAGATAATGATGTCACACCCAATAATGGGTGGAAATAAAAATTTGGCATATCGATTTTTGAAATCTACGTATTTTGTTACATATATACCCAATTTTGGGTTACTTAATATTTATAAACACAGGGGCTGTGAATTTTTAAACAAATTAAATTTTAATGACCTCTGGAGGATCTCAGATTTAAAAATTCATATCTCGTAAACGGTTAGAGATAGAGAAAAAGTGTATAGGGCCTTTTTTGTAGTAAATCGAATTCTAGGTGGGGTATACATTTAACTTTTTAATATAAGACCTACCAGTTCCGAGTTACGACGCTTTATATAGGTTTTCAAGGGTTTTTAATGTCCACACCCTTAATTTGGGGTAATATTGAAAAATGTATAATGTACGATTCAAATAACTTAAAATTCTCTACAACTTTTGTTATATGATATTTTGTCGTAAAGTTGATAGTTTAGTAGATAATGATGTCACACCCAATAATGGGTGGAAATAAAAATTTGGCATATCAATTTTTGAAATCTACGTATTTTGTTACATATATACCCAAATTTTGTTTACTTAATATTTATAAACACAGGGGCTGTGAATTTTTAAACAAATTAAATTTTAATGACCTCTGGAGGATCTCAGATTTAAAAATTCATATCTCGTAAACGGTTAGAGATAGAGAAATAGTGTATAGGATCTTTTTTGTAGTAAATCGAATTCTAGGTGGGGTGTACATTTAACTTTTTAATATAAGACCTACCAGTTCCGAGTTATGACAGTTTATATAGGTTTTCAGGGGTTTTTAATGCCCACACCCTTAATTTGGGGTAATATCGAAAAGTTTATAATATATAATATACATAACTTAAAATTCTCTACAACTTTTGTTATATGATATTTTGTCGTAAAGTTGATAGTTTAGTAGATAATGATGTCACACCCAATAATGGGTGGAAATAAAAATTTGGCATATCGATTTTTGAAATCTACGTATTTTGTTACATATATACTCAATTTTGGGTTACTTAATATTTATAAACACAGGGGCTGTGAATTTTTAAACAAATTAAATTTTAATGACCTCTGGAGGATCTCAGATTTAAAAATTCATATCTCGTAAACGGTTAGAGATAGAGAAAAAGTGTATAGGATCTTTTTTGTAGTAAATCGAATTCTAGGTGGGGTATACATTTAACTTTTTAACATACGACATACCAGTTCCGAGTTACGACGATTTATATAGGTTTTCAAGGGTTTTTAATGCCCACACCCTTAATTTGGGGTAATATCGAAATGTTTATAATATATAATATACATAACTTAAAATTCTCTACAACTTTTGTTATATTATATTTTGTCGTAAAGTTGATAGTTTAGTAGATAATGATGTCACACCCAATAATGGGTGGAAACAAAAATTTGGCATATCGATTTTTGAAATCTACGTATTTTGTTACATATATACCCAAATTTTGGTTACTTAATATTTATAAACACAGGGGCTGTGAATTTTTAAACAAATTAAATTTTAATGACCTCTGGAGGATCTCAGATTTAAAAATTCATATCTCGTAAACGGTTAGAGATAGAGAAAAAGTGTATAGGGCCTTTTTTGTAGTAAATCGAATTCTAGGTGGGGTATACATTTAACTTTTTAATATAAGACCTACCAGTTCCGAGTTATGACGGTTTATATAGGTTTTCAAGGGTTTTTAATGTCCACACCCTTAATTTGGGGTAATATTGAAAAATGTATAATGTACGATTCAAATAACTTAAAATTCTCTACAACTTTTGTTATATGATATTTTGTCGTAAAGTTGATAGTTTAGTAGATAATGATGTCACACCCAATAATGGGTGGAAATAAAAATTTGGCATATTGATTTTTGAAATCTACGTATTTTGTTACATATATACCCAAATTTTGGTTACTTAATATTTATAAACACAGGGGCTGTGAATTTTTAAACAAATTAAATTTTAATGACCTCTGGAGAATCTCAGATTTAAAAATTCATATCTCGTAAACGGTTAGAGATAGAGAAAAAGTGTATAGGATCTTTTTTGTAGTAAATCGAATTCTAGGTGGGGTATACATTTAACTTTTTAATATAAGACCTACCAGTTCCGAGTTACGACGCTTTATATAGGTTTTCAAGGGTTTTTAATGCCCACACCCTTAATTTGGGGTAATATCGAAAAGTTTATAATATATAATATACATAACTTAAAATTCTCTACAACTTTTGTTATATGATATTTTGTCGTAAAGTTGATAGTTTAGTAGATAATGATGCCATACCCTAAAATGGGTGGAAATACAAAGTCTGGACATCGATTTTCGGAATCTACGTATTTTTCTGCGTATATACCCAAAATTTGGTTATCAAATTATAAAAAATAAGAAAAGTCTAAATTTTCTACACCCAAAACTAGGTCAAATGGGAAATATTTTTTTGGTGAATCTTATATAATTTTTGATTCTCTACAACTTTGGCTTATAAAATTTTCTTCTAGAATTGATGGTTTAGCCGGAAATGACATTACACTTAAATAGGGTAGAGATACAAAATTGACGTATTTTTTTCGGATTCTGCGTAATTTTCTTCATATGAATCTAAAATTTGGTAATTTAATATTTATAAACATAGGCCCTACGATTTTTTAAAGTTTCGAATTATTTTATTGGCTGCTGCACACGCCATTATGAATAAAGTTTCGAATTATTTCATTGGCTATTACGTATATTTTTAATGGCTGACCAACTCCACCCCTCGACCAATCACAATAAAGAAATATTGTGATTGGCTGTGGGATGCCAGTGCCATCTGTTATCAATTTTAAAACTAATATTTTTCGTACTCGGACAATTGGCAACACTGAATGCCAACCATAACCTAATAATTTTTTTGAGGTTATAATGGATTTTTCGTGCAGAAGAGCTAATACCTATAAATAAAGTTATTTCCGAACAGATTTAAATAGTGAATATGTTGTGAATCATAGTTAAAATTCCAAGGAATCCGATTCTGTCCTCCAAATGAAGATATTTCTATACGTTGAGGAGTTATGAGCAAGAGAAAATGAAGGTCACTTTGAACATCGAAAATTGCCCCAAGATTTCTTATGAAAATGGGGCCCTACAGCTGGGAAGAAACGCCGAGCAGGTGGACAGAGGGATAGAGCAATGATTTGAGTTAGTTTTAAGTGTTTCCTGTAAATTTCAGCCGGTTTTATCATTAAATAAAGGTTTAGGATGTTTCGGATGATCACCGGAGATTCGGAAGGGTAGAAATACTTAAATATATCTTGTTTTAAGTTGTTTTAAGCAATGAAATTGTTGTGATTTATATTTAAAACCCCATAGAATTCGTTTTTAATATTATTTGTGCTGTATCTCAACCAGAAAATAACTTATAACCATTTAAAAATGTAACAACATTTGACGTATTTTTTTTTATCTTTTTTAGAAGACTCCCAGCCAAATCATCAATAATGTGACCGGCCCTACAGCCTGGCGGGGGAGGAAACGCCGAGCAGATGGACAAACATATAGACATCGCAATCTGACGACACACTTAAGGTGAGAAATAAAGTTTATAACTCGAAATTCTGTTATACAGTGTTTATTCTAGCAAAACCGATTATTATTTGTGATTGCAGGGCGCCTGGAGGCGAGCTGCTGCTGTCCAGAGATGCTGAGCGACTTGGAGACGAGGGATTTCAACCCTGGAGAACTTTTAACGGTAGCTGAACATCGAGCAACTCTTCTGGGACTTTTACTTTATGAAATATTTAAAAATAAAATGATTTTTTATGTAAAATACCTCTTCCGTTCCCCCATGAATTTATTATTAATTTGTAACAATAATGTATTTTGTAATTGTTGCAATAAATATATATTTTTAATTTTAAAATGTCTTATTTATTTATTCCTTAAAATATAGGTGAAGTGTTTGATTTTATTGAAAATCTGACACCGGATTCGTGTTCTACGGGTCGTAATTAGTCTAATAAAACTTGTCCGGCCTTATAGTTTTGACGTTATGTTATTTATTTTGGCTTCAAATGTATCGAATTTTGTTGAAAATTTCCGATGGTATCCGGGTCACAGGAGTGAGAAGAGCAATTTGCTATGGTTCGGAATTAGTGTTGCCAATTGTCCGAACACATAAAATTTTAGTTCAAAAATTGCTACGAGATGGCGACAGTAGTATTTGTGCTACATCTCCGCCCCCAAAGCTTGATCGGCCAATGAAAAATTTGCAATGGCGGTTAAAAATTTGCAATGGCGTCCCTCCGACCAATCACAAACAAAAAGGATAACTGTGATTGGTTGTGGGGCGGAGTCACTACCAGCGGCATGGGCGGTCCTATTTCTTAAAAAAAGAGAGCTCTTCTGCTTTCTACAACCCGGATACCATCGGGAATTTTCAACAAAATTCGACACTTTGTGAAGCGAAAATGATACATGTGAACTTGAAAACTATAACGGATAGAAAGGCCGGACAAGTTTTATTAGACTAATTACGACCCGTAGAACACGAATTTGTGGTCAGTTAAGCCCTTTGACGTTTCAAAAATGTAAAATACACCTGAAAATAAATAAAAGGAAATGTAAATTAAAAGAATATATTATTTTCTATAAATTTTATTCATTTTAAAAGAAATACACAATAATTGAGACACAACCCTTAATAACTCACATCCTAATTAATCAAACATTATTTAAACATCCCTATTTCTAATTTTTCAGGACAAGGGTAAGTATATTTATATTTATATATAAAATACAAAGAATATAAACAAAAAATACAATCTTAAGCTATGAACATAATAAAGACAACAATGTATTACAAATAAACAATAAAAATTACTTAAAACTAATACAAGTATTTATTTAACAACCCCTTATTTATTATTCCAGGGGAAAATAACACAATAATAGACAGGGGAGTATTATGTACAGTTGATTTCGCCAAGGGAAGTATGAGAACTCCATTACGCACATAAATAAATGTAAATTTATGGAAAAAGATACATATCCGCTTCGCAAAGAGACAAATTTTGTTGAAAATTTCTGATGGTATCCGGGTCACAGGAATGAGAAGAGCACTCGCAATTTTCGAAGTTCAGCGATTTCTCATAGATGGCGACACGGACTAAAAATTTAAATTTTAAAATGAGGTTAAAAGAAAATGAAAGCAAATATAATAAAATTAATTACGGTAATGTAAAGAATAAGTATGTAGACATGTATTAAAAATATAAAAATGATATATTTTAGCCGTTTAAAGAAGTTTAAAATTGTCAATGACCTCTTGAACATTTGATAGCGTATAAATCTTTTATTTGGTTATAAATCGGGCTGAAAATTACAGGAAACACGTAAAATTAACTGAAAATAATTAATTTATATTTAAAATTGATCAAACATTCATATTTTATTAAAAAACTTTGAATGACATTTAAATTTGAGGTTATAATGTACTATCTAACCTGATAACATTCGGCTAACGCACCAGTCTTTATAATAATCCGTAAGGGCTCGAATTAGCCCTTTATAAAAGGGCGCACTCACACCGGATTGTTATTTTCGTATCTAGAGCACTTAATACTAAAGAATAGGATAGGAATATTCGGAAAAAAACATTAAATATTAGTCTATTTCACTGTCTCTTTTGTTATTACATAGGAAAGGTTAATAAAAACACTCTTTTGTTTATTTATTCTCATAAAAATCATCCATTATCTTCGTCCAGTGTTGTAGTTGCCGTATCCTATCGCTGGGTGTAAGTAGGGCCCTTCGCGGAACCTGTAAACAAACATAAACATTGTTTATTTTTTGCGCCAAAATATAAAAGAACGTAATCAATTAACACTTAATTAGTGTTAGTTGTTACGTTGTTATTATAATATTATGTTTGTATAATGACGACTTCAGTTCCTTTCTGCCTTTGGTGAAGTGAACATGGGGCGCTCGTCAATAATCCAATCGTGTATTACTGCGATAGTATATAGTGCTGATACGAACCGTTTTTATTATTACAATCATTCTCTTATTCAATTTATAGTTCGCGATTTAAATAAAAGTATTAAACGCTCAAACTATAATTTATTTGTTCATTATCAGTGGATATTTTCAACTATGTTTTATTAAGTGCTACAATTGTGAATTTAATTGGTGCATGTGTTGTGTAAATCGCCCAAGACAATACAGTTCAGTGATGAAATACTAGCGGACGATATGTTGAGAACATACGCCGATCATTGCCATTACAAGTAAGTACTAAAATTATCATCAACGGGTATAAATATCTTCATTTCGAGTGCAGAATCGGATTCCTTGGGGTTTAATCTATTATTCACAACATTTTCACTATTTAAAACTGTTTGGTACAAGATTAAGAAACTGTTTTATATTCTGACACAAGTTGCACCTGAAACTAGATTATTTTAATGCACAAAATATACCCAAATATTCCTAAAACTTGATTTAATAATGTATTAACATATATATTTATTAGAAATAAACATTTTAAGCGTTTATTATTGCAATTAATACATTTATTAAAGTCTATACCAGAAGAATTTACACATAACCTCACAAATTTGCTATGTTTGACAATCAGTGTTGCCAATTGTCCAAATACGAAAAATATTAGTTTTAAAATTGATAATAGATGGCACTGGCAGCCCACAGCCAATCACAATATTCCTTTATTGGGATTGGTCGAAGGGTGGAGTTGGTCGGCCATTAAAAATATTCGTAATGGCATACAGCAGCCAATAAAATAATTTGAAATTTTATTCATAATGGCGTGTACAGCAACCAATGAAATAATTGTAAACTTTAAAAAATCGTAGGGCCTATGTTTAAAAATATTAAATTACAAAATTTTAGATACATATGTAGAAAATTATGTACAATCTGAAAAAATATATGTCAACTTTATATTTCTACCCTATTTAAGATATACTACCATTTTCGGCTAAACCATCAACTCTAGAAGAAAATTTCATAAGACAAAAGTTGTAGAGAATCAAAAGTTATATAAGATTCACCAAACAAATATTTCCCATTTGACCTACTTTTGGGTGGGGAAAATTTGGACTTGTCTTATTTTGTATAATTCAGAAACAAAATTTTGGGTATGTACGCAGAAAAATACGTAGATTCCGAAAATCGATATCCAAATTTTGTATTTCCACCCATTTTAGGGTATGGCATCATTATCTACTAAACTATCAACTTTACGACAAAATGTTATATAACAAAAGTTGTAGAGAATTTTAAGTTATGTAGATCTTACATTATACATTTTTCAATATTACCCCAAATAAAGGGTGTGGGCATTAAAAACCCTTGAAAACCTATATAAACCGTCATAACTCGGAACTGGTAGGTCTTATATTAAAAAGTTAAATGAATACCCCACCTAGAATTCGATTTACTACAAAAAAGATTCTATACACTTTTTCTCTACCTCTAACCGTTTACGAGATATGAATTTTTAAATCTGAGATCCTCCAGAGGTCATTAAAATTTAATTTGTTTAAAAATTCACAGCCCCTGTGTTTATAAATATTAAGTAACCAAAATTTGGGTATATATGTAACAAAATACGTAGATTTCAAAAATCGATATGCCAAATTTTTATTTCCACCCATTATTGGGTGTGACATCATTATCTACTAAACTATCAACTTTACGACAAAATATCATATAACAAAAGTTGTAGAGAATTTTAAGTTATGTATATTATATATTATAAACTTTTCGATATTACCCCAAATTAAGGGTGTGGGCATTAAAAACCCTTGAAAACCTATATAAACCGTCGTAACTCGGAACTGGTACGTCGTATGTTAAAAAGTTAAATGTATACCCTCCCTAGAATTCGATTTACTACAAAAAAGGTCCTATACACTTTTTCTCTATCTCTAACCGTTTACGAGATATGAATTTTTAAATCTGGGGGATTTTTCTTTCAGCAATATAGCACACTTTCCATCAACCCTAAAGTCCATAAATTATATTTCGCGGGTCCATGGGCCTTATTTACAAATACAAATTTAATAAAATCGTACGGAGGAGTAAAGAATTACGTAATACATAGACAAATTATAATTTATACACATTATTTTGATTGTTGACTACTGTTTTTTTTATTATTATCTAATGCTTAACTGTTACATAGATTTATTTTGTCATTGTCAGTTTTATTGTTACAGTGCTAGTGAACAGACGTGTGTGTGGTGTGTGCTCGTGTACTATGCCTTCGAGGACGACTTCCTGATCCTTGGAGGAGACGACTTTTGGATATCTTCAAGACTTGATATACTTAGGGAAATCATTTATTGATAGTAAGTTTTATTTATTTATTATTGAACTACTTTATCGTAGCCATTATTGGGTATATCAGCCATTATTTCTAAAGACTATTTCGGCTGTAGATATATTTTATAATTGTCGATGTGTGGAAAATAATTTGAATTAATTTAGAATTTTTTTTTTTAATAATTACACACGATTGAAACATATCTGAGTCCATATTATTATCTATGACCATTAATTTAAATATTATTCCGATTATATTTTTATTGTTCCAGAGAGATGAACTACAGATCTGGACGAGCCGAAGAAGGACACATGAGTGAGTGGCAGAAGGACCTACCTATATCCTGATTTCAGCGTTGGAACATAATCATATTGTTGCAGAGCATCACACTGAGGACACCCCAACATGTATTGGCGCCCTTCAAGACTTATTTATAAGATTTATGTAAATGAATAAATAAAACTTATCCTCCTAAACATTAAATACTCGTATATAAAATTAATATATAGCAAAACCAAATCGCTACATAATCAATTCATCTCATTTATGCAACACACACCTACATATATTTTCATTTTCATATATTTCACAGTTTCTACAATAAGGAATATACATTCATACATCATATAAGAAATTCACATACAATATATACACACATACATAGATACATACTATTCAAACAATACGTACAGAAATTTAAAACCGTATAAGACAATTTGAATTTCTGAAACTTAGCATATATATAGAAAACAATCTCCTGAATTCAAATTTGAAAACCGCAAGTCGTTATTTCATTTAATTTTTAAGTTATTTTATTTTTAACATGGTATAAACACATAGCAATTTAGATATCTTGAAACAGACATGATTGACATTTTTTCAGCAATTCGAATTCCTGAAACTGAGCGTATATATAGAAGACAATCTCCTGAATTCAAATTTGAAAACCGCAAGTCGTTATTTCATTTAGTTTTTGAGTTATTTTATTTTTAACATGGTATAAACAGAATAACAATTTAGCTAAAGAGAAACAGACATGATTAAGACTTTTTTCAGCAATTCAAATTCCTGAAACTTAGCGTATATATAGAAAACAATTTCCTGAATTAAAATTTGAAAACCGCAAGTCGTTATTTCATTTAGTTTTTGAGTTATTTTATTTTTAACATAGTATATACAGAATAACAATTTAGCTAAAGAGAAACAGACATGATTAAGACTTTTTTCAGCAATTCAAATTCCTGAAACTTAGCGTATATATAGAAAACAATCTCCTGAATTCAAATTTGAAAACCGTAAGTCGTTATTTCATTTAGTTTTTGAGTTATTTTATTTTTAACATAGTATAAACACGATAACAATTTAGCTAAAGAGAAACGGACATGATTAAGACTTTTTTCAGCAATTCAAATTCCTGAAACTTAGCGTATATATAGAAAATAATCTCCTGAATTCAAATTTGAAAACTACAAGTCGTTATTTCACTTAGTTTTTGAGTTATTTTATATTTAACATAGTAGAAACACGATAACAATTTAGCTAAAGAGAAACGGACATGATTAAGACTTTTTTCAGCAATTCAAATTCCTGAAACTTAGCGTATATATAGAAAACAATCTCCTGAATTAAAATTTGAAAACCGCAAGTCGTTATTTCATTTAGTTTTTGAGTTATTTTATTTTTAACATAGTAGAAACACGATAACAATTTAGCTAAAGAGAAACGGACATGATTAAGACTTTTTTCAGCAATTCAAATTCCTGAAACTGAGCGTATATATAGAAAACAATCTCCTGAATTCAAATTTGAAAACTACAAGTCGTTATTTCACTTAGTTTTTGAGTTATTTTATATTTAACATAGTAGAAACACGATAACAATTTAGCTAAAGAGAAACGGACATGATTAAGACTTTTTTCAGCAATTCAAATTCCTGAAACTTAGCGTATATATAGAAAACAATCTCCTGAATTAAAATTTGAAAACCGCAAGTCGTTATTTCATTTAGTTTTTGAGTTATTTTATTTTTAACATAGTATATACAGAATAACAATTTAGCTAAAGAGAAACAGACATGATTAAGACTTTTTTCAGCAATTCAAATTCCTGAAACTTAGCTTGTATATAGAAAACAATCTCCTGAATTCAAATTTGAAAACCGCAAGTCGCTATTTCACCTAGTTTTTGAGTTATTTTATTTTTAACATAGTATAAACACGATAACAATTTAGCTAAAGAGAAACGGACATGATTAAGACTTTTTTCAGCAATTCGAATTCCTGAAACTTAGCTTGTATATAGAAATCAATCTCCTGAATTCAAATTTGAAAACCGCAAGTCGCTATTTCACTTAGTTTTTGAGTTATTTTATTTTTAACATGGTATATACATAATAGAAATTTAGCTATTTTGAAACAGACATGATTGACACTTTTTTCAGCAATTCGAATTCCTGAAACTTAGCTTGTATATAGAAATCAATCTCCTGAATTCAAATTTGATAACCGCAAGTCGCTATTTCACTTAGTTTTTGAGTTATTTTATTTTTAACATGGTATATACATAATAGAAATTTAGCTATTTTGAAACAGACATGATTGACACTTTTTTCAGCAATTCGAATTCCTGAAACTTAGCTTGTATATAGAAATCAATCTCCTGAATTCAAATTTGATAACCGCAAGTCGCTATTTCACTTAGTTTTTGAGTTATTTTATTTTTAACATGGTATATACATAATAGAAATTTAGCTATTTTGAAACAGACATGATTGACACTTTTTTCAGCAATTCGAATTCCTGAAACTTAGCTTGTATATAGAAAACAATCTCCTGAATTCAAATGTGAAAATTGCAAGTCGCTATTTCACTTAGTTTTTGAGTTATTTTATTTTTAACATGGTATATACATAATAGAAATTTAGCTATTTTGAAACAGACATGATTGACACTTTTTTCAGCAATTCGAATTCCTGAAACTTAGCTTGTATATAGAAAACAATCTCCTGAATTCAAATGTGAAAATTGCAATTCGCTATTACACGTAGTTTTTGCATTGTTGATCATGTATTGTTGCACAGACATTAAAATTATATCTGATATAAGTACTTTACATTTCTATATTTTTCTGATTGTTATGTATACATCCCATATATTGAATACACTTATCTAGTTAGGTACATATATAAATATCGCAGAACTGTATCACTAAAATGTATATCTTAATATGTTATCTAAACGTCGCAATAAAACTTATTCCTATAATAAAAAATGGACTATATATTCTTGTTAAAAATCTATCATTCCTTATGGCATATATCTAAGAGATAAATAATGTATGTATAGTAATTAGAGCACATATCATCATCGCTGTATTCGTGAAACTGCGAACGTCTTATACGAATAATGTATCACAAATACACAAATCAATAATTATTTATTCATTGTTAAAATAATGTATTTCATGTATTATATGTATTGTAATATCATTATTATGTAACACATCTCTGACGACAAATAAATCCTTGTTATAAATAACAAACTATTTCATTCCTATACACCGATCAAAAATCGCATTCCAAAGATTCATCTCCCGCTTCCTAGCAAGCATTTTGTAGGCCGCCAATCTGCAACCAGAACGGCGTCCTACAAAATCCTGCAAACCAAACATCCAAATTCGATTCCCGTCAACTAGCTATCTGCACCCTGCATCCAGCAACCACCCGAGCATATTCACCCCATCCTAGCTAGCAACCAGCAAAACCACCAGCCCGTGCCTAGCCTACGGTCTAGGGGCGGATCCTGGTGGCCAGCTGGCCAGCCAGCTAGAAATCCGACCAGCCAGCTAGAAATCCAGCAAAAGCTTCTATATAGCCCGATTACGTAATTTCACGGAGCAGAGTCTCCGGTTCGATACCACCGCTCACGCCGAATGACTAGAAATTCAACAAACAGCTGTATATAAGACTGAAATCTGTGGTGGGAGGCCTAAGATTCATGAATCCACCACCAGACGATTGAATTTTAAATTTTGTGGGAGAATGTCTTGCTATAGCCTTCCGATTCTGCGAATTTTGAAGTTTGATGATCAGACATCTTGCTATAGCCAGTAGATTTGAATTTTGTGGGCACAAGTCGTGCTGTAGCCTTTCGATTCTGCGAATTTTAAAGTTTGATGATCAGACATCTTGCTATAGCCAGTAGATTTGAATTTCGTGGGCACAAGTCGTGCTATAGCCTTTCGATTCTGCGAATTTTAAGATTTGGTCTTGCTAGAGCCAGCAAATTTGATTTTTGATGGGCATATGCCTTGGGATCGGCTGAAATTCCGTCTGAGAGCTCAAAAATGCTCGCAACGGCAGTAAAATGCTACTTTTCAGCCGCTACGGCTCTAAATCGTCGATTTTACACGATTTTTGGATTTTACCGACCAGAAGCCTTGCTGTAGGCGATTATGTAATCGAGCTGCCGTCGATCGCTCGCTGTATATTCGGTGATTACGTAATTGGCTGCGATAGTTCACTCGCTGTATTCTGGTGATTATATAATCGAGCTGCTGTGGTTCGCTTGCCGCTGCACTCGATGCTCTAGTTCTAGTTCTAGTTCGTATTTAGGTGAATTGCAGGTTGCCTGTGAATTTTAATTTTGGGTATGGAAAAATTGGGATTTTGAATTGATAGATTTGTATTCGTTTTGTTGTGTTTATTGGTCATTTATACAATACATTGTTAAATCTAATATATAACGATATATGAATTAGTACTTAGAAATAAATAAACTTAAATATGTATCACCAAATGTATATTAAGATGTATTTTTCACGTGGTTACATTATGTACATGTTTTGACATTTTTTCTAAGACTTATCGAGATGGAGATATTTTGGATGTTATATATTTATTACAGACACAAAAGTAGATCAATGTATTATTATATTTTATAATGCAAATAGCTAGTGTATCTATAAGTCTTAGAAAAACTATATCAGGCATCAGGATATTAAATAGAGCAAGTATTTTATGCTATAGGATTGATTATAAATCAATTAATACCAGATATGTACAATCACATATTTAGTTATATAAATGGAGCATATATGTACGTATGTACTAACGGAATTTGAGTAATTCATCTTTGAGAACAAGGATTTGGTTCATTTTATTAGCTATTTCCTCGCGATTTGTTTGTTTAATATGTTCATGTATGCATTTATTAATTGAATGTTTTAACAGTTTAAAACAATAATAATGATATATGTATTTGCAATTATAAACTTATAATTAAAGAATATGAAAATAACGTGTAATTATGATGAATTCGTCAGCAAGACATATGAGTAAAAAAATGTATAAATCAATAAATAGATCAATATATGAAATTAGTTTTGTTTTAATTATTTAGAATGAATCTTACTTATTAAATACTTATGATAATAAAAAGAGAAATCGTAATACAGTTCTTTTATAAGTGTAGGTAAGTATGAACAAACTATACTAATTTCTTCGCCAAGGTAAGGGTTGTATTATATATTTGAACCAATAATTAGGATTAAGAAGCGTTCGAATGTTGGAATATGTGATCGTATAATATTTGATATGTATGTAGGCAAGTATATATATTTTATCTTATATAAGTATCTCAGGCTATGTACTATGTATACATATACGATTTATATAGGTAGGTATATAGGTATGTATATATTTTTCACACACATTAACAAATAAACAATATACATATGTAGGTAACATACAGTGTACACATAATAATAAAATAATTATTGATATTTAACCGTCGTTGTTGTTAATCGGCCCGAACCGCTCCATTTCCGTATCCGACGCACCGAGCACCCTGCACTAACATCCACCAGAGAAAATGTATCAAAATTCTAGTAGCTCAGAAGTTTATGAACGAGATCCACCCACACTCCGCGAAACAGACGTACGACTAGTAGTGCACCCCACGAGAACATACTGGAATAGGAATATCATCATTATTTAATGTGATGATGATATATGAGGATGATATATGGGTTGGATGGTATCATAAAGTTTAATAAATTCATTTAAAAGTTGTATAAAGGTGTTTCCTTTAAACAATGAGCGCTTTTTTGGGCGACGCGTAATGACTTTAGAGAAAAATGTTATATGGAAAAAATGATGAAGGATAAGGGACTAATTAACGGAACTTTAGAAATATCTTATTAAAATTAATAAGAAACTAAAGCAATAATAACAAATGTAACAACAGTTTTGTATAGGTACAACTTTGCATTCTACGTAAAATGAACAGGAGAACAGGAAATTGATAATCCCATGCTAAATCCCTATGTTCACCCCTAACAGCCATCAATATAAGAAAACTTTAAATTAAATCGTCGACTCTTTTAGGATAATTTGTCATTATTTAAATACATACAGTAAATATTTCTGAATATTCTGTTTAATACACGCAACAAAGAATGATAGCAACAATGATATATAGCCAATAATATACAGCAAAAATAATAATATACGATCTTACTATGAATGAAAAAAAATCTTAGGCCATCTGCAATTGCCCTGGAGTTGTCCTCAAGCACCAGGAAGTCATCCTCAAAGGCGCAATATACGAGCACACCACACTCACGTCTATACCCTACCACTAGTACAATGAGACTAACAAAATATTCGGCTATGTAATTGTTAAGCATTAGATAACAATGTAATTAAACTTTTAAATGGAGAAATAAACAATTAAATAATAGGTAGGTACGTATGTGTTATATAACTTTTTGATTGTTCATTTTCATAAGGAAAAATCAAAGAAAATCATTAAAATGACTTACTTCCATATAAATATTAGCTTAAAAGTTATTTTCAAGGGTTTTTAAACATTTAAAATAAGTTATATTAGAATATTTCTAACCTGAAAGACCATTCCGCGTCTCGGGTAAATCTTCCATCAAACTTGTATTTAAAGATGAACCCAGTTGAAATTCACAGGAAACACTAACTGAAAACTATTTATTTACACTCAAAATTAATCTAAACACTTATTTTTTAATGAAAATGTTCGTTTGATTCCTAAATTTTAGGTTAAATTGTACTATCCAACCCGCATAACATTCGGTATGACATCAGCGCGAAAATGTGTGAACTACATGCAACGTTAATGACTCAGTCGGTATGGCAGTTTTTTTAAAAGAGCGGTGCGAGAGTCAATGTTACGCAGGTTGGATAGTACATTTTAACCTCACTTTTATACTGTCAAACAAATATTTTCATTAAAAAATAAACATATTAGACAAATTTTGAGCATGTATAAATGATTTTCAGTTAATTTTATGTCTTTCCTGTAAATTTCAGCCGGTTTTATTACCAAATAAAAGTTTGAATGTTTTGGAAGGATCGCCGAAGATTCGGAATGGACGTCACCTTGAAATATTCAAATAAAACTTAGTGTAAACGGTTTTAAGGGATGGAAATGTTATAATTTATATTTGAAACCCTGTACAACACGATTTTAGTATTGGTTTTGATGTATTTGAATCCAGAAATAAATTATGTGCAATAGAAAATGGTTGTTTTTTTGGCGATATTTCCGCCCAAATTTCCTGCATTTCCCAATGCGTTTTTGACACTTTTAAGGTATTTATATACCAAATAAAACCCCTAGAATCCATTTCTGACGAAATTACATCGATATATTTATTCAGTTATAAAGCCCAAACATTTTAAAATACATGACACCTATTGCGTACATATAACCACAAAAAATCGCACTTTAAACACCCTACCGTTAAATATATCGCACTAATTCATGCAGATTTGAATTCTACGAAGTTTTTTCCATATACAGACCAAATTTCATCAAAATTCGTTCCCTGGTTGAGGAGTGATTTAAAAATAGGCCAAATATTAGTAACATAGCCTCAAAAAAATGCTAAAATGTATTAAAACTTACAGTCACAAACTCGTTGGAATTTCAGGATTAGTAGATGCTATAATAAAAAGGAATAAATGTACAGTTTCACAGGAATAATCGTCGTTTATTTAACACAGGATAATACAATAAATACACAAATACAAAAGGACGCAGGACACGAGTTGTTGGACGGCGTTCACTGGATAAGAAAACAACTTTTCCTATACCTTAAAAGTTTCAGGCCGCAATGTCTGTCTGTCCATCTATTCGGCTGCAGGGCCCCATTTTCACGCGTTGTCTTCGGCCATTCATCGTTTTAAGTTGATCCACAAGTTTAACAGGTCCACAACTAATTCAAGCGATGTCTGTATATCTGTCCACTTGCAACAGGGTTTCGTACAGCTGTCAACAACAATAAAAACCACTTAACACAAACACAAGAATTTCTCCAGCCATGAAACTTCAATTTCTCTTGCTCATAACTCCTCAACGGGTAGAAATATCTTCATTTCGAGGACAAAATCGGATTCTTTGGAATTCTAACTACGATTCACAATATATTCACCATTTAAAACTGTTCAGAAATGATTTTATTTTACCGTATTAGCTTTTCTGTACATACAATTCATTCTAACCTCAAAAAAATATTCAGTGTTGCCAATTGTCCAACCATTAGTTTTAAAATTGTTAAGAGTATAACTCCGCCCACCAGCGAATCACAATATTCCTTTATTGGGATTGGTCTAAAGTAACAGCGCCATCTCTTAGCAATTTTAAAACTAATAGTCGGACAATTGGCAACACTGATTGTCAACCATAGCAAATTTGTAAGGTTATGTGTAAGTTCTTCTAGTTTAGACTTTAATAAATGTATTAATTGCAATAATAAACGCTTAAAATGTTTATTTGGAATAAATGAATATGTTAATAAGTTATTAAATGAAGTTTTACAAATATATGGGTATG
The DNA here is from genome assembly GCA_951394225.1 of Harpalus rufipes. NCBI lineage: Eukaryota > Metazoa > Arthropoda > Insecta > Coleoptera > Carabidae > Harpalus > Harpalus rufipes. The sequence continues at coordinate 24,279,896 of OX596290.1, read as the reverse complement.
TTTTATGCGTTAAAATAATCTAGTTTCAGGTGCAACTTTCGCCAGAATATAAAACAGTTTCTTAATCTTGTACCAAATAGTTTTAAATAGTCAAATTGTTGTGATTTATAGATTAAACCCCAAGGAATCCGATTCTGCACTTGAAATGAAGATATTTCTACCCGTTGAGGATAATTTTAGTACTTACTTGTAATGGCAATGATCGGCGAATGTTCTCAACATATCGTCCGCTAGTATTTCATCACTGAACTGTATTGTCTTGGGCGATTTACACAACACATGCACCAATTAAATTCACAATTGTAGCACTTAATAAAACATAGTTGAAAATATCTACTGATAATGAACAAATAAATTATAGTTTTAGCGTTTAATACTTTTATTTATATCGCGAACTATAAATTGAATAAGAGAATGATTGTATTAATAAAAACGGTTCGTATCAGCACTATATACTATCGCAATAATACACGATTGGATTATTGACGAGCGCCCCATGTTCACTTCACCAAAGGCAGAAAGGAACTGAAGTCGTCATTATACAAACAATATTATAATAACAACGTAACAACTAACACTAATTAAGTGTTAATTGATTACGTTCTTTTATATTTTGGCGCAAAAAATAAACAATGTTTATGTTTGTTTACAGGTTCCGCGAAGGACCCTACTTACACCCAGCGATAGGATACGGCAACTACAACACTGGACCGAAGATATTAGATGGATTTTATGAGAATAAAATAAACAAAAGAGTGTTTTTATTAACCTTTCCTATGTAATAACAAAAGAGACAGTGAAATAGACTAATATTTAATGTTTTTTTCCGAATATTTCTATCCTATCCTTTATTATTAAGTTCTCTAGATACGAAAATAACAATCCGATATGAGTCCGCCCTTTTATAAAGGGCTAATTCGAGCCCTTACGGATTATTATAAAGACGGGTGCGTTAGCCGAATGTTATCAGGTTAGTTAGTACATTTTAACCTCAAATTTAAATGTCAGTCAAATAATTTTAATAAAATATAAATGTTCGATCAATTTTAAGTATAAATTAATTATTTTCAGTTAATTTTGTGTTTCCTGTTAATTTCAGCCCGATTTATAATCAAATAAAAGATTTATACACTCACAAATATTCAAAAGGTCATTGACCTTTTAAACTTCTTTAAACGGCTAAAATATATCATTTTTATATTTTTAGTACATGCCTACATACTTAGTCTTTACATTACCGTAATTAATTTTATTATATTTGCTTTCATTTTCTTTTAAACTCATTTTAAAATTTAAATTTTTAGTCCGTGTCGCCATCTATGAGAAATCGCTGAACTTCGAAAATTGCGAGTGCTCTTCTCATTCCTGTGACCCGGATACCATCGGAAATTTTCAACAAAATTCGCCTCTCTAGACGTGATATGTATCTCCGTTACTTAATATTTTATATGCATAATGGAGTTGTCATACTTCCCTTGGCGAAATCAACTGTACATAATACTCCCCTGTCTCTTTATTGTGTTATCTTCCTCTGAAATAAATAAGGGGTTGTTAAATAAAAACTTGTATTAGTTTAAGTAATTTTTATTGTTTATTTGTAATACATTGTTGTCTTTATTATGTTTGTAGCTTAGATTGTATTTTTATTCTTTGTATTTTATATATAAATATACTTACCCTTGTCCTGAAAAATTAGAAATAGGGATGTTTAAATAATGTTTGATTAATTAGGATGTGAGTTATTAAGGGTTGTGTCTCAATTATTGTGTATTTCTTTTAAAATGAATAAAATTTATAGAAAATAATATATTCTTTTAATTTACATTTCCTTTTATTTATTTTCAGGTGTATTTTACATTTTTGAAACGTCAAAGGGCTTAACTGACCACAAATTCGTGTTCTACGGGTCGTAATTAGTCTAATAAAACTTGTCCGGCCTTTCTATCCCTTATAGTTTTGAAGTTCACATGTCTCATTTTCGCTTCACAAAGTGTCGAATTTTGTTGAAAATTCCCGATGGTATCCGGGTTGTAGAAAGCAGAAGAGCTCTCTTTTTTTAAGAAATAGGACCGCCCATGCCGCTGGTAGTGACTCCGCCCCACAACCAATCACAGTTATCCTTTTTGTTTGTGATTGGTCGGAGGGACGCCATTGCAAATTTTTAACCGCCATTGCAAATTTTTCATTGGCCGATCAAGCTTTAGAGGCGGAGATGTAGCACAAATACTACTGTCGCCATCTCGTAGCAATTTTTGAACTAAAATTTTATGTGTTCGGACAATTGGCAACACTGATTCCGAACCATAGCAAATTGCTCTTCTCACTCCTGTGACCCGGATACCATCGGAAATTTTCAACAAAATTCGATACATGTGAAGCCAAAATAAATAACGTAACGTCAAAACTATAAGGGATAGAAAGGCCGGACAAGTTTTATTAGACTAATTACGACCCGTAGAACACGAATCCGGTGTTAGAATTTCAATAAAATCAAACACTTCACCTATACTTTAAGGAATAAATAAATAAATAAGACTTTTTAAAATTAAAAATATATATTTATTGCAACAATTACAAAATACATTATTGTTACAAATTAATAATAAATTCATGGGGGAACAGAAGGGGTATTTTACATAAAAAATCATTTTATTTTTAAATATTTCATAAAGTAAAAGTCCCAGAAGAGTTGCTCGATGTTCAGCTACCGTTAAAAGTTCTCCAGGGTTGAAATCCCTCGTCTCCAAGTCGCTCAGCATCTCTGGACAACAGCAGCTCGTCCCCACGCGCCCTGCAATCACAAAAAATAATCGGTTTTGCTAGAATAAACACTGTATAACAGAATTTCGAGTTATAAACTTTATTTCTCACCTTAAGTGTGTCGTCAGATTGCGATGTCTATATGTTTGTCCATCTGCTCGGCGTTTCCTCCCCCGCCAGGCTGTAGGGCCGACCACATTATTGATGATTTGGCTGGGAGTCTTCTAAAAAAGATAAAAAAAATACGTCAAATGTTGTTACATTTTTAAATGGTTATAAGTTATTTTCTGGTTGAGATACAGCAAAAACAATATTAAAAACGTATTCTATGGGGTTTCAAATATAAATCACAACAATTTCATTGCTTAAAACAACTTAAAACAAGATATATTTAAGTATTTCTAACCTTCCGAATCTCCGGCGATCATGCGAAACATTCAAACCTTTATTTAATGATAAAACCGGCTGAAATTTACAGGAAACACTTAAAACTAACTCTAAATCATTGCTCTATCCCTCTGTCCACCTGCTCGGCCTTTCCTCCCAGCTGTAGGGCCCGATTTTCATAAGAAATCTTGGGGCAATTGTCGATGTTCAAAGTGACCTTCATTTTCTCTTGCTCATAACACCTCAACGGATAGAAATATCTTCATTTGGAGGACAGAATCGGATTCCTTGGAATTTTCACAACATATTCACCATTTAAATCTGTACGGAAATAATTTTATTTATAGGTATTAGCTCTTCTGCACGAATAATCCATTATAACCTCAAAAAAAATATTAGGTTATGGTTGGCAATCAGTGTTGCCAATTGTCCGAATACATAAAATATTAGTTTCAAAATTGATAATAGATGGCACTGGCACCCCACAGCCAATCACAATATTCCTTTATTGTGATTGGTCGATGGGTGGAGTTGGTCGGCCATTAAAAATATTCGTACTGGCCAATGAAATAATTCGAAACTTTATTCATAATGGCGTGTGCAGCAGCCAATGAAATAATTCGAAACTTTAAAAAATCGTAGGGCCTATGTTTATAAATTTTAAATTACCAAATTTTAGATGCATATGTAGAAAATTACGTAGAATCCGAAAAAAAATACGTCAACTTTGTATCTCTACCCTATTTAAGGTGGAATGTTATTTCCGGCTAAACTATAAGTTTTAGAAGAAAATTTTATATGACAAAAGTTGTAGAGAATCAAATATTATATAAGATTCACCCAAAAAATATTTCCCATTTGACCTAGTTTTGGGTGTGGAAAAATTAGACTTTTCTTATTTTTTATAATTTGATAACTAAGTTTTGGGTATATACGCAAAAAAATACGTAGATTTCGAAAATCGATGTCCAAACTTCGAATCTCCACCCATTATTGGGTGTGGCATAATTATCTACTAAACTATCAACTTTACGACAAAATGTTATATAACAAAAGTTGTAGAGAATTTTATGTTATGTAGATCGTACATTATACATTTTTCGATATTATCACAAATTAAGGGTGTGGGCATTAAAAACCCTTGAAAACCTACATAAACCGTCGTAACTCGGAACTGGTACGTCGTATGTTAAAAAGTTAAATGTATACCCCCCCTAGAATTCGATTTACTACAAGAAAGATCCTATACACTTTTTCTCTATCTCTCACCGTTTCCGAGATATGAATTTCACAATCTGAGATTCTCCAGAGGAGTAAAATTGGATCGATTTAAATATTTTTAAAATTCACAGCCCCTGTGTTTATAAATATTAACTAACAAAAATTTGGGTATATATGTAAAAAAATACGTAGATTTCAAAAATCGATATGTCAAAATATTACTTCCACCCATTATTGGGTGTGACATCATTATTTACTAAATTATCAACTGTACGCAAAAATGTTATATAACAAAAGTTGTAGAGAATTTTAAGTTATGTAGATTGTATATTATACATTTTTCGATATTACCCCAAATTAAGAGTGTAGGCATTGAAAACCCTTGAAAACCTATATAAACCGTCGTAACTCGGAACTGGTACGTCGTATGTTAAAAAGTTAAATGTATACCCTCCCTAGAATTCGATTTACTACAAGAAAGGTCCTAAACACTTTTTCTCTATCTCTCACCGTTTCCGAGATATGAATTTCAAAATCTGAGATTCTCCGGAGATTAAATTGGCTTAGATTTATATTTTTTTTTAAAATTCACAGCCCGTGTTTATAAATATTAAGTAACCAAAATTTGGGGAAATATGTAACAAAATACGTAGATTTTAACTATAAATAAATTATTTTCATATAATTTCATATTACCTGTAAATATCTGCTGGAATTATCATCTATTCAAAAAACGAACATAAATTTACTACAACAATGCATATAACTTTATTTAATTATTAAACAAATACATTTTCCAATAAAAATATGATGTATTCTTATGTAAAAAGTTCCAAAAAATCCATTTTTGCAACTTTCAATAAGATATTATTAACAATAACTGAGATATATGTTCTTAAACATTAGCTAATGCCGGTATTAACTCTTTATATATACGAATACCGTTCAAAAATACATCTTTATTAAGAAATTCGTTATTATCGTGTAATAATATCGGTGTATTATTCATTGGCGAAAAGCCAATAGCAGGAATACCCATTTCTCGGACATATCGGCTGTCAGTTCCGCCCGGAAAAATCTGTTTTTTAAGTGCCAAATTCCTATAAACAAAATATGGTCAATAACTCGTGAACTGTTACAAATAGGGCCTTAATTCTTTCAAAAATAAACTCTGGAGGTTCTATTTGATATATAAACAATAAAATGTGTCAAAAAGGCCTTAGGAAATACGAGAAAATCGGCTGTAAAACGAGTTAAAAAATTCGGAAAAAGTAGGGTTAGAAATTTGCTAATATCTCCAAAACGGTTTGAGATATGGGTTTGATTTTTGCAAAAATCACTTCCTGAAGGTTTATTTAATATAGTTACACCATAAAACTATTTTAAAATGTTTTAAAAAGGCCTGAAATTAACCTCCAAAACTATAAAAAAATATATATATTGTTGTAATCAATTTGTTGGTTATAAAAAATTTAAACCCAGTTTTCTGCGGTTTTGAACCAAATATTTAACCACTTTTAAATGTATTTATATAAAATCAACCCTTAGGAATCGTTTTTTGCAATAATCAACCCCATATCTCTAACAGTTTTCGAAATATAAACAAATTTCTAACCCTACTTCGAAACAAAATATATAAGTTTTCCGGCTCGTTTTCCCGCATTTTTAAGGACTTTTTGGCACTTTTGAGACACATTTATACCAAATCACCAACCGCGAGTTCATTTCTGAAGTCAAAACTCACAATTTTTGAGCCGTTTGTTGAAAAGCGACCCAGAATATATTCGAATCGTTGAGGTTAGTTACAGGTACTTGAGGTTCTTTTTGTTCGTATTCTAAATGAACACCTTCACCTGCTTGTTGACACCAAGTGTTCAACATGGCCTCAAAATCTTTTAAATTCACTGTTACTGCAATACGAACGTCGAAAACTGCGGTTAATTCTTTTGGAACGACATTTGATTGCACACCGCCCTAAAATTGCGAAACATATTTTCCGAAGCTCATAATATTAGCTTAAACATTGATTTTTTAACCAATATTTCATTCAAATAGCTCTTTTATATGTACAATTTATTATAACATCAAAAAAAAGTTAGATTATGACAGCTAGTGTTGCCAATTGTCCAAACACAAATGTTTTAGTTGTATGAACTGTTTTACCGACAGAGTCGAAATATCAAGCATAGTTCGAGCATTTTGGCGCTGTAAATCAGCCGAATGTTTTTGAGATGTACATGATTTTTAACCACACTTTTCAGCTGTCAACTAAATATTTTCATTAAAAAATAAACATTTTCGATGGATTTTAAGTATAAATAAATGATTTTCAGTTAATTTTATGTGTTTCCTGTAAATTTCAGCCGGTTTTATAACCAAATAAAAGTTTTAATGTTGTGGAAGGATTACGCGAAATTCTATACGGACGGCATGTTACAAATATTAAAATTACGCCTTGTCTAAACGGTTTTAAAGTTTGAAAATGAGTCAATTTATATTTTAAACCTCGCAGAATATGAATTTGATCTTAATTTGGAGATATTTTAAACTATTTAGGAGCTATTAACACTTTAAAATCGCATATAAAATGGCCGATATTTTGATGGAAAAATTTGCAATTTTAAATACTTTTTAAACACTTTTAAGATGTATATATATGAAATAAACATTGTACAATTCATTTTTAATAAAATTAAGTTGATATTTATAATTTACTTACGTTTTCTTTTTGTTCCTTTCAAGATGCACAAAATACACAAAAGTTTATATCGCAAATATAGGTTATGTCATTTCACCTACCTTTAATTGCGTCAAATTTACAGTTGTTACATCCCCAATTGTAAATTCGGGATTATTCTCCAATTTTTTCTTCTCTTGGGCCCTAAATTCCATGAATTTATTGACCATATATTGTATTTTTTCACCGGCTGTGTTTTCGTGTAACAGTGAACCATGACCAGTGTTTCCCGGGCATTTTACGTGGATATCTACCGGTAAAATGCAAGTAAAGTATATAAAAATAAGTATTTATTAGTTTATTGTATAAATACGTACGCCAAATTGACCGTTCGCCGTAAAATAGTGAAAAAGTAGGGTTAGGTGAGGCTATCCCTTCATCGAGAGAAAAACCGATATTTAAGGCCTTAAAGTCATCAGTTTTGACAAATTTCATCATGCCATCTTTTCCGCCCGTCTCCTCGTCTGTAATTGGTGCCAAAACGGCTTTAATATCTCAAACAATTGATGAGTTATGAGTACGAAAAGTTGGATGATTTTTGCCGCGCTTTTCACAAAGTTTAAACGTTAATTGTCGCCCCCCTTAAAGACTTTTTGACACTTTTATTATATTTAATTATCAAATAAACCCTGTAAATTTCATTTTTGCAAGTTTTAATAAATTATCTTTAATAGTTTTTGAGATATTGATGTATTTGTGCGAAACAGACTAACCTGGTACAAAAGACAAATGCAGCGTTCTTTTGAGCCTCACGCCTTCATTTTTTAATCTCCTGACAGTCTCAATATATTGAGACCCCACACATTTCATATCTTGGGCCCCCCGGGCGAAAATATCCCCCTTTTCGTCCATATAAGCCTTAAAAGGTGGATACTTCCAATTTTCCTAAAATTATCAACATCTACACCCAAATTTGGGTGTTTAGGGTGTTAATACTTACAGGAAATACTGGGACTACATCCATATGGCTGTTGAGAAGAATTGCTGGCTGATTTGGGTCCGTACCAGCCCAAGAAATAACAACAATTGGCTTTTTTGGGACGACGGTATAAATTTTTATTGGAAGGTTTAGTTGGGAGGCTTGTAATTTTAAAAATTCGATGCATTGCGCTGTAATGTGGATAAATTCGACGTTGTTTAATAGTTTTGGGGTATTTTTCGATGTATTTTATACAAAAAATGTTAATTTTGTGCAGATTTTGAGGTTAACTACTTTTTGAGGTTATTTGTAATGCGGCTAACTTCACATAATGTACAATATTAATAAAATTACAATAATATATTACATGTTTTTTGATAAATACTTACAATAATCGACGTTTGGGTGTACACTGGGTATACGCAAATATTCTCTGAAATTAGATATAGCTTGCGCGTCCGTCATTGTTGAAAAATATTTTAAACGTTTATATACGTTTTAAAACGTTCTAGAACGTTCTATGAACGATTTTAGACTGCCAGAGCGCTAAATGAGTTTTAAATAGGAACTATACATTTATATATCATTCACAGTAATCATTTAATCAGCAAACTTGTTATTTTATTTGACTTGTCTTCAAAAATACAACAATATTTATTTGAAAACAGGTATTTCTAATCTTTCAGATAACATAAACAAATAATTATTATCTTTTCTATACATTTTACAACAAATAAATACATTTTAAAACCGGAAAATATATTTCAAACATTTAGTAACTTCATTTTTACCCCAAATCACCCCAAATTATTGATTTTTCAAAATTCAAGATGGCGGCGTTGAAAATTACGTGTTTTTTGCTTATAATATCAAAAATATACGCTGGGGTGTTAATTTTAAGCCCTAAAGACACTCAAATATCGGGTTTAAAACCGTTTGATATCATAGAATATAATAATTTAATATCTACCTTTAAAAAAGGCAAAATTATTTCGTTTAAAATCAATTCGGAACAAATCCCTCAAAATTGTAAAAGTATCTTACAAAATAAATACACTAGTTATGTGCCAACCATAGATTATGAACCAGACAACATTATCCGTAAGTATTGTCAATATTTACACCCTTTTTTGGGTGTAAAACGCCCCGAAACACTCATATTTTTGTGATGAAAATTTCGACCATTTCAAAGGGTTGATATTTGTTGAACCACTCAACCCTTATAAATATTTAATATGGGGTATTATTCCGCATATATTTGAGAATATACATACCAAATTTGGTCGGTCTATCTCAAATAGTTTATGAGTTATTAATAAAATTGTCAAAAATGGTCTAATGGATGCATCCAACAATACACTCAAGTATACATTGTTGCATTTTTAACATTTTTAAGGGGTTATATTTATTAAACCCCTGAATATTATGCAATTATTTTTTAGTAGAGTATTTATTGATTATTTATTTATATGCACACCCATTTTTAGGGTGTAATTGTTGCTAGTTTCTGATATATAAGTAAAATACTAATCTTGAATTTGTGGCGCGAAATTTGGCGCAAAATTTCAACCATATTTAAGGGTTAATATTTATTAAACCACTCAACCCTTATAAATATACAATATGGGGTATTATTCCGCATATATTTGAGAATATACATACCAAATTTTATTGTTATATCTCAAACAGTTTTTGAGTTATTAATAAATATGTAAAAAATCAAACAATGTTTTCAATTTTGTTATAGTTTTGAACAACAATGAAAAAGACAATTGCAGCGAAATAAAGAAAAAAATCCGTTCTTTAGAATTAAACAATCAAAAAAACATTATATACCTAATTTTTCATAATAGTCTGCGCGTTAAACGTCAAAATTTTGACATTAACATAACCTCAACTCAAAATACTTTTACTGAAGAAAACATCATTTTCGGCAAAGAAAGAAATTACCCAAAATTAAATTTTGATCCCGATGAATCAATTGTTTATATTGTACCCGAAAAAGCGCTTTTGTACAGCGCAAAAGCCCCTATTTTGTTCATAAACGACTCGGTGCAAATTTTGGGCCAGGCGGCGTTGACAACATTTGACGAACGGGGAAACTACTCACGTTTAAGCTGTACGATACCAATCGAAGACGGAAAAATAACACTACGATTCAGGTATTGTATACCCTAAATGGGTGTGTATACCCTAAAATGGGTGTAAATTGCAGATTTCCTTGGGAAAACGGCTACTGGAGTCTGACCATGGTAGAAATTGAAAACTTCGATGGTAAATACAATTTATCAATAACAAAAGACGTCACAGCGCCTGAGTAAGTACAATTTCCACACCCTAAAATGGGTATAACTAATTTTTTTTCCTAATAAGGGGTTTTTCGCATATTTGCGGCGGAGAAACTGTCTTTTCTGACCAAATGGGCATTGTAAACTTGACTTTATTTGATCTACAAGTTCAACCGCGCACCGACCAATCAAAATTCAGCGATGCCTATAATTGCGTGCCATTCGTCACTGGGCCAATATGTTCGGGCATTTTCGTGACTAGCATCCTTGCGATTGGTCTGCTGATTGGCCTATCAGCGTTAGGCAGCATTAAAACAATGGATAAATTTGATAATTCAAAAACTAAACAATTAACAATTACAATAATGGGTGAATAAATTTAATTGTTAACAATATTATGTACATCAATTATATAAATAAATACATATGTATATTAAAAATATATTACAAATATTAACAGTTTTTTTTTGTTGTTTTTATTACCATAGCAATCATTTCATTACCATAGCAACCAGTTATTTGCAGTAACTAGGCAACCAGACTTGCGGAACATGCGTTACCAAGGGAACGGACTGTTGTTTTGGACACGCCGTCACGCTAAACAAATGAACATCGATTTTTTTAAAATTATTATAACTTTTTTATTTGAAAAGATACGAAAAAATTTTTTTAACGAAAAATGATCAGAATTTAATTATCTTTTCATTGGGCCTTACCTCTGGCCTGTTTCCAAATTATCGATTGTAACTTTGGTTACATATATTTTTGGGGGGCTTAACAGACGCCATGTTAGCGGATTGAACATTGATGAATGGTATTGCCATTCGACTTGTATCGCCTGAAATTTTTTTGGAATCAAAATTTTGAAATTTTTACCAAAATTTTGGTTACCTTAAATTCCTGGATAACTTTGGCCGGTACAACAGTTTGATATGTTTGTCCAGGTTCGTGATATCTACCCTCATTTAATGGAAATCGTCCACTGGAAGGCTCAACGCCCCTTCCAAAATTATTAACTTTTGAAAAAGCCGTAAACCATAATTGACCGATTTCGCCCCCATGAATTTTAGACTCATTATTAGACGATATTTTTACTGAAATTCTATAATGCCCCCCTGGAATTATTCAAAAATTAATAAAAACTTTAAAAAAATATTTGCATCTTACGGCAAAAGGGCTGAGACGGCCCTGTAATCAAAAACAGTTGTAATTCGGCGCCATTTTGAATTTGATGATTTTTCACCAAATTTTTGTAATATTTCTCACTGTAATAACCGAATTTCATACAAAAATGTCCGTTTTGGTTACATTTGAAACAACTGCCGTTTTTAAACGCCTTAAAATATGAAAAAATTAGTCGAAAACATAAAAAAAAATTCTAACCTCAAACCTCGTAACTCGGACACGAAATTGCGGTAAAACTACAGTTTGAATTAATACTTTCAGTAAAATATTCATAACTACGGATATGATTACAGCCTAAAAATTTCCTTAGGCCCAAAACGAACGATCCTTCAGAGGCTGAAATGTATTCTACCATCCCCTAAAAAATTGAAAAAAAAACCATTGTTTCGACGCTCATAACTCGTTTAATATTAAAAATATCGCCAAACTAATTTCAAATTCGTATTGTATAAAGCTTAAACCATATATGAACACATTTTCAGCCCTGAAAATCGTCTGAAAAACGTTTAATTTAAACATTACTAACCTTACATTTTTGGAAGTTTTCAACACATTTCAAACAATTATTTGATGCACAAATCACTTGAAAACACATAAAACAACACAAAAATCACTTATACACACTTAAAACTTAATAAAAACATTAATTTTACGTCAAAATTTAGGTTAAAACCAACTGCCATCTCACAAACATTCGGCGTGTTGTCAGCGCCAAAATGCTCGAACTAATCACCCATACATACCGACTGAGTTATTATATATTTTAAATATCAATAATTAACAATTAATTACTGTATTTATGCCGTAAATATACGTAAAAAACATATTAAACAATTATTTAATCTATTAATTATAAAATTGATTAATCTGTTTTACCGGCAGAGTGAAAATGTCAAACATAGTTCGAGCATTTTGGCGCTGTACACCAGACGAATGTTTTTGAGACGTACATGATTTTTAACCTCACTTTTCAGCTGTCATCCAAATATTTTCATTAAAAAATAAACATTTTCGGCTAATTTTAAGTATAAATAAATGATTTTCAGTTAATTTTATGTATTTCCTGTAAATTTCAGCCGGTTTTATAACCAAATAAAAGTTTTGATGTTTTGGAAGGATTACGAACGATTTGGAATAGGTGTCATTTTAGAAATATTCAAATTAAACTTTGTTCAGACGGTTTTAAAGTTTGAAAATGAGTCAATTTCTATTTTAAACCCTGTAGAATACGTTTTTTATATTGCCAACCCTTAATTTCAACCCTAAATACCCAAAAATTGAGTGTAAATTTCCGCCATTTCCAAGGCCATGTTCCGAAATTACAAAATCGTTTATAACTTCTAAAATAATAAATTTTAACGGTTCAAAAGCTTGTATAATATGTAAAAAACACCATAGATTTCATTTTTAACACCCCCCCTGTCTATATCGCACTCTTTATACCCAAAAATGGGCTTGAAAGTCATTTTTCTTACCTTGCCACAACCAGGTTGTTCCGAGCCGCCATTTGGGAAGAAATCGACGTGTCCTACACGTTCTATGATACCTAAACCACCTCGAATGAACATATTAGCGTCTGTGTGGATTATATCGACATATTTTGCGGCCGAAGGGCCTAAACGAACCGGGCGTTTAGCCTTAGCAAAATGCGGTTCGGCGGGATCTAGTCCCGTGATTCGTCCGAGTGTCAGATCGAATTCCTAGCCAAAATATTCGTGTTTATTGTTTGTAAATATGAAAAAAATGTTTAATAATTGTTTATGTATGTGTGAAAATAAATATTTTGTTGTTAAATGTGTTTAAAATACCCGAAAAACACTTTTATTTACGATACTTACCTTTGAGGTTATGACGCCATTGTTGTAATCACATTTTTTACACAAATTACGCACAAATTAACAAATATTTTATGCAATACTTACTTTTTGGAGTGTATAGCCAATGTACCCAGCCAGGTGGGCCCCTAATGAATGCCCAATAACATGAACATGATCTAAATTTTGATTTTTTGTATACAAAGAAATCGCTTCTAAAACATGCGCCATTATGACGCCAACTAAACGAATATTTGCGACTGCTTGTGTGTAGGGGGGCTCAGAGCCGCCGCCCCAGTCCACAAGAATAACATTACACGGGTGTTTTTTATGTAATTCAAGCCGCAATTTGGTCATCTGTCAAAAAGAAAGTTTGGATTTTAAAGGTTAATAACTTCCCAAAAAAAATTAAACATACCCAAGGCCTATACCCATTTTCGAGGTATCCGTGTGAAATAACATATATCGGAAGATTCACGTCCATTTTTGAGTGTACGACCATTTCCGGGTCATCTAAATCGAAAATAAACGGACTACTTTCTTCCGCGTTTTTGAATAACCAAAAACCGGGTTTAATCTGCAAAACGACGTTTAAATAACGATTACAAACCGTTCAGAACTTATTAAAAATAAACTATGTTTAATATATTTTAATTTTATTAAACCCGTACTGGCCCAAAAACCCTTTTATGGGCGTATTTAGGCAACTTTTATACCTTATCTGGATATTCTGGAAAATGGGCAACTGGTCGATATTGGCTAAGCCATGGATATGAAATTGGAAAGCATCCATAAGCTCCATAACATTTTGTGTCGTTTATTTCTGGAATTAATTGAAAAAAATGGAAAAATGCGCAAAAAAATAAGTGTAATTATGAATATATTGTGTTTTTTGTACTTTTAAGCCATTTATACCCAATTTAAGGTGTTATACCATACACCCACTTACACCAAAATGTTGTTACTATATTCCTACTTACACAAATTGCCCAAAAATGGGTGTAAACTTATAAAAATTGGGGTCAAACTGAAAAATCTGTCAAATATTGGCGTTTCTTGTATTTTTATAGCATATATACCCAATTTAAGGTGTTGTACTATACACCCACTTTCCCCAAAATGTTGCTACTATATGGTACTTTATTCCTATTAATACAAATTGCCCAAAAAATGGGTTTAAACTTATAAAAATTAGGGTCAAACTGAAAAATCTGTCAAATATTGGTGTTTCTTGTGTTTTTATACCATTTATACCCAATTTAAGGTGTTGTACCATACACCCACTTTCCCCAAAATGTTGCTACTATATGGTACGTTATTCCTACTAATACAAATTGCCCAAAAATGGGTGTAAACTAATAAGAATTAGGATCAAATTGAAAAATCAGTCAAATATTGGTGTTTCTTGTGTTTTTAAATCATTTATACCCAATTTAAGGTGTTGTACCATACACCCACTTGCTCCAAAATGATGGTACTATATGGCACTTTGTTCCTAATAATAAAAATTGCCCAAAAATGGGTGTAATTAGGGTCAAACTTAAAACATGTCAAATATTGGTGTTTCTTGTGTTTTAAACCATTTATACCCAATTTAAGGTGTTTTATTATACACTCACATTCCCCAAAATGTTGGTACTATATGGTACTTTATACCCATGGTTAAAAATGGCCCAAAAATGGGTGTAAACAATAAAAATTTGGAAATAAAGTCAAAAAAGATGTTTTTTAACTTTATACCCAATTTAAGGCATAATATAGCTTACATACCTTTTCCAATTTGTTGATAATATAATGTATTAGCTTCCATTGTGTCAGAATTGTTAGAATTTTGCGTTGCTAATATAAAAAAAGTCTTTAACATAAAACCACTGGTCGCATTGCCAAAACTAAGCATTTTTAAGACTTTTTTGTCTTTTTCAACTTAAAATAACACTTAAGTTGTGCTTAAAACTAGCTTAAAATATGTACTGGACATCTCAGACACGGATACGATAAAATTTTACAGAAATTTGCTCTTATCTTGGGGTTAAAGTTCATTTTAAAGTCATAAGGTCAACAAATGCGTCAATTAATTTCAAAAATTAAATATAGGATGTTTAAATAATATTTTGTTATTGTAATAAACAACAAAATATCAAAAACAAATGCCAAACACTATGTAGAAACATTTGCCAATCGATAAGCATTATTATGTCTTCATTTTTTTCATAAAAAAAAACAAATGACGTTGTATAAATAGAATATAGTAAAAAACAAAATATGTAATAATAGAACATCGTTAATATTCGTATTTTATTTTTTTTAACTTTTACAATGAAACAATTGAAAAATATCTACAAATAACAATTGAAAACAATTGTGAATCGCTTTTTAGTGCGAACAAAAACCAATCTACATATTTTATATATTAATATCATAAAACAAATGATTTGAAAGTTTGAAGAGAGAAAATCGTTTTTTTTTTCAACCCTCAACTATTTTTTCAAAGGGTTGCTAGGCTACGGAGTTCATTTGTTTAATATTCGTTGCATTTTTTTAAATATTTGATCACAATTGTGAACACTACAAGCAATGTGTATGTGTAAATTATTATTCAGTTCAAAATTGGCGCCATTTCCGAGCTTTTCCGAAGATTTCCGATGGGGAGCGAACTGTTCCGGAGATGCACGAACACCTCCGATTTGGTTTCCCGCCATTTTCGAGCCGATTTTCACATTTTTTCCGTTCAAATGTTTTATTATTTAAACAGAAAAATTATTTTTAACAATGAATATCACATTTTAAAATATTCCAAAAGGAATTTATATATAAATTGTTTCATTAAAAATTACATACCCTAATTTGGGTGTGAGTTTCAACAGTATTTTTGACGAAATTTGAGTATTTTTTGATCAATTTTTTTAATGAAACAATTGATTAAAGACTATATATAAAATCCAGAAACGTGGCTATATAGCGATGCTATTTTGTTTATGATATGCTAATAGCACTAACTCACTAGATTAACAATTTTTTGGAAAAAAAATCCTTCAATTTTTGTGAAAAGTCGTATTTATCGTTAAAATTCGCCATTTTTTCTTTGAAAAGACATTGTTTTTTTTTGTCGTACATGTTCGTATATATTCGGCAAACATCGTCAAACATGTGAATGTTGGAAAAAAGTGCTGGAAACAGTTGAAAAACGCTTAAATTGCTAAATATTTAAAGAGAAAAACAGTTTTTCAAAGAAAAACGACATGTTTTTTATGTTTTTTGACATCAAAGAGTGCGTTGTATCGTTCGTTTATGTTCGGGAATAATCGTTAAACATCGTAAAATATAAAAAATGAATGTCTGGTTGCTAGGCAACGGCTAATATATTGAAAATTGTTGATTTTTTGGCTGTTAAAATGATTTTCTTGAATTTTTTCAGCGAAAAATATATTTTTTCGCCATTTTTTCGACTTTTCACGAATTTTTATACATTTTTACATAATTATACATTTATCTTTAGCTGCAGCTCGAGTACTTTTGCCCCCCGCCTGTAAGCTAATATTTCGAGATTTTTCTAAGTTTAATAATTCTTGAAACAGCTGTTTGACGTTATGATTTGTCTTGGCGGAAGTTTCCATGAACGATACCCCCCAGCTAGCAGCTTCCGCTTGCCCCTCTGATGACGTCACCTCCCTCAATTCGGCGCTTTCGTCACATTTGTTACCAACAAGCATAACAGGAATTTGCGAAAGATCGGGACCCTTAAGTTCTTTTATAAGCTGAAATTATACCAATATTGGCGGGAGGTGACACTTGGGATTTATACAGGGTTAAAGTATAGGGTTTGAAGTATTCACACCCAAAATTTGGTGTAAATATCTCAACTGGTTCAGCAGTGGATGTTGTTTTTCTAAATATACCCATTTTACGGTATAGGGTTGATTCCGGCTAAACTACCCACTTTAGGGTAAAAATGGTTATGACAAAATATATTCAGAATTAAAAGTTAAGTAAGTTTTGTTTGAAACTTTTTTTTGTTT
The DNA here is from genome assembly GCA_951394225.1 of Harpalus rufipes. NCBI lineage: Eukaryota > Metazoa > Arthropoda > Insecta > Coleoptera > Carabidae > Harpalus > Harpalus rufipes. The sequence goes on along the minus strand of OX596290.1, from coordinate 24,262,569 downwards.
GAAGGTTGGTATTGGAGATATAAACAAAAATATGGGGAAAACATTAAATTGTTAGACTTACCTCCCATATTGGGCGTAGTTCCTCCAGAGATTGTCTACTAGACACGCTATAGACTAAAATAAAGGCGTGGCCTTTGCTTATAGATAATCTCTGCATAGCTGGGAATTGATGGGAGCCCGTGGTGTCCGTTATTTGAAGGGTACATATGTTTTTATTACAAGAAATCACCTAGAAACCCGCAATACATTAATGTATTGCTGTTTGTCCATATTTTAAAGGGTTTATTTAGGGGTTTAAGGGGTTGAACGGCGGGTGTAAGGATTGGGAAGGATTTATAGTGTTAGGGATTGTGCGAAAAATGGTTTGTTTTGGGTTTAAAATGGGGTTTAACAGTCAAAAATTTAGGAAAAATGCAATTTCTCAGTGTTTTAAGGTATTTTTTGAAAGGTTTAACGGGTTTAGAGGTGGGTTTAAGAGCCGGAAATGGTTTATAGGTTAAGGTCTGTAAGAAAATCGGTTGGTTTTGGGTTTAAAATAGGTTTTAACAGTTGAAAATTGAGGAAAAATGCATTTTTTCATGGTTTTTCTAAGTTTTAAGAGGTTTTTGAGGGGTTTAACGGGTTTAAAAGTGGGTTTAAGGGTTGAAAATATTAGGCAATATTATGAAAAGATTTGTATGTGGCATTTAGGTTAGATTTAAGGGTTAAATATTTAAAAATAGGCAATTTTTGTTTCAGACATTTCAAAAATGTATTTCCAAGTTTTAAGGCCATTTTGGCCGAAAATTAAGGGTGCAATTAATTGAAAAATATTGAAAAAGGCTTAAACAATTATTATATTATTAATTTCAATCGTTAAATTTGCTTAAAAGGGTTAGAAAATAACCATTTTTAGCAATACATATATGTATTACATTTTGCCTAAATTATACATATTTATATAATGTATATACCCATTTTTGGGGTAAATACAAAAGGGTATAGGTGTTATTTATACATTAAACATTTCAAAAAGGGCCTAAAGTTAATTATTTTATCAATTCCAATGGCCTAAAGTGCATAAAATATACATTTTGCAATACATGTATGTATAAAAAATTGTCTAAATTTCAGGCGTCGTCAAGGAGTTTTAAAACAAAAAAATAGCAACAATACCTGTCTGTACGTGTCCTCAATTGTTGGAATATAGCTTTCGCGAAATGTACCCTTCACAAAGCGTAAAACCAAACTGCTTTTGCCCACACCCCCCGCGCCAAAAACAACAACCCTATAATCATTACTTTGCTCGGGCATTTTTGCTGAAATTTACTGAAAACTGAAACGAATTTTCAGCATTTCGTTGTACAGATTGAGGTTAAGATCGTTTCCACTGATTTTCAATTGTTTTTTTAAGTGAAACTCATTGTTAAACACATATTTTTCAACAAATGAACCGTTACAAAATGTTTTTGAATAATTTGATGTTCAGTTATTTAACAATTGTTGAACAAAAATATTATGACGTCACAAGCGATGTTAAAAATATATTATTGATTAGTTACCGACGATGTGGGAGCCATCTGGTGGGCATAAACTCAATTAATGGGGTCAAATTTTCAGTTTTTTTAAGTTTTTTAACTGAAAAATCATTGTTTTATTCATTTGTTTTTGTAAATAATACAAATAAATAGTTTGTCTTTTGTTTAAAATACATTTATTGTTAATAATATCAAAAATACATTAAAAAAAATGACATAACACAATAAATAAATGAGGATCAATGTGTTATTGGTGATCTCCTGATGCGTTTTTGTCGGTTTCTTCTTTTGTTTCACAACATTGCTTTGTTCTTTTGTTTATTTCATTTGTTTTTTCACCCTTATCGACTGTCTTTTGTTTGCTTTCAATTGTTTTTTGTTTGATTTTCTTCATTTTTTCAGCGTCTTTCAACTGTTTATTGTCTTCAATTAATTCAATAAAATTTCGATGTTGATTTTTCAGAATTTGTTTTAATTTTTTTTCGGAAATTTGATCGTCTTTTTTTTCATTACCAAAACAAAATGAAATCAAATGCAAAAAGTTGAATTTTATTGTTACGCCCAAAATAGTTGACAGTAGTATACAGGTAAACAAACAAAAGAAAATCAACAATATGGGGAGAAATATTACATTTAGGGGAAATGGAAAACTTCCTATAAATTACAAAAAAAAAATTACCAAAATATATTTTTTACCCCCCAAAAAAATTACCATATATTCCGTTACACAATTGCCCAAATGCTACACCCACTTTTTGGGCTGGATATGTTACGGTCCTAGTAAAAATTTCACTTAATACCACCCCTGGCGTAACTTTATAAAAAATGTCCTCATATCGATATTCAAAATAATCTTTACATTTATCTTTGGTTCCTATAAAACACCCAAAAATGGGTATATCACACCCTAAAATAGGTATGCCACACCCTAATGTGGGCACACCAACACCATACACCCTTATACGGGTGTAAACTTACGGAAAAACTGCGCCAAGAACTGTAACGAATTCATATGATCCGGTTGACAATCATCCGGTATTTTGTCGAATTTGTGCGATTTGGCCACGTGCTCAGCCATGAATTTCTGTAAAGCACACACCTTAAATTGGGTGTAAAAGGTGTAAGTGATAATATACCTGATATAAATGCACCCAAGTGAAAATAAAGTCGAAAATAAAAAAGTTTATTAACAGGAATTTGAATATTTTGAAATAACTGAATTGCTGTCTAAACAATTGATATAAAACAAATGTGTAACCCGCAATAACAATTGAAATTATGCCCTCGCGTGACAAAAGAACGCTTAGACATTTGTGGAAGGTGTTTTCTAAGTATTTTTGCAAAAATTCGTAACAAGGTTTTTCAAAAATTTCACTTAATATTTTATCAAGTTTTTCGAGGTTTTCTGAGTCGCCTTGGCCAAAATTTTTCAAAAATTGATATTTTTCAGAGTCTATTTTAAAGAATAAATGCCCAGAAAACAAATTTGGATCTATAAAGTCCTCATGGACCGAATTTAAAAGCAAATTTATCATACGGCGTAAATACAAATTTGATAGGTTAGGTTTGCCGTCAATTTCATTGTGTAAAGCGGGTTTTTGGTCTGAATATTTTAAATAATCTTCAGAAGGGGTCATATCGTACGGATCTACCCAGTTACTAGGTATAGCCTGAGGATAAACACCCAGAAAAAGGTAAGAAACGATCTATAAGTTCAAATAGTTATATTAGTTAAATTAAAATAAAATAAATAATAAAAAACTTACATATATAACCAAAAAACACTTAAAAAACATTTTTAAATTTAATAAACTTTAATATTAGTCAAAAAACTCAAAATATTTAACGTTTTTCACTAATATAACCTTCAATTTGACATATGTCAAACGTAAATCAAAAAGCGCCACTATCCCTGAACTAAAATTTAAGTTGGCAACATTGAATCAGTGTTGCCACAAGTCTAATCGCTAAAAACTATAACCAACATTACAAGACACGTGTTTTATAATTTTTTGACCAAAAAAGGCCGTAATTAATATAAAAAATGGCTGGAAACAAAAAAAAGCGTAATGTTGAACAAAATACAAGCGATAATCACTCCGAAAATGAATCGGAAACTATGGATATTGACACTGTAAGTTTTCTAACCTCAAAACCAAATATTTATTGTTGTTTTTTATTGTTTAAACATATGTATTGTTGTATTTAAAGACAATAGAGGCCGATTTTGAGGGGCGTAATCCCGATGAAAGCGATTTTCACGGCATTCAACAATTATTAAAACAATTATTTTTGAAAGCGCATATTAACTTAACCCAACTTTCTGAAATGATTATCGCGCAACAAGGTTTGGGGAGCGTTTTAAAACAAAGCATTGATGATTATGATGATAATACTGATGATATTGATGATACCGAATCATCAAAAGATGTGTTTGGTGTTACAACAGCATTAAACCTAACCTCAAATGACGTAATTATTTCACGTCAACTATCTTGGAAGAAAATATTAATGTTTTTCTCGTTGCTAGGGAAACGAATGCGTGAAACAATTGTATGAATTGTTGAAATCATTGGCCAATGAACATGCAGATAACGATAAACAATCAAAACTCGCAGATATTTTGGCGGGAAAAAAAGTAGGGTTATTATTAAACGAAAGATTTATTAATATACCCGCGAAAATTGCCGATCCATTGTTGGAAAGCTTATTAAATGAATTAAATCGCATGAAAAACAAAAATCCGAGTTATAATTTCGACTATTTTTTAATGATCTGCAAAACTTATAAACAATTGACTAAAAATAAACAAGGTTTGTGTTTTGTTTTTTGCGCTAAACTTAAAAATAATTCCGAGTTATTTTTTTTTTTAGAAGAATACGTATTTATTAATCAGGAAGAAGAAATATTTTCGAAAAATTCTGAATTGTTTTTTGAATTTTCGGTGGAAAAGGAAACGGATATGGCTGTTGCCGGAAGATGGACAGAAGATGATAAACAAATGATTCCCCACAGACGAGTTCTTTTGTTTCAGGCTAATAAATTACCCGAAATTGTACAAAATGTTAAAAAGTTTGTCAATTAAATAAATAAACATTTGAAAAACATTTATTTTATTATTAAAATGCTGCAATTATTAAACTATATTACCGACAGTGTTAAAATTTTGCTCCATAGTTCGAGCATTTTGGCCCTGTAAACCAGCCAAATGTTTTTGAAACGTACATGAATTTTAACCACACTTTTTAGCTGTTTAGCAAATATTTTCATTAAAAAATAAACATTTTCGATTAGTTTTAAATACAAATAAATGATTTTCAGTTAATTTTATGTGTTTCCTGTAAATTTCAGCCGGATTTCAGAGACTGAAATGTATTTTATTATCCCCTAAAAATTGAAATAACAACTGTTGTTTCGATGTTCATAACTCGTTTAATACTAAAAATATCGTCAAACTAATTTCAAATTCGTATTGTACAAGGCTTAAACTATAAATGAACACATTTTCAACCCTTAAAATCGTCTGAAAAACGTTTAATATAAACATTACTAACCTTACATTTTTGGAAGTTTTCAACACATTTACAACAATTATTTGATGCACAAAACACTTGAAAATCACATAAAAAAACACCAAAATCACTTACACACACTTAAAACACAATAAAAACATTAATTTTACGTAAAAATTTAGGTTAAAATCGACTGCCATCTCACAAACATTCGGCGTGTTGTCAGCGCCAAAATGCTCGAACTAATCACCCATAAATACCGACTGAGTTATTATATATTTTAAATATCGATAATTAATAATTTATTAATGTACTTATGCCCTAAATATACGTAAAACACATAATAAACAATCATTTAATCCATTAATTATTAAATTGATTGGTCTGTTTTACCGGCAGAGTGAAAACGTCAAACATAGTTCGAGCATTTTAACGCTGTAAACCAGCCAAATGTTTTTGAGACGTACATGATTTTTAACCTTACTTTTCAGCTGTCAACCACATATTTTCATTAAAAAATAAACATTTTCGGCCAATTGTAAGTATAAATAAATGATTTTCAGTTAATTTTATGTGTTTCCTGTAAATTTCAGCCGTTTTTATAACCAAATAAAAGTTTTGATGTTTTGGAAGGATTGCGAAAGATTTGGAATAGGTGTCATTTTAGAAATATTCAAATTAAACTTTGTTCAGACGGTTTTAAAGTTTGAAAATGAGTGAATTTATATTTTAAACCTCAAAGAACACGTTTTTTATAGTGCCAACTCTTAATTTTAATTCTAAATACCCAAAAATTGGGTGTAAACTTTGATAATTTTCCACCATTTCCAAAACCATGTTCCGAAATTACAAAATCGTTTATAACTTTTAAAATAATAAATTTTAATGGTTCAAAAGCTTGTATAATATGTAAAAAACATCATAGATTTCATTTTTGACAACCCCGCACCCTAAATCTTATTCTTAATACCCAAAAATGGGCTGTAAACTTCAATAACCTCCAAAACATCAACACAACTTTTTATGTTGTTCCCAAATTCATTTATATGGTAAAATAATAAATAAAATGAGTCAATTTATATTTTAAAACCCGCAGAAGACGAATTTCGTGTTAAAATATCTTAAATATTTCATATTTTGTACTTACCGCGACGCCATCTTGGATTTCTGCATGTTGGGAAAAATGAATTAAACAATATAACTTAATCTGTATTTAATAAATATTGCTTGACTACATTAATAAAGCCTTTTATCGACTAGAATATTTACAAAAACATCAAAATACAAAAAAAAATATTGAGCTAAGCAATCATTAGATTTTTAGCAGGTAAATCATTCAATAATGATTCTTGATCATTGATTTCATGATCTTTCGGTAAATTCTCCCTCTTTTCTGAGGCAAATATGAGCCATATTCCTAACAAAATGGCGATTAAAATAGCTGAAATTAAAACCCAACGCGGAATACCAGAATTTAGCGACGCACAATCTAACCAATCGCCGCCATTTTGATACGATTTCACAGTTAAATCATTCGGAAATTGTTCATCCTGAAAATTTGACACATTGCGGTTAGATTTCACTGGAAAAACATCAATCTAACCTCACTTATCGGCATAGTACGGATTCTCGTTTCCGGTATTTTGTATTCATTGTACCTGAAATCAAAATGGCGGATGTCGGAATCAGCCAAAATGTCAAAATCTACATTATCGACATCGTTTTGAACAATTAAGATGTTGTTTTCATCAACAATAAAAACGATGTTTTCTTGCTGTAAGTATAAAATGTGTAAATGTTGTAATAATAATGTAAATTGTGTAATACTTCTCTTTTTTTGTTCATTTCGGTGCAGCCGATTTTACAAGCATCGAAACTGTCGCCGATATACGCTTGATTACAAGCTAACAACAATGAAATTACAACAATGGTATTATAATAATTAAATAAACGAATAAATACTTACATACATGGCATTCTATATTTGTTTTATTGTAATTTAAGTCGCCTTTTGCGTTTATAAGTTCGAAAAAGCGACAACCCCTTTCGCAAATTGAATTCGCGCCATTAACCTATAAATTCATGCCGCAAAACTCGTATTTTTACACAAAAAACACAAATAAATCATTCTTGAATCGAATTTTACTTACAACTGGCAGCAAAAACATGTTTTTCGTACATAATTCAGCACAATTTTCATTATTGGTTATGTCATTTTGGGCAGCACAAAAAACGGATAAATATATCAGTAAAAAGCACAAAATATGCCGTAATTTTCTCATTTCACACAAATTAAATGATTTTTAATAGATTTTAAATAGTATTTAGCTGTTATTTTAAAGTAATTGACGAAAAACTTTGACTTGTTTTGTGTATTGATTTGGCTGGTGGCGCCAAAGTTCTTGAACTATTTACCGACTGAGTCTGTCAAAATATATTAGTTTAAAATATATTTTCTTGTAATAATTATTATAGTTTTTTATATGTATGATGTGTTTTACATGTATCTTGTGGATTTTAAACAGTTTTATGCATGAATATTCGGCGTGTTGTCAGCGCCAAAATGCTCAAACTAATTACCCAGAAATTCCGATTGAGTTATATATTTTAAATATCAATAATTAATAATTTATTAATGTATTTATGCCTTAAATATATGTAAAAAAAATGTTAAACAATTATTTAATCCATTAATTAATAAATTGATTAAACTGTTTTACCGGTAGAGTGAAAATGTCAGACATAGTTCAAGCATTTTGGCGCTGTAAACCTGCCGAATGTTTTTGAGACGTACATGATTTTTAACCTCGCTTTTTAGCTGTCAACCAAATATTTTTATTAAAAAATAAACACTTTCGGCTAATTTTAAGTATAAATAAGTGATTTTCAGTTAATTTTATGTGTTTCCTGTAAATTTCTTGAACTATTTACCGACTGAGTGTAAGATATGTGTATTTTGGAGAGTAATCATATTTGGACGAATAGGCATAAATTGGACATAAAAATAACAAAATTTGTTTATATTATTGTTTATTTATATTAATAATACATAAATTAATTATTTTTTACTACTTCCAAAACCAGAAAAGCCCATAATTGAACTTAATTCACTCTTAGGTTCATCTTCGGATATTTCTTCAAATTTCCGTTTCTTTTCCTGCCGTTTTTCTCTCCTATATTCTCTTAATCGTTCCTCCTCTTCCGCTAATTCCTGCATCCGTTGATTCATGTCGTATTCTTTGCGTTTTTCCTCCATTTTCTTCTTATTTTGTTGAAATCGTTGCTTTACTTGATCGAGCGAACTTCGTTCAATTCTCATCGACATCCCAAGATTCCTTTGATGCTTTTTCCCGTTAATATGATCCAAGAAATTAATCGAATCTTTGACGACACAATCACACACATTGCAATAATATCCTCCGGACTGCGAAGTTGGGGTGTTTTTATTGATAACGACACTTTTACCGAGTTTGGAGTCGAGGTCTACTTTATATTCGCGTTGTTTGAGGAGTTCTCGTTTGATAGGGGGGCCCTTTTTGTCGGTTTCGTCGTCTTCTTCGTCGATTTTGAGCCGTTCTTGGGCCAGACGTTCGTATTCTTCGCGGTTCCATTTGCGGCGATGATCTTCTGGGCGATTTGTCATTTTAAACACAATATTTACGCGAGAAACTGTTGTAAATGTATTTAAAATGGATGAATAATATTTAATTTGTATTTATTTGTACGGATTTACTTGTATTTTAATGGATTTATAACCAAAAAACTGTCAAATATGCGAATATGTATCCATCACTTTTTTCAATAAATATTTTTAGTTTAAACGATTATTATTATGTTAAACTGATGATAAAATGTTTATTTATTGTTAAATCACATGAATTATTAATTTTTTAACACTAATTTTAACCACAAAACACTTTATAATTCACAGTAACTCAAAATGGCGACCGCTACAGACGAGTTAAGTAAGTAACGCATAAAACAATAAATATTACATGTATCTTACATTGTAATACCATCATGTAATATCTCAAAATGTAGCTAAAACCCCCCTTTACAACATATATTCCCTACAACACTTAATTCCGTGTTATATTCGAGTAATAATTTCTTTAACTTGTTGACAATTTCGCTTGTCATGCGTCGGTAAAGTAGAACTGTTTGACACTTCCCGGCAAATTTAAATACGTTTTGACGTTTTTTAATATATTTTTTGTATTTTTAAGTGCTTTTAGAGCGAGTTTTTTTGAGAATTGGCTCTGCAGAGACTGATGAACAACTGGAGAATGCTGTACAAAAGTTTTTGCCGCCTGTTCTGTTAAAATTAAGCTCTCAACAGGACGGTGTTCGCAAAAAAGTATGAAATAAATTAAAAATATTCATTTTTTTGACTATGTTTTATTATTTTTAGGTCATGGAATTATTAGTACATATTAATAAACGAATTAAGAGTCGACCTTTGGTTAAATTACCCGTCGAAAGTCTATTAACGCAATATCAAGATCCGTTGGCTTCTAATTTTGTGACTGTGAGTGTACCGTCGACCAATCACGTGCGTACAATCACATAAACAATTTTTCTTACAGAATTTTACAATAATTTATATAAAAATGGGTTTCCCGCGTTTGGAATTTGAAAAACAAGTGTCCCTCGTGCCATCTATTATCAATTCATTGAACGACAAACCCATTCAACAAACCGACAGTCTTTTATTATTAATAATTCCATTATTAGGCGACGTTGCCATACCTACAGACCCAAACAAAAGACAATCAATGTTTGGATTAAATGAAAAACCATTGGTTGCTAAGCAATTATTAAGTCTGATGCTCGATTGTCTTTTGTTACCATATAGGTGACTTATGACGTAGTTTTTCGCGGGAAATTCAAATTTAAATTTGGTTTTTTTAAAGTTCCGCCAATCTGACGCAACCGGAAATGGGGGGGATTGTCCCCCCACCTCCGGGGATGTCCCCGCAAGGGTATGCGCGGGTAACGGAAGTGCCCCTCAAACCGGAAGAGCTGGAAAAAATTAAATTAGGAATTGTCAAATTTTTATCTGGGGGTGTTTTGCCCGATACTGACATTTTGATACATTTGATTGTTGCTGCAAGTGACACACGGTTTTCAGTGGCAAATTTGGCTGATTTGGAGCTAAAAAAAATTGTTGGGTAAGGCCCCAATTTGGAGCAAATTACAAAAAACTAAAAAAAAATGGGTGTTTTTTCGGTTTTTAGCTCTTTAGATTGGTCTAGTGCGTCACTAGCGACACCTATATACAAATTATACCTTGGTAGTCAAGGGAACGTCAAACCGGAAGTGAAAAAAATGCCGGCGAATACTCGCATCCGGCTGAAATTGCTCCATTTCTTATGTAGAGTCCATGGGAACGGATTTATCATTCCACCATCGATACAAGTTAGTAGTTTTTTATTAATTACTCGGACACGGTTATAGATAGAAACTTGAATGTTGAAAATTTGAAAACTACATAAAATTCTCTATAAGAAACACCCACTTTGGTTTCTTAACTATTAGTGGTCCAAAAGTTATCGAACTCCAAAAAAAAAGTTTTTTAAATTTTATCTTATAATCATTTTTTACTTTTTTGTCTATTACTCGGACACGGTTATAGATAGAGCTTTGATCGTTAAAAATTTGAAATCTACGGTAAATTTCCTATAAGATACCATAAAAATTTCGACGTAACTCGAGTTACGAACACCGATAAACATACGGCAAAAAAAAAAATTGTAGTTTTTCCTGAAAAATGGCTGAATTTTCATGAAATATTGTTTCAGGTGATTTTTGATTCTTTATATGGAATTAATACAAATACTAAGTTAAAAACTTTAGCTTTAACTTTTACTACGAATATAATACAACAGTAAGTATTAATATTAATTATTTATATTTTTTCATGTACCATTTTTTATAAATATTTCAATAACTCCTGAAATTTTGGCTGAATTTGACGGAAAATTTCACCACATATACTTAAAACATCACAGAATTTAGATTTGAAGTCAAAACGGCCGTATCTTCAACCATTTTTGAGATAATTACCCGCAAACTTTGATATGTTTCGAGTTACATTTTTTTGACTCTTCAAACGATCATTTTTTACAAATATTTCAATAACTCCTGAAATTTTGGCTGAATTTTACTGAAAATTTCACCACATATACTTAAAACATTACAGAATTCAAATTTGAAGTCAAAACGGCCGTATCTCCAACCATTTTTGAGATAATTACCCCCAAACCTTGATTTATTTCGAGTTAAATTTTTTTGACTTTTCAAACGATCATTTTTTACAAATATTTTAGTAACTCCTGAAATTTTGGCTGAATTTTACTGAAAATTTCACCACATATACATAAAACATCACAGAATTCAAATTTGAAGTCAAAACGGCCGTATCTCCAACCATTTTTGAGATAATTACCCCCAAACCTTGATTTATTTCGAGTTAATTTTTTTTGACTTTTCAAACGATCATTTTTTACAAATATTTCAATAACTCCTGAAATTTTGGCTGAATTTTACTGAAAATTTCACCACATATACTTAAAACATTACAGAATTCAAATTTGAAGTCAAAACGGCCGTATCTCCAACCATTTTTGAGATAATTACCCCCAAACCTTGATTTATTTCGAGTTAAATTTTTTTGACTTTTCAAACGATCATTTTTTACAAATATTTTAGTAACTCCTGAAATTTTGGCTGAATTTTACTGAAAATTTCACCACATATACTTAAAACATCATAGAATTCAAATTTGAAGTCAAAACGGCCGTATCTTCAACCATTTTTGAGATAATTACCCTTAAACTTTGATATGTTTCGAGTTACATTTTTTTTGACTTTTCAAACGATCATTTTTTACAAATATTTCAATAACTCCTGAAATTTTGGCTGAATTTTACTGAAAATTTCACCACATATACTTAAAACATTACAGAATTCAAATTTGAAGTCAAAACGGCCGTATCTCCAACCATTTTTGAGATAATTACCCCCAAACCTTGATTTATTTCGAGTTAAATTTTTTTGACTTTTCAAACGATCATTTTTTACAAATATTTTAGTAACTCCTGAAATTTTGGCTGAATTTTACTGAAAATTTCACCACATATACTGAAACATCACAGAATTCAAATTTGAAGTCAAAACGGCCGTATCTCCAACCATTTTTGAGATAATTACCCTTAAACTTTGATATATTTCGAGTTACATTTTTTTTGACTTTTCAAACAATCATTTTTTATAAATATTTTAATAACTCCTGAAATTTTGGCTGAAATTTACTGAAAATTTCACCACATATACTTAAAACATCACAGAATTCAAATTTGAAGTCAAAACGGCCGTATCTCCAACCATTTTTGAGATAATTACCCTTAAACTTTGATATATGTCGAGTTACATTTTTTTTGACTTTTCAAACAATCATTTTTTATAAATATTTTAATAACTCCTGAAATTTTGGCTGAAATTTACTGAAAATTTCACCACATATACTTAAAACATCACAGAATTTAGATTTGAAGTCAAAACGGCCGTATCTCCAACCATTTTTGAGATAATTACCCTTAAACTTTGATATATTTCGAGATACATTTTTTTTTGACTTGTCAAACAATCATTTTTTATAAATATTTTAATAACTCCTGAAATTTTGGCTGAAATTTACTGAAAATTTCACCACATATACTTAAAACATCACAGAATTTAGATTTGAAGTCAAAACGGCCGTATCTCCAACCATTTTTGAGATAATTACCCTTAAACTTTGATATATTTCGAGTTACATTTTTTTTTGACTTGTCAAACAATCATTTTTTATAAATATTTTAATAACTCCTGAAATTTTGGCTGAATTTGACTGAAAATTTCACCACATATACTTAAAACATCACAGAATTTAGATTTGAAGTCAAAACGGCCGTATCTCCAACCATTTTTGAGATAATTACCCTTAAACTTTGATATGTTTCGAGTTACATTTTTTTTGACTTTTCAAACGATCATTTTTTACAAATATTTCAATAACTCCTGAAAATTTGGCTGAAATTTACTGAAAATTTCACCACATATACATAAAACATCACAGAATTCAAATTTGAAGTCAAAACGGCCGTATCTCCAACCATTTTTGAGATAATTACCCTTAAACTTTGATATGTTTCGAGTTACATTTTTTTGACTCTTCAAACGATCATTTTTCACAAATATTTCAATAACTCCTGAAAATTTGGCTGAAATTTACTGAAAATTTCACCACATATACTAAAAACTTCACAGAATTCAAATTTGAAGTCAAAACGGCCGTATCTTCAACCATTTTTGAGATAATTACCCTTAAACTTTAACTTTCAGAGCCGATTTAGCATCTTTAAAACCAGTAGGCCGTTTATTACAAAATGGCCTCGTTAAATTAACAAATGAAGGTGAGGCTGTCCACCAAGGACAGGGGTATGTGATTTTGGGTCTTTTAGGTCGCAGGCTTCCAGAATTATTTGAAAATGATCTGGGAATTCTGGAGAATTTATTTAAAAAATTGATGTCTGAAAATTCTGAAACGCGTCTGCAAATTCGGTAAGTTTTTCAGGGTGTGACTGAAAATATGATGTTCTAAGTGTGTTTTTTGAAATCTACGATGTTTTTTGCATATAATACACCCATATTTGGGTGTGAATTGTTTATAGAAATATTGAAAAAATACGTCAAACTTTTTTTCATTTTAGTGAAGGATTGTTGAATCTTACAAATGCTTATAAATTTAAAAATGATTCATCAGTTAATGATGTAGAAAGTTCAAAAATGATTTTACTACATTCTTTATTAACACAATATATAAATTCCGACGAATCCATTGTTAGATTCGTTGCTACGCGATATATGTGCATTGTTTTCCCAGAAAATCATGTTCCAAGTCGTTATTTACTACTTCTAGCTACAGGTGATAGGTAAATAGATCTTTATAGATCAATACAACATCGATTATCGATCAATTTCCCCGAAAAATCCACAAAAACTCAAAAAAAAATCGAATATTTAAAAATTCCCACTCAAAATCTCGAAAACTATTAAAGATACAGCCGTGATTTTTGAAAATTTGGATTCAGCGGACATTTTTCTATAGGCCTATGTCTATTTGAAAAATTCCAAACGGCCTAAACAGTTTTTATTGAAGAAAATCTGCCGACCCGACAAAATTGGAAAATGTTTTTAACTAAAACTCCAATTTGGAGCACCATATCCAAACAAATTTTGGATGGATCTTACATAACTTTTAATTTTTAACAACTTTTGTCATATGAAATTTTTACCTAAAGTTGATGGTTTAGCCGGAAAAGACGTCACACCCTAAAACGGGTGGACGTATAAAATTGTATCATTGATTTTTGAATTTTGTGTATTTTTCTACATACACAGCAAAAATATGGTTATTTTATAATTATAAATAAGGGCACTATAATAGTCATACCCGAAACTGGGTAGACATACAAATTATACACTCAGAAATTTGAAAAGTACGTATTTTATTACATATATGCCCAAATTTTCGCCACTTAATATTTATAAACACAGGCGCTGTGAATTTTTGAAATTTAAAAAAAAAACATTTTAATCGCCTCCAAATTAACTCAGATTTTGAAATTCATATCTCGAAAACGGTTAGAGATAGAGAGAAAGCGTATAGGACCTTTTTTATAGCAAATCGAATTTTAGGGGGGGGTATACATTTAACATTTTTTTATACGATGTACCAGTTCCGAGTTACGACGGTTTATATGGGTTTTAACGGGTTTTCAGCCTCCACACCCTTAATTTGGGGTAATACTGAAAAATGTACAATTTAAAATCTACATAACTTAAAATTCTCTACAACTTTTGTCATATAACATTTTCTTGTAAAGTTGATAGTTTAGCAGATAATGATGCCACACCCTAAAATGGGTGGAAATACAAAGTTTGGATATCGATTTTCGGAATCTACGTATTTTTCTGCGTATATACCCAAAATTTGGTCTATCAATTATTAAAAATAAGAAATGTCCAAATTTCTCATACCCAAAACTAGGTCAAATGGGAAATATTTTTTTGGGGAATCTTATACAATTTTTGATTCTCTACAACTTTTATCATATGAAATTTTCCCCTATCATTGTTGGTTTAGCCGGAAATGACATCATACCCTATATTGGGTAGAGATACAAAATCGATGTATTTTTTTTCAGATTCTACGTAATTTTCTACGTATGTAACCAAAATTTGGTAATTTAATATTTATAAATATAGGCGCTACGATTTTTTAAAGTTTCCGCAGTGTTACCAATTGTCTAACACTGAAAAAACGTAGTTCAAAATGTGCTACTAGATGGCACTGGCACTATTTGTGCACTTACAGCCAATCACAGTACTCCTTTGCTGTGATTGGTTGGGGGGCGGAGCTTTATTTTTCTGTGATTGGTTGAGGGTGGAGCTTGATCGGCCAATGAAAATATTCATAATGGCATGTACAGCAGCCAATGAAATAATTCGAAACTTTAAAAAATCGCAGGGCCTCTGTTTATAAATATTAAATTACCAAAATTTAGATATGTATGTAGAAAATTACGTAGAATCCGAAAAAAAATACGTCTACTTTGTATCTCTACCTAATATAAGGTGTGATGTCATTTCCGGCTAAACCATCAATTCTAGAAAAAAAATGTATATGACAAAAGTTGTAGAGAATCAAAAATTATATATGAATCACCAAAAAAATATTTCACATTTGACCTAGTTTCGGGTATGGAAAATTTGGACATTTCTTATTTTTAATAATTGAGAAACCAAATTTTGGGTATATACGCAAAAAAATACGTAGATTCCGAAAATCGATATCCAAACTTTGTATTTCCACCCATTTTAGGGTGTGGCATCATTATCTGCTAAACTATCAACTTTACAAGAAAATGTTATATGACAAAAGTTGTAGAGAATTTTAAGTTATTTAGATCTTAAATTGTACATTTTTTGATATTACCCCAAATTAAGGGTGTGGAAGCTGAAAACCCGTTAAAACCCATATAAACCGTCGTAACTCGGAAGTGGTACGTCGTATCAAAAAATGTTAAATGTATACCCCCCATAGAATTTGATTTGCTATAAAAAAGGTCCTATACGCTTTCTCTCTATCTCTTACCGTTTTCGAGATATGAATTTCAAAATCTGAGTTAATTTGTAGGTGATTAAAATATGATTTTTTTAAAAATTTCAAAAATTAACAGCGCCTGTGTTTATAAATATTAAGTAGCGAAAATTTGGGCATATGTATAATAAAATACGTTCTTTTCAAATATCTAGGTGCATAATTTGTATGTGTACCCAGTTTCGGGTATGACTATTATAGTGCCCTTATTTATAATTATAAAATACCCATATTTTGGGTATGTATGTAAAAAAATACACAAAATTCAAAAATCGATGTTATAATTTTATACGTCCACCCGTTTTAGGGTGTAACGTCATTTCCGGCTAAACCGTCAACTTTAGGTAAAAATTTCATATGACAAAAGTTGTTCAAAATTAAAAGTTATGTAAGATCCATCCAAAATTTGTTTGGATATGGTGCTCCAAATTAGAGTTTTACTCAAAAACATTTTCCAATTTTGTCGGGTCGGCAGATTTTCTTCAAAAAAAACTGTTTAGGCCGTTTGGAATTTTTCAAATAGACATAGTCCTATAGAAAAATGTCCGCTGAATCCAAATTTTCAAAAATCACGGCTGTATCTTTAATAGTTTTCGAGATTTTGGGCTTCAAATTTGAGTTTTCGGGGAAATGTTTGATTATTTCGATTTTAAATGTTTTTATTTATAAATATTTTGGGTTTTCAGTAAAGACGAAGTTTCTAACGAGGCTATAAAGACTCTTTATGGCCATTTTAATAAACAGGAAGGGTACATAGAGGCCGAAAAGGCCTTAAAATTACCAAATTTTGACGATTTGTGCAGTTACATTTATAAAAATTCAATTGAAAATGTCGAAAAAAATAAAGTTTTTCATGTTGGCAATCATGCTTTGCCTTTTTTGCCTAAAGTATATAAGGAAGTAGGTCTTTATTGTTGTAAAAACAATTGAATAATTGTTAAACAATTAATTTATTTACAGATATTAATTTATTTAAGATTTTGTTTAATTCAAAAATTGAATATACCTAAAAATAGGACTATTTTAAAGCATCCAAATGAATATAGTCCCCTGATAGGACAATATCTAAGGGACTATTATACAAAGGACTATGTATTGGCCAAAAATCCTATGTTACAATATTTATATTTAATCAAAAAATTTCTAACTTATCAACAAAGTAAATATATTTATTTATATAACGTTTATTTGGTAACAAATGTCATTTTTTACAGGTATAGAAATAGTTTTAATCCTTTTAGAATTAATAGGGACGTGTCCCTATTTCTATACTTTATTTAAAGATGACTTTAAACTTTTTAAAGACCTTTTAAATAATTCAAAAGAAGAAATACGTGATTTTGGATCAATATTATTTGGATTTTTCATGAGTTCTTCGTTTTCAGAAAAAGATTTTCAGGAAAATTTACAAAATATGGTTTCAGAAATAAAAAATAAACAATTGGAAAGTGTACATGGGTTTATTTTGGGCCTTAGTAATAGTTTAGAACGAAAAATAACTTTAAAAAAAGAAAAATTTGAAAATGTTTCAGATTTTGAATTGTACAGGACCGGATTTGATACAATATGTACGTATATATTATATATACATACTTTTGGAATATTTTTGACACATTATAGGTTATTTATACATACATATATACATACAAAACTTATTTAAAATATGTATGAATTTTTTTGAAAATTTTGTTTATTTTAAATGTTTAATATCTCTGAAAATATTTGAGTTACAAATATGAATCTTATATGAAATTAAAGATAATTTTCTGTAGATTTCAAATTTTTTACGCCCATTGTTGTATCTTTAACCGTTTTTGAGATAAATAAAAATTGCTGAAGTCGTGTCAAATTAACCAAATTTTTTTCGACTTATAATAACTTATAAAATAACTATTTTTAAAAAATGAAACTTATATGAAATTAAAGATAATTTCATGAGGATTTCAAATTTTGCACGCTCATTGTTGTATCTCTAATAGTTTTTGAGATATTTGCCCTCAAAGTGTGGTTAGGATTTTTTCCATTTTTTCAGATTCTTATTTATCTGATAAGAATCCAATGATCATATCCGCTTCCTGTTACTCGTTGGGGCTTCTAGGGCGCTGTGCCCCTTTGCCCATACCAGTAGGGCCTCAAAATGAGGGCCCCACAAAATTTGAAGTTGTAGAAAAACTTTTAAAAATTGTAAATAGTCCTACAGTCTTAAGTCGCGTTCGGGAGAAGGCCGTTAGGGCCTTAGGGCTTCTGGGGGTTGGGGAGGTGTTCCCACATTCTGAAAAAGTTGTCCGGGGGCTGTTGGACACAGCCAAAGAGGTATTTTTGACAAAAAACAATCATTTTTCGAGATAATTTTTAAATTAATTGTAGACGAAAGATATTGAAATTCATTTTGCAATTGGCGAAAGTTTTGTCATGTTGTGTCAAAGTATTTGGAGCCCTGAGGCTAGGGACCCTTGGAAGACACTCCCAGGGGACTATGCCCCATTGGACACAATGTCTGAGGGCCCCCCGGGCGAAATATTGGCGCTACTGATTGAAAAACTTTTAGAAATTGTCGTTCAACCGCATCCTAACTCAAAACAGGTATTTTTCTTCAGTTTTCAGTGAATTTTTCAGCATGTCAGCAATTTTTCAGGCTTCAGCTATATGGTTATTAAGCCTGGTTAAAAATCTTTCAGGTAGGCCTGAAATTAAGTCCAAATTTCAGGAAATTCAACAGAGTTTCATGGAATTACTCTCCGATAATAACGGTAAGTTTAAGTGTCAATAACTCTGAAAATATTTGAGTTACATAAATGAATCTTATATGAAAAGAAAGATAATTTCATGCAGATTTTGAATTTTGGTCGCTCATTTTCCTATCTTTAATAGTTTTGGAGATATTTTGGGTTAAAGTTGGACAAAATTTTCGGCTGAAATTTTTGAGGATTTTTTGACAGTTTTTTTCATTTTCCCCCCAGAATTGGTGGTAGACGTGGCGTCTAAGGGTCTGGGGCTCGTCTTCGAATCATGTGAAAATGATTTAAGTTCAAATTTGCTTGAACAACTGGTTGGACAGCTGTCCAGTGGACGTAAAAGTGTTCAAACTGTTACAAAAGATACGAAATTGTTTGAAGAAGGTGAATTGGGCGCGTCGCCAACTGGGTATGTCACCATTTAGGGTGGGGATGATAAATTTGGAGTGTTATTTTTTTGTTTTCAGGGGTAGTTTATCCACTTATAAAGAGTTGTGTTCATTGGCTAGCGATTTAAACAAACCTGATTTGATATATAAGTTTATGCAGCTAGCCAATCACAATTCAGTATGGAACTCTAAAAAAGTATGTTTATTCTTTTGTTTTTTGTCCCTTTTCGGCTAATTTTGACCATTTTTAGGGCGCGGCCTTCGGTTTTTTGACCATTTCTCAAAAAGCGGGAGAACAATTGAAACCATATTTACCCTTAATTATTCCCAAATTATACAGGTACCAATTTGACCCCAATGTCAACCTACAGACTAGTATGCAAAGAATTTGGCATACTCTAGTCCCCGAAACTCAAAAAACGGTAAGTTTTGGGCAATTATATGGTCGAAAATTTGGATAAAAAATTATCAATTTTTGGGGGCTCATATCTCATAAACGGTTGAAAATATGGCCAAAATGGCTTCAAAAATGGATTCCTCAGGGTTTGAAATATATATGTACATATTTTTGGCCTTTAAAAATATGTGGGACAAAAAATATTTAAAGATTTCTCAAAGTGGAACATAGAAAAAAATGTCCAATTTTGGTGCCAAAAATTATCTATTTTTAAGGGCTTATATCTCATGAACGGTTGAAAATATGGCCAAAACGGTTTCAAAAATAAATTCCTCAGGGTTTGAAATATATATGCACACATTTTTGGCCTTTAAAAATATGTGGGACAAAAATTATTGAAAGATTTGTCAAAGTGGAACATACAAAAAAAATGTCCAATTTTCGTGCCAAAAATTATCTATTTTTTAAGGGCTTATATCTCATGAACGGTTGAAAATATGGCCAAAATGGCTTCAAAAATGGATTCCTTATGGTTTAAAATATATATGTACATATTTTTGGCCTTTAAAAATATATGGGACAAAAATTATTGAAAGATTTGTCAAAGTGGAACATAGAAAAAAAATGTCCAATTTTGGTGCCAAAAATTATCTATTTTTAAGGGCTTATATTTCATGAACGGTTGAAAATATGGCCAAAATGGCTTCAAAAATGGATTCCTCAGGGTTTAAAATATATATGTACATATTCTTGGCCTTTAAAAATGTTTGGGACAAATTTTATTTGACGATTTCTAACATTGTGTGCTATTTTGACAGATTGACGAATACCATAACCAAATATTAGAGGATTTAATTGAAAACCTAACCTCACCGCAATGGCGAGTCCGGTTAAGTTGTTGTCTTGCCCTTTCGGACCTTTTTAGGACTGGGGGCATTAAATCAGTGCATCAATCGACCCAAAAATGGCCCGAATTGTGGCAAAAAGTCTTTAGGGTTATGGACGATTATCATGAACAAACTAGAATACAAGCAAATAACACGGCAAACGTCTTATCGAAAGTTCGTGTTTTTGTGCATTTTCCAAGCGAATTTTTTGTGATTTTTGTGCGAATTGTGTGTTCTAGTTGTGCATTAGGGCTTGTGACAGTGATTTCGGGAAAGATGGGGCTAAAATCCTCGAAGAAATCCTCCCAGTTTTTTTGGAAACAGGAATTGTGAATACCGTTGCTGAAGTTCGACAAATAAGGTTAGTTTATTGCAAATATTTCCAAAAATTGTGGGTGTACGGCCGTGGAACTTTATAGAAATGTGTTTTGAAATGTTTTTGATACATTTTGGGGGGAGTTGTGCCCTTAAAATAGGGGTAAATATGTTTTTTGTACAATTGGAAAACTTTGCAAAATTGAGGTTATGTTTCGTAAAGTTTACTGCCAAATTTGTTTAAAATTAGGGCAAATTAGTGTTTGAAACTTAAGTGAAATATAGTTTAAGGCCCTATGGACATGTTTTGGGGCCAGCCGTACCGGTAAAATGCAAGTAAACATGTTTTTTGTGCAAATACTGACACTAGGTTTTGGCGCAAAATTGAGGTTATTTGTGGGAATTTTACGGCCAAAAATCTCCAAAATTGGGGCGAATTACTGTTTGAAACTTAAGTGAAATATAGTTTAAGGCCCTATTAACATGTTTTGGGGCCATCCGTACCGTTAAAATGCAAGTAAACATGTTTTTTGTGCAAATACTGACACTAGGTTTTGGCGCAAAATTGAGGTTATTTGTGGGAATTTTACGGCCAAAAATCTCCAAAATTGGGGCGAATTACTGTTTGAAACTTAAGTGAAATATAGTTTAAGGCCCTATTAACATGTTTTGGGGCCATCCGTACCGTTAAAATGCAAGTAAACATGTTTTTTGTGCAAATACTGACAGTAGATTTTGGCGAGAAATTGAGGTTATTTGTGCGAAGTTTACAGCCAAAAATCTCCAAAATTAGGGCAATTTAATGTTTGAAATTTAAGTGAAATATAGTTTAAGGCCTTATTGACATGTTTTGGGGCCAGCCGTACCGCTAAAATGCAAGTAAACATGTTTTTTGTGTGAATTAGTGACGTAGGTTATGCGCGCCATTTTTGTCACAAATGCGGTTAATTTTGTTCGTGTTTAGGGTTAATTATTTCAAAAACTACGTGGAATTTTTGCACAAAATTTGGGGGAAGTATAAATTGGACCTTTATTTATATATTTCTATAAAAACATCCGACAAAAATTATGTAAAAACATTGTTTTTTTGACAGTTTACAATCAGTATCTCAATTGGTCAATGCAGCTGGAAAACAACTTAAGCCGTTTTTGCATTTGTTAATACCAGCATTGTTGCAAGCTACAGGCGAATTAGAATCAACAAAACTTGCATATATTTCAAATTTATTTGGCGGGAATCAGTCAACACAGGAAGCTATAGACAGTGTTAGGGCCAGCGCGGCAAAAAGTCATTACACTACAGAAACAATGACCAGGGTAATCATTTTGTAATTTTTGAGTGAAAAAATGACTTTACCGGCCCTGGAAACCCCTAAAACCGTTAAAAAATCATTAAAAGTGACGTTGTTTTCCGCCATCTATCGGCTAATACCTGAACTATTCGTTAAAAGTTCCGACGATTGTTGATAGATGTCACCACTAAATTTTATATTTTTTTTTTGGAAATGACGCGTATTTACAAAAAAATTCATAACTTTTGTACAAATTAAGATATGTACACCCAATTTTGGGTGCGGACAGCTAAATGCATACCTTTTAAATGTATGTATGTATTATAACCATACCTCCCGCCAATTTGATATTTCAGGGACCTTAAAGTCATTTTTTCATTAACTTCAGTTTAATTTCATTAATTTCATGATTTTTTCAGTGTTTACAATATGTAGACGCATCAATATTAGACTCTTTAATACCTAAGGTTATTGATATAATGAAATCGAGTCCAAATCTGGGCAGCAGGGTGGCCTGTGCACATTTTCTGACATTATTACAGCATCATTTAAAAACTGAAATTCAGCCGTATTCTGGCAAAATACTTTCAGTCTTAGTCTCAGGTCTTTTGGACCGAAATACCGCCATTAGAAAATGTTATGCTAGTTGCATCGGCCATATTGTCGGCAGCGCCAAAGACAGCAGCGTGGAGAAATTATTAACTAAAATAAAAAATTGGTATTTTGAGAAGGAGGACGAAAATATTCGATATTCATGCGCGTTATGTATTCAAAATATTGGTATTCATAATCAGGATATATTAAAAAATAATTCCGACTTAATCCTGCCCTTAATATTCTTTGCTATGCATGAAGGTATAAATAAAAACTGTCTTAAAACTGCCAAAACATTAAAAAATATATTTTTTGGTTAGAAAACGCTGAAAATAGGGAAATTTGGACGGAAACATGGTTAGAAAACAGCCCTGGTACCGAAATGGGTATAAAGAATAACATAACCAACATTTGTAAGATGTTACAAAACGCCTTACAGTCGCCATCTTGGAATATGAAAGCACAGGTTGATAAAAACGTCAACATTTGACAGCTTTTTTGTAGGCCGCAAATGCAATGTCACGCATGATTATACGTGTTGCAGTGCATTTACGGCCTACAAAAATTGACAGTATTGACTTTGACAGCTGTCAAATTGACAGATGTCAATGTCAACCTGACATGTGTCAATGTCAAAGTGACATCTGTCAATGTCAATGTGACAGCTGTCAAATTATTAAATGTTTCGCGTTTTTGTAGGCCGCAAATGCAATTTCAACCGTTGCAAATAAACTGGAATCGAATTTGGGCCCTGAGCATCAAAATCTATTAATAAATATTTTAGTTGAAAGTTTGTCCGGTCGTTTATTTCCAGGAAAACACAAAATTTTGACAGCACTGTCAAATATTTTGTGTCATTGTAAATCTAATGTTGGTAGCGGTGTGAATATAGGCGAAATTGTTGCCAACTTAATGCGCGAATGTAAAAAAGATGACCTCGTTTATAAGAAAATTGCGTTACAAAGTATAGGAGACATTTTGGACGCATTAAAATTAGATTATTTCGAGGATTTGTATAAAATTGTCGAGAATATTCTAGAAAGTGTAAGTTTTCTTTTATTTTTTTGTCAAAACAAATGCTTATAAATGTCAAATTGACAGGATACAATAACAGTTGACAGTGATGATGAGCTGTCAAATGAGGAAATGTCAAATAAACAAGAGAATTTGATAAAATTACGCGAAAGTGTATACGAAACTTTGGGTAAAGCATGGCCGCAAAATATTACAACACAAGGTAGGAAAATGAATCATTACTTAATGCCAAATTAATATATTTTGTTTTAAAAGAAAAATATGGCGAATTATTTGTTTCTCATTGCGTCAATTGTCTGTCAAAGACTACTCGATCAATACAAGTTTCTGTTATAATCGCTTTGTGTTTATATGTCGATAAATTGATGATTTTTTCGGAAAATTCTTCCGACAATTTGGAAAAAAAATTTCCGAATATTTTCGAAAATATTTTAAAAGCTTTAAGTTACTCATTAAGCATAAATAAGCACACAAAACTTAGAAAAGAAGCTTTGAACGTTGTCTTATCCCTCGCTAAAAACTTTAAAGGTAAGTTTCAATTGTTTTTACGTGTAAATAAATAAAAAACAATTGTTAAAATTGTAGAAAAACATCGTCAAAATGATTTTCAATTGTTGAAACATAAATTTGAAGAGTTGTTACCCCATTTTGAGGGCGATAATACACCAGAAATTAAAAGTAGGGTTGTGGATTTGAAGGATTTGTTTAAAAATTAAATGTTTGTAATAATTATTTAATAAAAAAAAAAATAATGACATTTTAAAATTGTACTGAATGAGGTCCTGTCCATAATTTCCCTTTGGGCGCGTGGGGTCCTGTGTTTCTTCCGGCGCTAACT
This sequence comes from Harpalus rufipes, assembly GCA_951394225.1. Classification (NCBI taxonomy): domain Eukaryota; kingdom Metazoa; phylum Arthropoda; class Insecta; order Coleoptera; family Carabidae; genus Harpalus; species Harpalus rufipes. The sequence goes on along the minus strand of OX596290.1, from coordinate 24,237,852 downwards.
TCATCTTGTTAGTCAGCCATTGTTGTTTTCACTTGTTGACAGATCTCTCGTTAAAATTAAGTTTAAAGCTTATTTAATGTAATTTAAGTGTTAAAAACTATTGAAACATCTTCATAAATTATTAATCTGTTGAAATATTATTGATTTTGTGCAGGAATTTTGTTTAAACGTTGTGAAATTACAAACGAAATAACCTCAAAATTTTGAACCAATTGTTGATTGTATTTTGCAAACCTGTTGAATTATCCGTGAAAATTGTGGTGAATATGTAGAATTACTGGTGGATTTAGTGGTTTTTATACGGAGAAACGTTTGGAGTGTGAATAAATCCGGAGAAAAGTGATTTTTTTTTTGGTGGTTATTTGGGGTTTTTTTTTGTTTTTAAGAAAAAATATTTAATAATTGGTAAGTTTACTTGCATTTTATTATATTCTATACATGTTATAATCGTTGAACATTAATATTTTATCATAAATTTCAAGTTATGCGTAAATTTTTTTGTCGAAAGATAGGTTATGTTAACTTTTTAGCATTTTTTATAAAAATAAACGTACTAATTTTGTCAAAAAGTAGGTCAATGTTGTTTGTGCCCCAGATAACGTACGTTTAGACCTGTTTGAGGTTATGGCCAACAAGTTTCTACAAATTGTCATTTTTTCCAATCTAAGGTTAGGTTGTCGTGTCCATGGCCTTTAAATATGCGTCCAACAGGGCCGTTAGCGCGTCTGGGCAGTTTGGGCGGTCTTTTGAACCATGCAGTTACTGCTGGAAAGCACGCAGTTCAAAATAATAATCATAATAATGCTCTTCGCAAGAAAGAGGGTAAGTTGTTTATGTTGGTGATTGTTATCGGTTGCTATGTGCATTTATTTATGTGAAGTGTCAAAATATGTGATAATGGAGGGAATTAATAATAATATTTTGTGTTTTGTGCGGTTTTAACAGTGAAAATAATAAATAAAGTGTTTAAACAATGAAAATTAAGTGATTTTTGACAGATCTTTGTCGATAATTCAGTAGTTTTTCTTGCCAGTGCTCAGTCGGTAATTGTTGATAGTTCAGCATATTTTGTGCAGATGGCGCCAATTAATACAAACATTTTTATGATGTTTTATACAGTTTATTAATTAATATTAAATATTTAAACAATTATTAAACAAAATTAATATATTTAATATAATATTAATGATGTATGTGGTGTAAAATTAAATAAATTATTATGATTTAGTGTGAAGTCCGCGCGTGACGTCATCATTGGTTGTTATGGCCGCTGTCGGCCATTGTGTCTTTTTCACCACATTTTCCAAGTAAAATTAAACGTTTTTACTAAATGTAAAACCATTTAAATTGTATCTAAAGTGTTTCGCCGTTTGCAAGAGTGAAATTCAATCCCTGGCATGGGAAAAAATAAAGATTTATATCATCTGTGACCTTAATTACATTCACAATATCACGAACGTGAATTTTAAGAATGGAAGGTAAAACAAATGAATTTTCTCACAATATTGTTTGAAAACATGGTGTGTTGTGTTGCTAGGGAAACATTGTTGATTTTCCAAAGTTTTCGCCAATTTTTAGTGCGTATAAATATTGAATTGTGTGTGGGGGGACTTTGAGGGGATGTGGTTGTTTTATTTGGGGGGAAAACATTTGTTTTCTGTGTGAAAACTGTTGTTTTTTGTGTGAAAATAGTTGTTTTTTGTGTAAAAATTGGGTGTGAAAGTTAGGTTAGTTTGGGCGATTTTTTGAGGTATTTAACAAGTAAAATGTGGTGCATTTTGTTGGGGGGAGCTTTAGGGGGACGTGTTTGTTGCTTTTTGGGGGGAAACAACTGTTTTTAGTGTGAAAATATCAAGAAATTTGTGTTGAAAGTTAGGTTAGTTTGTGCTTTGAAGTTGTGTATATAACTATAATTTTTGAACTAATAGACGATTAAAATGTGTCGAATATTGTTTGGGGGGGCTTTAGGGGGACGTGTTTGTTGTTTTTTGGGGGGAAAACATTTGTTTTTAGTGTTAAAATGTGAAGACATTTGTGTTGAAAGTTAGGTTAGTTTTTGCTTTGAAGTTGTGTATATAACTATAATTTTTGAACAAATAGACGATTAAAATGTGTCGAATATTGTTTGGGGGGACTCTAGGGGGACGTGTTTGTTGTTTTTTGGGGGGTAAATGCATAATTTGTGCGTTGAAATGTCTGGAAAGTTAGGTTAAAAAAACGTTTAAAATCGCCGTGAATGTTATTTCTAAATTAATTATTTGTGTTTTAATGGACAATTAGATGTTTAAATATTATTAAAAATATATAATTTAGTGTTTATATGTTGGTGTTTTTGATGTATTCATACGCGTTGTCCCTAGCAACCAGTAAACACGACGCCATTTTGATGTCAAGTGCGCGCCGATTTTACGTATGTTTTGTGCCCATTTTTGGCTGATTTATCGTGTAATAACAATTAATATTGGTTGTATTTTGTGTGGGGGGTGTTTGGGGGGATATATTTGTTGTTTTTTTGGGGGGTAAGTGTATAATTTGTGCGTTAAAATGCTCGGAATGTTTTGTTAAAAATTCGTTTAAAATCGATGTGAATGTTATTTGTAAATTAATTATTTGTGTTTTAATGGATAAATAGATGTTTAAATATTATTAAAAATATATAATTTAGTGTTTATTTGTTGTTGTTTTTGATGTATTCATACGCGTTGTCCCTAGCAACCAGTAAACACGAAGCCATTTTGGTGTCAAGTGCGCGGGTATTTTACGGATGTTTTGTGCGTATTTTTAAGGACTTTTTGACCGATTTATTGTGTAATATTTGTTGAATATTGTGTGGGGGTATATATTTGATGTGTTGTTGCACATAGCGACCGATAAACAACCCGCCATTTTGTGTATCAAATACGTGTTTTTGTGTGTTTTTTGCCCATTTCTGGACGTTTTGTGCCCATTTTAGGGAATGGGGAGGTGCAATGGTGCTTTTCTCAAGTCAAAGGAACCTTGGACGATGATGTAACCGAAGCAGATATTATTTCTTGTGTCGAATTTAATCATGATGGCGAGTTATTGGCGACCGGAGATAAAGGCGGTAGGGTTGTTATTTTCCAAAGAGACCCTCTTTCAAAGACTTCTATGCCTAGAAGGGGCGAATATAATGTTTATTCAACGTTTCAAAGCCATGAACCCGAGTTTGATTATTTAAAAAGTCTAGAAATCGAAGAGAAAATCAATAAGATAAGATGGCTGAAACGGAAGAATCCCGCGCATTTTTTGCTGAGTACAAACGACAAAACGATTAAATTATGGAAGGTATGTACCGATTTATACATTTTTCTTACAGTTTAACGCCATTTTGACACCTTTAAGGTGTCGGAACGTGATAAGCGAGTTGAGGGCTCAAACACGCGCCTCGAAAATGGCTCCCTCCTCGCGCCGCAGTCTGTGCAAAGCCTCAAGCTGCCGAATATCAAACCGATGGAGCTTATGGTGGAGGCTTCGCCCCGGAGGATCTTCGCGAATGCCCATACGTACCATATAAACTCGATTTCGGTGAATAGTGACCAAGAGACGTATTTGTCGGCGGATGATTTGAGGATTAATTTGTGGCATCTGGAAATAACTGATCAGAGTTTTAATATTGTGGATATAAAGCCGGCGAATATGGAGGAACTGACGGAGGTGATCACAGCGGCGGAATTTCATCCGAAAGAGTGTAATTTGTTTGTTTATTCCAGCTCGAAGGGTGAGTTTTTAAACATTTTTTTGACCATTTCTCATCAGTCATGTTAGATTAAATTTCATCCATTTTCGACTTAGTTTTCTTCTTTTTTCGTCCATTTTTCTCCATTTTTGATCCATTCTTTAACATTTTTATCCATTTCTGAACATATTTTATCCATTTTTGAATAATTTCAGTCCATTTCTGATATTTTTGATTTAGTTTTAAACATTTTTCGTCCATTTTTGACTAAGTTTTTCACAATTTTGAACATTTTAAATCTATTTTTGACTATTTTTCGTCCAGTTTTAAACATTTTTATCTATTTTTGACTAAGTTTTTTCCATTTTCTAAACATTTTTTTCTATTTTTGACTCAAAATATTCAATTTCGGATTAAATTTCGTTCATTTTCGACTTAGTTTTCATCTTTTTTGAACCAATTTCGTCCATTTTTGATCCATTTTTGAACATTTTTTATCCATTTTAGTCCATTTCTGCACATTTAAAATAGTTCTCATCCATTTCTGACCCTATTTCCTCCATTTTTAATTAAATATCCTTTATTTTCGACCCAGTTTGATTTATTTTCGACCCAGTTTTATTTATTTTCGACTTAGTTTTCTTCTTTTTCGACCCAGTTTTATTCTTTTTCTACCCAGTTTTCCTTATTTTCGACTTAGTTTTCTTTATTTTTGACCCAATTTTCTCCATTTTTGATCCAATTTTAACATTTTTTATCCATTTTTAAACATTTTTGATCCATTTTAGTTCATTTCGGAACATTTTTAAATGTTTTTCATCCATTTTTGATCCAATTTCTTCCATTTTTAATTAAATTTCCTTCATTTTCGACTTAGTTTTCTTTATTTTTGACCCAGTTTTCTTCATTTTTAATTAAATATCCTTTAGTTTCGATCCTGTTTTCTTCATTTTCGACCAAGTTTTCTTTATTTTCGACTTAGTTTTCTTTATTTTCGACTTAGTTTTCTTCATTTTCGACCTAGTTTTATTTATTTTCGACTTAGTTTTATTTATTTTCGACCCAGTTTTAACATTTTTTATCCATTTTTAAACATTTTTGATCCATTTTAGTTCATTTCGGAACATTTTTAAATATTTTTCATCCATTTTAGATCCAATTTCTTCCATTTTTGATTAAATTTCCTCTGTTTTCGACTTAGTTTTCTTTATTTTCGACCTAGTTTTCTTCTTTTTCGACCCAGTTTTCTTAATTTTCGACTTAGTTTTCTCTATTTTTGACTCAATTTCTTCCATTTTTGGTCCAGTTTCTCCATTTTAGATTAAATTTCCTTCATTTTTGATCCAATTTCTTCCATTTTGGATTAAATTTCCTCTATTTTCGACCTAGTTTTCTTCATTTTAAATTAAATTTTGTCCATTTTTGATCCAATTTTCTCCATTTTTGACCCAATTTCCTTTATTTTTGACCTAGTTTTCTTTATTTTCGACCCAGTTTTTTTATTTTCGACCCAGTTTTCTTTATTTTTGCCCCAATTTGGTCCATTTTTGACCCAGTTTCGCCCATTATTGACTCAATCTCGTCCATTTCTGACCCGAATTTCCTTTATTTTTGACCTAGTTTTCTCCATTTTAAATTAAATTTTCTTTATTTTCGACCCAGTTTTATTTATTTTTGACCCAATTTCTTCCATTGTTGATCCAATTTCCTCCATTTTAGATCAAATTTCTTCCATTTTGGATTAAATTTCGTCCATTTTCGACCTAGTTTTCTTTATTTTTAGATTAAATTTCCTCCATTTTTGACCCAATTTCCTCCATTTTTGACCCAATTTCCTCCATTTTTGACCCAATTTCCTCCATTTTTGACCCAATTTCCTCCATTTTAGATTAAATTTCGTCCATTTTGGATTAAATTTCGTCCATTTTTGACCCAATTTGTTCTATTTTAGATTAAATTTCCTCCATTTTTAACCCAATTTCCTCCATTTTAGATCCAATTTCGTCCATTTTAGATTAAATTTCGTCCATTTTGGATTAAATTTCGTCCATTTTGGGTTAAATTTCCTCTATTTTCGACCTAGTTTTCTTCATTTTCGACCTAGTTTTCTCCATTTTAGATTAAATTTCCTCCATTTTTGACCCAATTTCTTCCATTTTTAATTAAATTTCCTCCATTTTTGACCCAATTTGTTCTATTTTAGATTAAATTTCCTCCATTTTTTGCCCCAATTTCCTCCATTTTTGCCCCAATTTCCTCCATTTTTGCCCCATTCTCCACCATTTCCCACCCATTCCTCCACATTTCCCACCATTTCCGCCCCAATTTCCCCCATTTCTCCACCAATTCTCACCACTGAATATTATCCCTCAGGGACAATCCGTTTATGTGACATGCGCTCGGCCGCATTATGCGACCGCCACTCCAAACTATTCGAGGAACCGGAAGACCCCGCAAACCGCAGTTTCTTCTCGGAAATAATCTCCAGCATATCGGACGTTAAACTATCAACAAGCGGCCGGTTCATGATCAGCCGCGACTATCTCAGCGTCAAAGTCTGGGACCTCCATATGGAAAGCCGTCCTGTTGAAACATATCCAGTACACGAATACCTCCGTTCAAAGCTATGCTCACTCTATGAGAACGATTGCATCTTTGACAAGTTCGAGTGCTGTTGGAACGGCCGCGATAGTAGCATCATGACGGGCTCCTACAATAATTTCTTTCGCGTTTTCGACCGCTCCGTTCCCGGTTCAAATCCCCGGGAGTTAACACTGGAGGCGAGTAGGGATGTGGCGAAACCGCATGCGACGTTACGCCCTAGGAAAGTATCGGCGGGAGGGAAGAGAAAAAAAGATGAGATATCAGTGGATTGCTTGGATTTTAATAAAAAGATTTTGCATACGGCTTGGCATCCCAAGGAGAATGTGATCGCGGTGGCGGCGACGAATAATCTGTTTTTGTTTCAAGATAAATTTTAGGGGGGGGAGGGTTAATTGGCGGGAGGTGCTCGAAAAATTGTGTGATCTATGTCATGCACAATTGATCTAGGTCATGCACAATTTGGCTAAGTGATGCGAAAATTGAAAAATTTGGGGGAAATTGGTGGAAATTTGTGAAAAAAACGTTTGGAAATTTGTGAAAATTAATAAAAAATGGCTTTAAATCGGGAAAAATCTAAAGAAAAGTGTTTAAAAATGTCTAAAACTAAAGAATTCGGAAGAAAATCCAGTTTAAATTTTGTGAAAAGTAGTGAAAAATCGACGGAAAATTGTGAAGAAAATTGTTTAAAATTTGTGAAAATTAATAAAAACTGTTTTAAATGGCTTTAAATCGGAGAAAATCTAAAGAAAAGTGTTTAAAAATGTTTAAAACTGCAAAATTCGGAAGAAAATCCAAAGAAAATTAGTTTAAATTTTGTGAAAAGTTGTGAAAAATGGACGGGAAAATGTTTAAAAAATATTTATTTGCAGCGGAATTGAAAAATTTTTAAAGACAAATGAAAGAAAATTGTTTGAAAACGGCTTAAAAATGTTTAAAACTAAAGAATTCGGAAGAAAATCCAAAGAAAATTAGTTTAAATGTTGTGAAAAGTTGTGAAAAATCGACGAGAAAATGTTTAAAAATTATTTATTTCCAGCGAAAATTGCGATTTTTTGGAAGAAAACTTAAAGAAAAGTGTCTAAAAACGTCTTGAAAATGTTTAAAACTGAAGAATTTGAAAGAAAATCTACAGAAAATTGGTTTAAATGTTGTGAAAAGTTGTGAAAAATCGACGAGAAAATGTTTAAAAATTATTTATTTCCATCGGAATTGAGATGATTTTGAAGACAACTTAAAGAAAATTGTTTGAAAACGTCTTAAAAATGTTTAAAACTAAAGAATTCGGAAGAAATTCGTGCAAATCTAATGAAAAATCGACGGAAAAACGTTTGAAAACAATTTATTTCCATCAAAAATTGCGATAATTATAAAGAAAATTGTGAAAAGACTGTTTAAAACTTGTGAAAATTAATAAAAACGCGTTTAAATCGTGAAAAATTAAAGAAAACTTAAAGAAAAGTGTTTGAAAACGTCTTAAAAATGTGTAAAACTAAAGAATCCGGAAGAAAATTGTGTGAAAATTGCGATAATTGTGAAGAAAACTTGTGCAAAAACTGTTAAAAAATGAAGAATTTGAGAGAAAATTGTAGCAAATCGTCGGAAAAACGTTTGAAAATTTATTTATTTTCAACGGAAATTGTTGAAAACTCTTTAAAAACGGCTTAAAAATGAAAAATTTGGAAGAAAATCGGTTTAAATCTTGTGAAAAGTTGTGAAAAATCGACGGGAAAATGTTTAAAATTTATTTATATCCACCGAAAATTGCGATAATTTTACAGAAAACTAAAAGAAAACTGTTTAAAACAATTTAAAAACGTCTTTAAAATGTATAAAACAAAATAATTCGGAATAAAGTCGAAAGAAAATCGATTAAAACTTGTGAAAAATCGACGGGAAAATTGTGAAAAATTGAAAAACTGTTTAAAAAAATTGAAGAATCTGCGGGAAATTAATAGAAAATGGTGGAAAAACAACAAAAGAGCACTTCCCCCACTCCTAAGCAAATAAACAAATGACGAAGAGGACAAAATAAACAAAATAAAAGAAACGAATCGCCACCCGTTCCTGTCTTGTCTGTCTGTCTGTCTGTGTAACATAATTTGTACATAAATAAAACAAAACAAAAACAAAAAAAAAACAAAAGCGAGCGAGAAAAGATAGAAATATAGACAAAACAATTAAATTAGTTAAAAAAAACAGAGAGAGAGAGAGAGAATGATATATAAAAAAACAACAACAACAGTGTTATTCTTTTGTTTTCCTAATACGTAAAAAAAAAAAACAATTGATGAATAAAATAGGTTAGGTGCCCAAAACAATAAAACAAATGTATTTTTTCCAATTTTCTTTTGTCCAAATAAATTTTTCAAATTTTTAAATAATTGTTTATTAAAAAACAAGTGAAAGTGATGATGATGATGCAAAACAAATGATTATTAAACAAAAAAAACAAATGCCTTACAGTGCCATCTGTGTTTAAAAACAATTGAAAACAACAAAAAAAAAATGTGTAATAGAGGACACTTTCTATTGTTTTTAATTATATATATATATAGTGAGCGTCGCTTGTTTATCCAGTGTGGGAATCCCCGCGATTGTCACTTTTTTTGTATATTTGATGAGAAACAAAAGCTTTTTTAGCTTATTTTGTAAGATAGGTATTAAATAAAATAATAATTTACAACAATATTGTGTCCCCTATTGTTATGCTAAAAAGGGGCAGTCTCGTTATTTATTAAAAAACAAAAAAAACATTTTTTTGTTCCTGAATTTTTCATTTTTTTTTTAATATTTTAAGTTTTATTGTATTTAATTTAGAAATAAAAATATTTTAATAATAATTTATTTTCAATACAGTTGGCAACACTTATATTTATTTTTTAATATAGTTGGCAACACTTGCCGTGACGTCACAAAACAAGCAACAATCAGTTTGTTTGTTGATTCGCGTCATTGTTGTTTTCGTTGTGTTTTTCGTAGTTTTTTGGCCAAATTGACCGGTTTTTTTGTAAAATATTGCGGGAAATGTGTGAAAAACTGTTTATTAATATGTTTTGTGTAGTTTTTGAACGATATCTGCAAAAATTCCGACGAAATTCGCGCGGAAAATATCAAGATTTGTGGCGATGTGTTTCACGTATTGTTTGGCCAATTTCACCGGTTTTTTTGTGAAATATTGCGGACAATGTGTGAAAAAGTGTTTATTAATTAGTTTTGTGTGGTTTTTGGAAGATATTTGCAAGAATTTCGGCGAAAATTTGGCGGGAAACGAGGAAGGATTTCTTTATTAAGGTAGGAATTAAAACAACAACTAATATTGTTTATATTTCATTTATTTCGTCTATTAAATCGTAATTGTTGAAATATTTGGCGATTATACAAATAAATAAGTTTAATGGTACATACAAATCATTGTTGCAATTTTCCGGTAAACCTAACCTAATTGTTGCGCATTTTCGGGCGATTTCTCGCAAAGTATAACAATATTCAGGCATTAACGGCGTTTCTAGGCAACACAACAATGCATACAACCATGCCCCTAAACAATGATCGATTGTAGAGCCTTTAGGGACGTCTGAAAGCCAAATTACGCAAAAATTCAAAATTTTAAAGATAGATTTTTGACTTAGGGACAAAATTTCACTTAATTTAGGCCCGACAAAACATTTTTTGCGCCACTGGTTTATTTCGCCGTTAAAAACAGTTTGAGGGACGTTTTTCGATTGTTTTACGCGTTGTAAATGTATTCTAAGGGCTGAAAAGTCTGTGGTTTTCTGCCGTTGCCACAAAACCGACGGTTTGTGATCATCCGGCGCTGAATCGATACTTTTCGGCTCGTTGATGAAAAGTTCAATTGTTTTGGTTTTTTCTGGGGAAATTTCAGCTTTTAAGTATTGTTGACATTTTTGGGCCTCGTATCTGACGAATTGGAGGTATTGTTCACCTGAAATGTCACGATTTGGAGGTTAGAATTGTGGTTGGAATTATTTTTAGGTTATACCATTTTCGGGCGTCTTTTTTGGGTCGAAATCGTCCGGGATTTTACCGACCAACAATGCCTTGTGCATTATGCTGTCGTCCATGTCTGAATTCGGCATTTGTTTCAGTGATTTTCAACTGTTTACAAACAAAAAATTGACGGGTTATTAGTTGACGATATAAACGTAGTATGGCGCTAGTATAAACGTAATATGTTTATATATACATGTTAATCGGTTTATTTACATATAATATTCATTTGTTTTTAAATATATGACAAATGAATAATGCATAATTTTTTTATTGTTTTCTGATAAAAAAAATAATTTATTGGTTGTTTTTCAAGTCGCTAAAAACAATGTAAACATACTAACATGATTAAATAATTGAAAGTTCAAATGACTAGCAACTTTTTCTGTAGAAATTTTGTTTTAATCTTTTGTTTTGCACAGTCATTTGTTCAAAAATGGCAGCAAACATCAGCAAGTTATGTACAAAAAACAATGTAATAGCGACAGGCAGTGTTGCTCTTTTGTTATTCGCCCTGTTTAGGGCCAAAAAAAACAAAACACAACGGTAAATATCAAAAAAATGTTTATAACCTTAAAATAATGATTGTTTCTAGCCCAAAAAAGGTCCTAGAACAAGTGAATTATTTGATTAAGGACCAGACAAACAATAATAAAACAAAAGCTCATGTCGATAGGCAGTTTTTTCAACAGTTGATTCAATTGTTAAAAATTGTTATTCCCGGTTGGTCGACAGCTGAATGCGGCCTATTGTTATTGGTTGCTGGTTCTTTGGTTGCTAGGACACTATGTGATCTGTGGATGATAAACAATGGAACAAAAGTCGAAAGGTGTACCATCGTTCAATTGTTTTATACAATATATAATTCTCTTATTCCAGCGCCATCGTTTCCATGGATAAAAAACTATTCACAGATCGTCTGTTGTCTTTCTTTTGGGCGATGCCTCTCATTTCAATTGTTAACAATGTTTTGAAATGGTCAATAGGCGAATTGAAAATTAGGTTAAGGACCAATTTAACCCAAAATCTATACAACGATTATTTAAAATCGTTTACATACTATCGAATGTCCAATTTGGACAATCGAATAGCGAACGCTGATCAATTGTTAACACAAGACGTCGATAAGTTTTGCGAATGTTTGGCGGACTTGTATTCAAATGTTTCCAAACCCATTTTAGACATTGGGTTGTATGTTTATAGGTTAACTGTTAATTTGGGGGCAGAAACGCCCAGCATCATGTTGGGGTATCTTTTTGTTTCGGGGATCATTTTAACGCATCTGAGACGGCCGACAGGTATTTGTTTAAACTGGCGATATTGAATTGTTTTTAGGGGGGGTAGGGGGGAAACAATTGACGGTAAGGGTGTGCAGAGTGATTGTCTTTTGTTTTGACAAAACAGTTAATGGTTGTATAGCGATGGGCAGTTGTTTTTTTACATGGATATCTTGTAAAAGAAATATTCAGTTATTTTTTTTTAAAATAGGGGTTTTTAGTTGTTTTGGGGTAAAACAATTGACAGTAAGGGTGTGCAGAGTGATTGTCTTTTGTTTTGATAAACAGTTGATGGCTGTATAAGCGATGGGCAGTTGTTTTTTGAATAGTTAACACAAAAAAAACAGTCAATTCATTTTACATTGTTTTTGTTTTAAAAAATAGGGTTTTCAGTTGTTTTGGGGGGAAACAATTAACGGTAAGGGTGTGTAGAGTGATTGTCTTTTGTTTTGACAAACAACTGATGGTTGTATAGCTATGGGCAGTTGTTTTTTTACATGGATATCTTGTAAAACAAATATTCAGTTATTTTTTAAAAAATAGGGGTTTTCAATTGTTTTGGGGGGAAACAATTGACGGTAAGGGTGTGTAAAGTGATTGTCTTTTGTTTTGACAAACAGTTGATGGGTGTATAGCGATGGGCAACTGTTTTTTGCATGGATATCTTGTAAAAAAAATATTCAGTTACTTTTTTTAAAAAACAAAGTGTTTTCAGTTGTTTTGAGGGAAAACAATTGACAGTAAGGGTGTGTAGAGTGATTTTCTTTTGTTTTGACAAACAATTGATGCGATTATCCATTTTTTTCCATAGCCACCCTAGAAACAATTCAAAATAATTGTTTTTTCTTAAGTTTTCGACCATTTTTAATCCAAAATAAATAATTTAAGGCCGTATGACGATACAAGAGCAGAAATTAGAGGGTGAATTCAGACATATTAACTCGAGGTTGATAACGAATTCAGAGGAAATCGCATTTTATCGGGGCAACAATAGGGAGAAAACAATTTTATTGACGAGTTTCCAACGATTAATCGACCATCTGAGGAAGTTTTTAAAGTTTCGGGTGTTTATGGGCATTATAGATAATATCGTGGCCAAATACATCGCGACAATGGTCGGCTTTTATGCTGTGTCAAGGCCCTTTATGAATTTGAACCATAGCATGTCCAGCGACTCGGAAAGTGAGCGATTTCGGTGGGAAAAACATGTGTTTTGCATACGCAAACAATAATTCTGTCGTTTTTGTAGGTTATATTACACGTATGGCCGTATGTTGGTAAAACTGGCTGAGGCTATAGGCCGTCTGGTATTGGCCGGGAGGGAGTTGACGCGATTGGCTGGTTTTACGGCCCGTGTCACACAGCTAAAGGCTGTTTTACACGACTTGAATATGGGAAAGTGAGTTGAATGTTTGTAAAACAAAAACGACTGTCATTTGTTTTTTTTTTTTTCGTTTTTTTTATAAAAACAAATGAACATCAGGCATATTATCAAACGATTGTCTTTTGTTTTTACAAACAGTTGAATGCTTCAAAACGATTGTTTTCTTTTTTTTTTCTTTATAAAACTTTACAAAAAAAATTTTTTTAGGCAGTTTTTTTTTAGTTTTTTCTTAACAAATGAACATCGGGGATATTGTCAATCGTTTATCTTTTGTTTTTACAAACATCTGAATGTTCCAAAACGATTGTCTTTTGTTTTTTCGTCATAGATTTTTCAAAAAAAATATTTTTAAAATTTTTTTAGTTTTTTTTTTTCTTTTAACAAATAAACATCGGGAATGTTTGTCTTTTGTTTTTACAAACAGTTGAATGCTACAAAACGATTGTCTTTTGTTTTTTTTTCATAAAACTTCAAAAAAAAAATTTTTGTTTTCTTTTTTTTTTTGTTAACAAATGAAGATCGGGAATGTTTATCGAGTGATTGTCTTTTGTTTTTACAAACAGTTGAATGCTGTAAAACGATTGTCTTTTGTTTTTTTTTCATAAAACTTCAAAAAAAAAATTTTTGTTTTCTTTTTTTTTTTGTTAACAAATGAAGATCGGGAATGTTTATCGAGTGATTGTCTTTTGTTTTTACAAACAGTTGAATGCTGTAAAACGATTGTCTTTTGTTTTTTTTTCATAAAACTTTTCAGAATTTTTTAAAAAAAATTGTTTAGACAGTTTTTTTTAGTTTTTTTTTTTAACAAATGAACATCAGGGATGTTATCAATCGTTTATCTTTTGTTTTAACAAACAGTTCAATGCTGTTAAACGATTGTCTTTTGTTTTTTTCTTCATTGATTCTTCAAAAAAATATTTTTTTTGTTTTTTTAGTTTTTTTTTTGTTTTTTAAGGTTTTTAAATGTTTTTTTGTGGTTAGGTATACACGGACGATGGTTCTAAATCAGGAGAACCTTAAACCCAATTTGGGTAGGATCGTATTTCAGGATAATTTAATAAAATTTGACCGCGTACCGTTGGTAACACCGAATGGCGACATCCTAATCAGAGAACTAAGTTTCGAAGTACGTCCCAATAATTTTTTTAGGGTTTTTTTTACATTTACACCCATTTTTAGGTGCACAGTGGCACAAATGTTTTAATTTGCGGACCAAACGGGTGTGGGAAATCCAGTTTATTTCGGGTCCTGGGGGAGTTGTGGCCCCTATTTGGGGGCGTTTTGACGAAACCCCCTAAGGGGAAACTGTTTTACATCCCTCAGCGGCCGTACATGACCCTAGGGGCCTTAAGGGATCAAATAACGTATCCGCATAGTCAGAACGAGGCATATAGAAGGGGCTGTACTGATGATAAATTAAAAAATTATTTACAGATTGTTCAGTTAGGTTATTTGCTAGACCGTGAGGGAGGTTTAAACGCCATCGCTGATTGGCTGGATGTCTTAAGTGGGGGGGAAAAGCAACGAATCGCAGTGAGTTTTAACTTTAACCCCTTGAAAACAGCCGTTAAAATTATTTTAGGCCCTTAATTCATACATATTATCAAAATATAATCTTTTGATTATATATTCACCAAATTTCGCGCCATTATCTCAATTAGTTTTAAAGATATTAAATATTTTCAAAAAAAACAAAAAAATTCACACCCAAATTTTGGGTATTTTTGAAAAAATTTTTGGGGCTTATTACATAAAAAAATATTTTGAGCATTTTTTGTCCCATAAATTTTTTCCCTAAAATTGATGGTTTAGCCGGAAACGACCCCACACCCTAAAATGGGTTTATATAAAAAATCAACACCCACTTTTTTGAAATCTACATATTTTTTTGTATATACCCCCAAATTTTGGTTGTTTAATATTTACCCCAAAAAACGGTACGAATTTTTGAAAAAAAAAACATTTTGAACAGTGCCATCTTACAGCAAACGCCGGAACTTTTTTGAATTTTTGGTTTGTGTCTAAGGTAAAGTTCAACGGTTTTCTCATAGATGGCACTGCAACAATTTGTACAAATTTCAAAAATTCGTACCATTTTTTGGGGTAAATATTAAACAACCAAAATTTGGGGGTGTATACACAAAAATATGTAGATTTCAAAAAAATGGGTGTTGATTTTTTATATAAACCCATTTTAGGGTGTGGGGTCGTTTGCGGCTAAACCATCAATTTTAGGGAAAAATTTTATGGGACAAAAAATGCTCAAAATTTTGAGTTATGTAAGATTCATCAAAAAAAAAATTTAATTTAGGGCCTTAGCAACAAAAAAAAAATTGTTTTTTTTACCAAAAAATGTTTAAATTTTAATAACTTTTGAACTATTGGACCTACTTACCTGAAATTTGGGGTAAATATACCCAAATGTCCACACTTTAATTTAATGTATTAATCGAACAACACCTCCCGCCAATTTAATTAAAAATAACAGTCAAAACTAAAAAATTGTTTTCATCTAGATGGCTAGGTTATTTTATCATGGCCCCCAATTCGCCATCTTGGATGAATGCACTTCAGCTGTTTCCGTCGATGTAGAGGGCTCTATGTACAATTATTGCAGAGAAGTACGTAAAAAACACTTATTTTTTACACTGTATTTCAACACAAATTATTATAGGTTGGGATCACTTTGTTTACTGTCAGTCATCGCAAATCACTATGGCAACATCACGAACACGTTTTGCAATTTGATGGAAGGGGGGGTTACGAATTTAAACTTATTAATTCACAAGATCAAATATTTGGTTCGTAAATGTAATAATTCAAGATGGCGACGTGAAAAACGCGTTGCTATGTATAGCGACGCGTTGCTATGCTTTTGCAAGCGGAAGAAACAGACGCTGGACTTTGTTTGGCGCCAAATTTAAATATATTTGTGATATTGTTATAAATGGTGAATTTTTATTGGGTTGTTATAATAAAAAACAAAATATAATGCGAAATAACAAGTTTTTATTATATTTTTAATACAATTAATAAAAAAAAATGTTTTAATTATTTATCCTTTGATATTTTTTTTCCCGCCATTTTCACAGGACTGACAAACACATTCCGAAGGTACTGCCATCTGTTTTTTGTATGTAAAACCATCCATACAAATCATTTCTATATAGATTCCTGTATATTTTGCCCCAGAACAACATTGGCAATTGTTTTCGTGTGTAATTGTCCCTAAAAACAAAAAATTAATTTGTGCCTAACCTATAAAACTTTTAAATATTTTTTTTATACTAATATATCGAAAAAACTATGTAGATTTCGAATTTCGACTTACGAACATCGTATCTCGAACCACATTCGAGTTATGGACCAATTTCTAACCCTACTTTTTACCCAAAAAAAATCAAATTTTTGAACCCATTTCCTGAAGGATTTGGGCCATAAATTTAACCACTTTTTTAACCCAAACTAATAAAGTCAACCCTGTAGATTTCGAATTTCGACTTGCGAACATCGTATCTCGAACCATATTCGAGTTATGGACCAATTTCAAACCCTACTTTTTCCCCAAAAAAAAATCAAGTTTTTGAACCCATTTCCTGAGGGTTTTGGGCCGTAAATTTAACCACTTTTTTCACCAAAACTAGTAAAGTCAACCCTGTAGATTCCGAATTTCGACTTACGAACATCGTATCTCGAAACGTATCCGAGTTATTAACACTTACGTTTATTGAAAAATGTCCCAGACGTACATTGGCCAATACATTGGGTCAAATTCCTAATAGGGTCCATATTTTTGCATTGTCCATGGTCCTCATTATTTAGGACTATTAGACCTATAGTCTCTTCAATTTTGAGAGGTATAGGCTCACAATTGGCTAAAAAAATAAACAAAAATTAACAAATTTTAACAAAAAAAAATTGTAAAACTAACCTTGTAAATTTAATGTTGTTAAATTGCATTTTTTACAACATCCCTCCGTGAAAATGGCGTCCAAAGGGCATTCAGAAATATCAGGGCAACTTTCGGAATATGTCCGAGTGGAGAGGGCACCATCTGGCCCTTTGGTGCACTCGAAATTTGTACATTTGTCATCGGATGTCCATGTATCGCCCGGCAAATATTCAGTACCATTTGATATACAAGAAAATTGTACACAGTTTCCACAGCAGATGTCAGATGACCCTAAAAAGGCCAAAAATGTATTCTAGAGGTTCGATTTGGTATATAAACATGTGTCGCATGCCAAAAAGGCCTTAGGAAGGCCAAAAAAACAGCCAAAAAAATTCGATTTTTTTTTTCAAAAAATTCATCAAAATTTTTGTCCATTTTTGGCCAATTCCAGCTATTTTTTGGCCATGTGGCACATGTTTATATATCAACTCAACCCTGTAGAATTCATTTTTTCAGGTTTCAACCCCCTATCTTCAACTGTTTTCGAATTATACCTGATTCAATGTATTTCCATCCCTGTCGACATTCAGTGTTGCATTTTTCTTGAACTTTTTGTTGTATTAAGTTGCCTGCCTGTGTGTGTAAACAAGTGACAGTCACGCAGGGGTCGCCTTGGGGATCGGGCCAAGTGCTGCCAACTTGATAAGTCACCCCATCCACCAAACATGCCACTGGCGAGTAAATTCCGCAACATTCATTTTGTTTAGGTGTGTATGAATAAGTGTATTGCTGAAATTTTTTCAAAATTTAATATCTCGAAAATGGGTTGAGATAGGGCCTTGATTCTTGCAAATTTGGAAAGAGGAAGGTTGAAATTATATATTAACATTGAAAAGTGGTTAAATTTTTGGTTTTAAAGGGCTCAAACTGGGGATCAAAACTTGTAAATTATTTTTTGAAAAATGCAAGTATTTGATCCCTGTTTTGAATGGTTCAAAACTAACTTTTAACCACTTTTATGATGTTTTTATATTAATTAAAGTATGTAGAGTCCAAATTTTTAGGAATCAACCCTTTATCTTTACAGGTATTCGAGATATCAACTGTTTTTTAAAATGCAAAAATTATAAAAATTTACCTTTAATTTTTTTAACTTTTTTATTTATTTTTTGTACTTTTAAGGCCTTTTTGGCCAATTTTAACAACAAATAAACAATTTTGAATATATTTAAAAATACCTTTTGCATTTCGTCGGTCGGTGTATCGCATATAACGTCTTTTTTTTGAATACAAATTGTATCATTTTCTTTGACGCAAAAATATTCAGTACAAAAATCGTCACTTGTCCAACGACTGTCAATTGGTTTTTCAACGCCATCTACAACACAGGAAGTCTGTTTGCAACTTCCGCAACATTCCCCACTTCCGGCTAGGGGCGGGAAGTATGTATTTCCGGTTGTACAATTCGTGTCACACGTTACAATATGTGTTGCTATGGATACGTCGTCGTGTTCTGTAGGCCCTTTGGCACATTCCAACACAGTACAAGGACTATTGATTGGATCTAAGGGCCATTTTTCGCCCGGGGCCTTAACAGCGTCATTATACCTAAAGAAAAAAAATATTAACAGTAAATACGGTATTTGACAATAAAAACATTTTTTTAAATACTTACTTGCAGGCTGATTTGTGGAACTTTGCGCAACAATGCCCTTTAGTCCAAACCTCTTCTAAAACGAAATTCTCTATATCCGAGTTTTCTGAGGCCTTAGCACACTCAGAAACCGTACAAGATATTGAAAAACTATCCAAATTTTTGAGTTTCAAACATGTGCATGTTCGACACGGTCCATCGGCGATTGTTTCATTTTCTGTTATTAACTGGGGGGTCATTTCCAGGGGGGATATCCCCCTCTCTCCCCCCAATTCAGACGCGGTGAAACTGGGCGTAAAAATACACCCATTTTTGGGTGGGACACATTTATACTCGGGACAACACAAATTATCATTTAATTTTTGTTCTAACGTATAAAATTTGTCACAGATGGGCTCAGGTGGGCATGTCTCCACCTGGCAAACTTTTTCTAAAGTGGGGCAACAACCACTTTCGTTTTTGCGCCACTCAAAACCCGGTTCAATTGACTGGAGGTTTAATTTTAAAACGGGACACTCCGTTTTGGGAATACATTCTAAAAAAAAAACAAAATAAATGTTTTTTGGGTAACTAAGGTCCCAAAACAAATGAATACTTACGGCAAACAAAAGCTAGACATCCGTCTGAACGGGGTTCAAGCTTCCGAACCTGGTTTAAACCACAGTTTAATGGTTGCGGTTCAGTACAATTTTTTTTTGTTGTATTTGACTTGACTGTAAAAAAAGTTGAATATCTCAAAAATTATTAGAGATACGGCCCTGATTTTTGCAAATTTGGAATCTACATAGTCGAATTAATATATATACATTGAAGAGTGGTTAAATATTTGGTTTTAAACTTGGTTCAAATCCCGCCAAATTTTTTGTTGAATATTACAAGTATTTAAACCCATTTTTCAGGTGTTTAAAACAACTTTTTAACCACTTTTAACATGTTAATATATCAATTCAACCCTGTAGATTTCAAATGTTCAAGAATCAATCGTCTATCTTTAACCGTTACTGAGTGGCAACGATTTAAACTCACCACAAACAAACTTTTCGCAACATTCATTCGCCGTTTTTATTTTGACCGCTTCGAACCCATTTTCACAAATTGTATCCATTGTTGGGCAAGCAGTTGTTTCACATTTGACAGAGTGACTTGTGACGTCACATGTGCATTTAGTGCACGGATCAGGCTGCCAACTGTCGCCAGCAAAATGTCCTAAATCGTCGCAAGGATAGCAAAATCGTTCTTGGACGCATTGAGAATTGTTTTTCATTACTAAACCTGAAATTTGAACGTTATTGGCGGGAGGTGTGGTAGAGATATTTGCATGAAATTTGGCAGAAATATACTATGATATATGGAGTATATATGCCCCAAATTTTTTTGAAATATGTTGGATAGTTTTTGAGATATTAATTTTTTTCTAAACTGCGGATTTCTTTTGAAAAACTTACCGATTGGACAAAAGCATCCTTCTTTTGGCATTGTTTGCATGCATTTGTTTGTACTTTCACATGTTTTGGGGCAGGGGGGACCACATAGATGATATTCCATTTCTGGGGGGCAACTTTTGGGGGGGCACAAGGGGGTATGATAGTCGAGACAGACCCCCAATGCTCGACAGCCCAATGCATATGTTTGTATAGAACTACACGCACTTTCTGGGTTATCTACGGGTTTATAAAGGGGTTAATTAGACCCCAATGAATTTATAAAAGGGTATTAAACCCATTTTAAGGTATACGTACTGTTACATGTTTCGTGGTAGCATGTATTTAAAAATATTGTTGGATCGAGTAATAAGTGGCATTTTCCAAATATATCGGGGTCTAATATGGTCATGCAGGGGTCTTTTCCGTCCGGACCTTTTAGCTCGGGACATTCTTTTGTTTGTTCTTCAGTACATGTAGTGTCCGTGTGGTTTAAACCTGGTTTAGGGGCCTTAAAAATTGAAAAATAGATAGTACATATTAATTAGAACATTTCCAAAATAGCCTCATTTTTTTCAAAATGGCCTCTATAATTTTTCAAAATTGCCTCAATTTTTAATAAGCGATTACTTACTTTCCATGCGTTCAAAAATTCTTTTTCATCTGAAATAGGTTCGTCGTTAGGGCCTAAATTGTCGTTGTCAGGGTTACGGTTGCAATCGCCACATATGCCCTCCAAATGGCCTTGGTATGTTAGAGACGGTAGCCTCAGACTCGCTCCTAACGTCGGGTAATATACTCGCAATTCGATCTAAAAAAACATGTTTTGTATGACTATTACAACCCTTTTTTGGGTGTTTTGGGTCCGTATACTTACTTGTAATTTAGGGACAATTATGTTTATATGGCGCTGGACCAATTTGGTTACACTTAGCCACCCATTATCAAACGGAACAGTTTCTATTTCAAAATCATCGATAAATATATTAAAATCATTATTTATATTTTTGTTTCTTGTTATTTCAATTCGATGATTATTGACAATTAGGTTAATTGCAGAAGTGCATAATTTTTGGGGGTTGTTTGGGCAATCATTGTTGGTTACATATACCTGAAAAAAATGCTGAAAATTACTGAAAAACCCCTAAAAACGCGTGAAATTTGATTTTAATTTTTTTGCAGATTCCTGGCCTGGTTTTTGCAGAGTTTTCCAAAATAGCCTCCCACCTTTTCGGTAAGTCTTTACCCATTTATTACTCACCTCAAATTCCCTGTTTTGGGGGGACTCTCCCCCCAAAAGGGGCACTTTTTCTCGTGCCATAATATAAGTACAATTAGTGTTTGCATTAAACGTTTTTCCATCGTATGTAACAAATTCTAAGTGAGGCAATATGTTACATTCACAATCTCTGCATTCTTTAGGGGGGACACATTTATCCCCCCCTTTTCTGACAAGCCCTGGGGGGCAATAGCACCCCGGGAAACACAAATTGGGGAGCACTGGACATGAATTTTCTTCAGCCAAATTAGAACAACTTAATTCACATCGTCGCCGATAACAATCGTTTGGTATTAGATTGGGGGGACAATTTGAGGCTAAAAATATAAATTTTGATAAAGGGGGGATACATAAAGCTTGTATTAGACTTACGGCATTCTAAAGTCATTCGCCAGTCGTCTAAAGCAACATTTGGACGAGCTGTAACACAGTCAACAACAAATGATTCTAGAACGTTACATCGGCAGGATTGTTCTAGTTCTAGAGAGGTTGTATTTGTTCTAGATTGTTCTAGACATTGGCAGGTTGTTTCTAGGCAACGAGAGATCCATCTACAATACATTTTAATATTCAAAATTGCCTCACACCATATTTATATTAGTGGTGCTCTGAGGATCATTTTCAAAAATAGCCTCAATTTTTCAAAATGGCCTCCAAAATTGCCTCGATTTTTACTTACCCGTCTAAATCTTCCATGGCATGTATACACGGGCCCAAAACTTGACTTTTAACAGATTGGCATATTTTATACGCTTGATTTTGTATTTGTAGTCCACAAATTTTCGTTTCGCAATTGTCTGGCTTGTCATTTTGGACCAACCAGCTGTCCCCAAATTGGGCAGATGTTTTGGCCTGCGATCCTATCGGTGTTCTTTTGTCATTTTTGGGGTTGTTGTCATAGAAACCACATAGCCCGTCGACTTGGGAGTATAATTTTGGTGTAATACCTATTTTTATATTTGATTGGGTGTTGTACATTATCCAAAACCCATAATGGTTAGAGACGAATAATAAGGTGTGTCCCATTTTAGACAATGAGTATGCTAAGTTTCTGGCCCCTATTTTGGAAGTTTGTTCCGCAGTATATTTAAATCCATTGACTTCCAGACTAAAATCGGGATAAATTTTGATTATTTGGTTTCCATGGTTTATTGTTAGTATTTTGACGCATACGTCCGCGCATTTTTGGGTCAAAATTAGTTCCCATTCTTCACTATAGATGTCTCTAGCGAGCACATGGTTACAAATTTCATATTTGTACTCTAAACCATCAAATGTTTTAAAATTACGTCCAGTAATATTACAAATATCATCTTTTATTGGTGGTGGTTGACATTCATATGTTTGGCATGTATCCATTGTTTCATGTGTGTCATAAACAACTGAATAACCCGGCGGACATTTTGCCTCAGGACAGTCATTTATTTTTTCGGGTTGACAAATGAATTCTACGCAATTTTTATGTTGTTTTTGTATTGTTTTTGTTGGTTTTCTCGGTAATGTTTTTGTGTATCGATTGTTAATCGTTCGTCCTTTGTTTCCGAAGTATTTAGCTGTTAAATGATTGGATGATATCTTTTGTTTTCGTCCCCCGTACATTTGAAACATTGGAGAATCGTTTTGCGGTTCATTTTTTTTCAAAACAATTTTAAAACCTTTCGGACATACAATTGCAGGACAGTGTTGTTTCGATTTTTTTTTCGATGTTATTAACGGTTCAATTGTTGACGATTCGCAATTGTTTTCGTCGTCTGAACAATCGACGATCCCGTCACACCATTGGTTCAAATTTATACAAACATTTGACGTCGGACAAAGTATTTGACCTATGGGACATGGTTCGCAGAAACAGTCGCAATTTTGGCCCAAAATTGGGCGTAGGCCTTTGTCGCAAGGGGGGCATTTTTTGGGGGTACATTGGGATGTTCCACCAATCACGCACAAGCATTCTTGACAGTCAGATGTTTCAAAAATGGTACCAACTTTATAAGATAAATTATTTTTTAAACATGGACACTCGAATCTGTTGACACAATTTTCGCCGTTGAAGTATTTATTGTTTGAGCAGACGCATACCCCATTTAGGGTTTCAGAAATGGGTGTGGGTGTTTGGGGACAATGGTTACACCCTAAATTGGGTTCTTCCGCTTCAGGTGCGACCGTATTAATTGGTAAATCTGTGATATAACCTTCAAAACATCCAATCGGTTCAATTTTAATTTGAATGTTATTGGTCCATTTTTTGGGCACTATTTTCAAATATTGCGCCCTGATTGGTCGAGAAAATTTATTAGTAAATACAGTATTTTGATCAAAATTACCCGGAAACAATTTTTCATACCCGAATTCGTCTAAAATGGGTGTGAAAATCTGATTGTCTTGCGAATAAAATACTTTATATGATTGTACCCACCCATTTGGCCCTCCTTGAGTTTTAAGGCCGTTTATTGGTACGCGGGAGGTAAAATTAAACCACACCCATTCATTAGGTGTGTTGGTCAAGGGTTGCCAACTATCTAAACCATTTAATTTAAGCCCAAAATAATCCAAATTTGGATTTTTTTCGGAGCTAACTTTGATTAGGTGTTCCGGTAAAATTTCTTGTTCTACGCCCATGGGTTCGTCGCAGGCGTAGTCAAATGTGGGGGAGGTTGTTGCTAAGGGATGGTCGGTTGTTTCTAAGGGATGATCGGTTGTCAGATGTTCGTCAGAACAGCCAATTAAATCAAATCGTAAAGATATATGGTTGTGCCACGTTTTTGGAATAATTTTTATATAACGCGCTTCAAAAGGCGTATCAAATGGGTTTTTAACAGGGGTTAAATGGTCTAAATTACCCCGGAATAATTGGGGCAGACCTTCTTTTGTTTTCGCGTACCGGAAGTGGGCTGGTTTTTGTTCTGGTGTATACATAATATAAAAACTAGTTATGTATTGATCATATATTGGATGTCCCAACATTATTACATCATAAATTGGTTCATTAACCCCTAAATCGACTTGTATAAACTCGTTCGGGGAGTCGTTTAAGGGTTGCCAACTTCCGGCCGATAAAACCGGAAGTCTAGCATTTATTTTCGCATACCACGGCTGGTGATATTCATTTATTTTGCTACTAGCAACAAAATTTGTTTCTAATATATTGTCGTTATCAAAAACACTTTTTTTTAGGTTTTGGGGGCATTTTATGGGCTGTGAAATATATGTTGGTAATAATTCTTCCGCGGTAAAA
Source organism: Harpalus rufipes (assembly GCA_951394225.1). Taxonomy (NCBI): domain Eukaryota; kingdom Metazoa; phylum Arthropoda; class Insecta; order Coleoptera; family Carabidae; genus Harpalus; species Harpalus rufipes. The sequence goes on along the minus strand of OX596290.1, from coordinate 24,213,404 downwards.
TTGGCGGGGGTTGTTGTTAGTTCATTGGCGGGAGTTACCGTCAGGCAAATGTTTTCACAAATATAATTATTATCGACACATTGGCAAATGGTACAATCGTTTTCTTTGATAATAGTTGAAGGTTTTACCGGTCGGCCATTTTGTGAAATGCATAGACAGTCTTTTGTTTCAACGCATGTGTTGTTGTCGCGCCATAGTTGGCCTAAGGGGCAGGACAATTGCCGGTGTTCTGGGATGCAACCAGATTCGCACTTTTGGGCTGTTAAACAAAATCCTTTATTTTTTAAAATTTGTTCATAATTTAAACATAGTCGGTTACATTCGATGGAACAGAGGCTATATATATAATTTTGAGGGCACAAATTTGTGTTTGTAGCCTCATCAAGGTCACCTTCATTTGTTTGAGGCTTTATTAAAGGTCTGTGGTTTATATTTTCATCAAAAAATGAACAATTTGGACGAATTTTTAAAACATTCTCCATAAAATCACAAATATTGTGTTGAGGATTAAAATACATATTTGGTCCACAATTTTTTTCAATTAATTGATTGTGGCTACACTGATAAAACAAATGACAATCAAACTCATGCATTCTATACTCATCCCCTGTACAATTTTCATTTTGTATAGTTGGTAGTATGTATTGTTTTTCACATTGACACAAAACTCTAATTTCAAAATCTGGGCATAAATTTTTTTTGGTTTTTTTGCATATTAGGCCGTTTTCTAGGGAACATTCGACGTCTAAGTTGGTAGCCTTGTAGTCAATATGGCCGACGACTGTCCTACATTCGATATCAGTCATTTGTTCCTGGGAACAAACTCCTGATTGGTCAAAATTGTTCAAAAATATTTTTGTAGGTAGAGGTTCAAAATCGAATTTTTTTAAATTTTTATTATTTTTTGTTGGTTTTATACTATCATTATTAATCCATATAGTCCACCCACTACGGCATTTTAATTGTTGTTCATTTGGCAACACTGTAGTATTTGTTTCACAAGGTTTTCCGGTACAAATTTTCTTATTATTGGTGCAAAAACATTTTTGACAATCATCTTCAAAAATTATGTCCCCTTCAGAATAAATTTTATCGTTTAAAATACAATTTGGTTTACAAGTATTTTGCGGTACGCATTCCTTGAGGCTATTATTCAAATATATTAGGCCTTCTGGGCATTTTTTGGGTTCACACCCTTCCACACAAGCCTCCTCCTGACACCCATACCCCAATTTTGGGTGTGAAATCATATTTTCGCATGTAACTACAGGACAAGTACTCATACATGGGGTATACATCGAACATTGTTCATCACACTGTAACGCTGAAATAGTAAGCGGGAGGTGAATCAATTTATACTTAAAAGTAAGAGGGAGGTTTGGACTTTAATGCCCCATAAAAATTTCCCAAAAATTTAAAGAGGAAATGTATAAAAAAAATTTCAAAAAATTTTTGATATACTTACGACACAATTTTTGGCTTCGCCATTTGATATGAACGCCTTTTTGGTTACATGCTTGAGCATATGCCCCTAGGGCCGTACATAAACATTCACAATCGCCGCCTTGATCGCACGCGCAAGTATCAAAAATACATCTTTCTAAAAATCTGCAAAAAAATAACAAAAATCAAAAATGATTTCAACATTTTTTTTTAATGTATTGGCGGGAGGTATTGTTAGATTTATATACCATATTATAGTATAGGGTATGGACTATATGTACCCAAAATTTGATGTAAAAAATCCTATTACTTCAAAAGTTATGAATTTTTGAAAATACCCCAAATTTTAAAGAAAAATAAATGTTTATACCCAAAAATAGGGTATTTTAAAAATTTTTTTTTGGGAATCATACATAACTTTTAATTTTGAACAACTTTTGTCATATGAAATTTTTACCTAAAATTGATGGTTTAGCCAGAAATGACCCCACACCCTAAAATGGGTTGATGTATAAAACCAACACTCACTTTTTTGAAATGTGCGTATTTTTCTGTATACACACCCAAATTATGGTTATTTAATATTTTTTCCTTCAAAAACTACAAATTTTTGAAAATTTTCAAAATTGTACCAGTGCCATCTTACAGAAAACGGCTGAACTTTTTTGAATTTCCGGTACTTGTCCCAGCTGATGGTGTATGTACATGCTATGATAGTTCAGCGGTTTGCTGTAAGATGGCAGCAAAACAATTTTGAAAATTTTCAAAATTTTATTGTGTTTGATGTATAAAAATATTTAATAACCAAAATTTGGGGATGTATAGAGAAAAATACGTAGATTTCAAAAAAATGGGTGAGGATGTTATATCTCCACCCATTTTAAGGTGTGGGGTCATTTGCGGCTGAACTATTAATTTTAGGGAAAAATTTTATAGGACAAAAAATGTTCAGAATTTAAAGTTATGTAAGATTCACCAAAAAAATTGGTCAAAAATGACCCAATTTTGGGTATGGACATTTAAATTTTTTTGGTGTTTTAAAAACAAAAAAATTTTAACTTTAAAAATTCTTTTTTTTGTAACTAAATAAGATATGTGGATGATTTTTGGTAGACATATACTTGAAAGGGTGTAGTTTAATCTACCGTACATACCATGCTCAAATTTGGGCCGTATACCCATTTTTGGGTCGATTAAACAAAAACTTACCAAAAAATTTGTATTTTTTCAAAAAATGTATAACTCTTGAACTAAATAATATTTTTGGCTAAAATTTGGAATATACATAGTCGAAAGTCTATACTTTAATATAGTATACATATCCAACAACACCTCCCGCCAATATATTTAAAAACTTACCGTTCAACTTGAACTTCAGTGTGACATTTTTTAAATAAATTTGATTTTAAAATTCCGCATTTTTTAAGGGCCCAAGCTTTTCGTTCAGGCCTTAGGGCACAAGTATCTATTATATCAATGCCCTTTTGGCAAAATTTATCCACTTGCCAAGAGTCCCCAAAAATAGTTGGATTTGTTTCGACAAAACCTCCACTCGGCGTCTGAAAATCGTCGTTCGGGTCATCGTTATAATTCCCACATAGGCCCTTAAGATGATTTTGCCATCTTGGGTCCACCTTGACACTTAGGCGGGTGCCTTTGTCCCAAATTAGGGTCACGCCTAAACTTTGGGACTCAACAATAACGTATAAATCTGTTTGTCGTAGCGTCATTTTTTTAAAAAGTTGTATTTCAGGTATAGGCTTGTCTTTTTGTAGTATTAAGGTCTCGCCTGATATAGTAATTGATATACTTTTTGTACAACTGACACCTAAAGTGCCGCATGGTACATTTTGAACAATTATTTCAACAAAGTCATGTTGTCCTAAATGACCTTTTGTTAAAATATAATCACATTGGCCTTGATAATCGAAGTCTTTTTCGTCGAAAGTGGTGAAGTGGGAGTCACCCCAAGTGGTGCAAGTACCACTACATATGTTTTTTTCACAGTTCCATGTACCAGAATTACAAACACATTTGTTACAATCGTTAAATATGGTTTGATTTTCCTTGTAGCTTTGGCCTCCATGATGGCATGGACAACCTTCCGGTTTAATGCAGTTTCCGGTACCGGAAAATGAGTCTTGGAGGACATATCCGGTTTTACATTTGCACCCAGGCCGACAGATGGCGGTAGATGTCTCAAAAATTGAAAATTCGTGCATGTTTTTGCAAGTTACCGGTTCTGCCGGTTCACAAGTCGTATATTCTTGATTTTTTTTTACGCTACAGACCGTCTGTCTATTTGTCTGTAATGGATATTTGTTTATATCTTCTTTGGTTGCTGGGCGACAGCTCCAAACAGCATTTAAACAAGTGCACAATTCCTGAATAATATTCTGTCGAATTTCTTTATACATTGCTGGAAATTTAACACCGTTTTCGTAGCAACCACACCCAGAAATGGGTATACATTCATTGTTATCATCTAAGGCTTCCATATCCTTGCAATTACAACCCTCAACACAATTGTTTTTGCAGTTGTTTCGCATGGAAATATCTAAACAACTTCTGGTACATGAATTACCACAGAATTGATAACTCTGGCCTATAGGGCATTGTATGGCGCATTCTGGCACATCAATGCGCCAGGGGACACCGGCACCTAATGTGGCACATGATGTGCCATACGCTGCCAATGTGGCACATAAACAGTCAGATGTTTTGGTCTCACAAGAGCACATATCGTATAAACAATTTTCGTAAAATGGTTTTGGATCCAATAACCAATGACACTCTAAAGAAAAATATTTTTTTAATTAATTGGCGGGAGGTATTGTGCCAGATTAAAAGTACAGACTTTGAAGTATATGTACCCCAAATTTTAGGTAATTATCTTGAATAGTTCATAAGTTACACATTTTTTTGGGAAATATGCCAAAAAATGTTAAATATTTAATAATTCTTGAACTAATCAATATTTCCATACCCAATTTTGGGTATTAATAGTTGAAAGTCTATACTTTGATACTATATATAAACGGAACAACACCTCCCGCTGATAATAAAAAAACTTACTGTCAAATGTTTTTGAATGAATAATACCACAATATTTTTCAGCTTTTTTTTTATTCTGTATATTTATTTCACAAGGATGGTCTGCCCTTAATTTGGGTGTGACATCTTTACAATTTTCGTCGACCTTCCATTGGTTCGCAAATAATATGGGGTCTGTTTCTACAGCGCCTTCAGGTGTCAAAAAATCATCTTTTTGATTCGAATTGAAAGTCCCGCATAGTCCCCGAGTTTGTCCCCTCAAACTGGGTGGGGCGTCTATATACACCCTTGTCACACCATCCCACCACACCTAGGAATGGGTGTGGTTAGTTTTTACACCCAAAATAGAGGAAAATTTAAATATAAACTTACTTGCAAGTTGTTTTCTAGTTCTACTACAATAAACAAACTCGAAGCGGTTCTTATGACGTCATTTGTTTCTCCTATAATGTATGGCAGGTCTGTGACGTCATATCCGTCAACAATAACTTCCCTATTTTGTTTTAATTTGATTATATTATTGGTAGGCGTTTTGATTGTTACGGATCGCGTACAACTCGGTAAACCGGAAGCTATATTGACAGGAAAATTCATGGTTTGTGATATACTTCCGGCGCATGGTACATTTTCGGCCTCGACTGAAAAGTTCGAGGACTTGACCTATGCAAAAAAAAAATTAATATTCTGTTTTTTTCTGGTGTAAATTGTGTTTTACCAAAAAATATTTACACTGCCCCATAAAATCGTAACGACGTCCATCAAATGTTTCGTAGTGAGGGTCTCCAATAGCTGAGCATCGACTTCCGCATTCAATTTGGGTACATACCCATTTTCCAGCCTCACATGAACAAGTGTTACACTCTTTTGGAATCTGAAAAAATCAAAAATAGCCTTATTTTCTCCAAAATTGCCTCGATGTTTTCAAAATAGCCTAGGATTTTCAAAATAGCCTCCGAGGCAATTTTGAGTTATTGTGTTATTCTTACTTGTGTTCCGGATTTAAATTCACGGCCCCTTAAAGTACAAGGGCATATGTTAGGGTCGATACAATGTCCATTATGCAGCACAAGGCCTTTTGGACAAAAACAACCTTCAATACATTGAGAATTATCGTTCAATTGTTGATTTTGTAATGTTTCTTCCAAAATTTCAGAGCCACACGTTGCCTGAAGGGCCGTAACAGAACATGCGTTGTAAATACGGCCATTTGTACACTCCATCGCTGAAAAAATTCAAAATTTTAACCAAATTTAAAAAAAAATATTTTTTCAAAATACCACAAGTTTCATTGTCTCTCCATTGTAAAACCTCCCCGTTTTTCAGCTGTTTTTTGCACTCCTCGGCAAATATTTCAATTGTTTGACAACTGCACGACCCGGGGTTCGATTCCGCTTCGGCACAATTGCAAAAATCTGATTGGCAGGCCTCCAAAAACAATGATACGTCGACTAAATGAAAACATTTAGAAAATTTGTTATCTGTAAATATTTGATTGCAAAATTGTTGGGCCCTGCTGGCAATTGTTTTGGTGACCAAAGAACAGCTGAATGTGTCCCTAATTGGGGCCGTACAAACATCTGAAAGTTTGACAAAGTTTTATTGAAGTTTTTGTTAAAAAAATGAAAAAATACCGTCTAATATGTTGATTTTCCAACTGTCTAGCAAACTGGCAATTGTTTGGGCGTTTTGGCCGTCTTTTGTTTGAAAATCGTTTGTTTTTTGACCGTCTAAAGAGCCACAAAGGCCTTCAGTTTTATTCCAAAAAGTTTCACCAACTGAAATCTGAAAAATTTTGGGGAAAAATAAAAAAAATGGAATAAATATTTAAAGTTGTTTTTAATACTTGTATTTGGTTTTTAGTGTCCCATTTTAGGGCTATTCCCAAATTATCTATGACCAAAATTATGTGGTGACCTTGTATCATGGTCCTTAAACCGGAAACAGCCCCCGGAAGTGGCAGTTTCTTCCCCCCAGGGCCGTACAAAACTGGATTTCCGTTTAAAGAATTTTTTAAAGTATACTCCTTATCGCCAATATATAAAAAAATATCTCTACTGCATTCTGGGGCAGATTTCAATTGTTTACACCCATTATTGGGTGTGGAAACAATTGAAAAACTATTGTCCTCTTTGTCTCGGACAAGAACATGGGCGCAATCAGAGATAGCACTGAATATAGCACCGTCAAATGTTCGAAAATGTTGAGCCGACCAATAATAGCATATGCCTGGTTTAGGGAGGTTGTTTTCAATTGTTTTTAGGGTGCTAGAATCAAATATTGTTTTTTAGGGTGTTTAGGGTGTTTATTAGGAATTTTTTTACCTGTTTTTTAGGGTTTTTATGCCTATTTGGTAGTTCAAATTCGAATATAAATTTGATTTTTTTATATGTTCATATTCGTTGCTGTAAAATGTATTATTTGTATTTTCAATTTGAAATATTTCAATATTTGATTGAAAAATACATTGAGGCACAGGTTGAGGCTCAAAATTGCCTCTTTCAAATGTACATGTGTAAAATTCTGAAGGTGTAAACTCAAAATTAATGCCTGAAGGGCAGTTTAAAGAACACTTGAAAATCTCAGAATTTCCCGAACAATTATAACCACCATTGAATCCAAGTTTTTGAGCATTGCATGCATCGGCCCCTAAAAATAAATATATTAGCGGGAGGTACCGTTATGTCTATATACCATATTAAAATATGGACTGTCTACTATGTACACTCTAAATTTTAGGGCTATATCTTAATTATTTCACGAGTTATTAATTTTTTTAAAAAATTTGAACATTCCCAAAAAAATTACCAAAAAATATTCAAAATTCAATAACTCTTGAACTAAAAAACATAGCTACCTCAAATTTGGGGTACATATACTCAAAAGTCCATACTTTAATATGGTATAAGCTTACGACGATACCTCCCGCCAATTAACACTTACGGTACTGACAATGCGGCCCCCGAAAATCTTGCGGGCATTGGCAAGTATTTAAACTTAGGCAAACCCCGCCATTTAGGCAAGGGGGTTGGCAGTTGGGCAGGCAATCAGGCAAATGGGTCCAATCGTCTCTACTAGGGACCCAGGAACCCTGCAGGCATTTCATTGTTGTTATGGCGGACCCATCAGGAAAATTATGCCCTCTCAAGCAAGTTACAGTACAATGGGTTGCACTATAATAAAAAAATTGTTAGGCCGAAAACAATAGGCAATCGATTGGGGTCATTTTACCTGCAGGTCCTGTGGGCATTCATAGGCAAAATAGGATAATTCAAACATGGTTTCCTATGATCTTCACATCGAATTCCGCTATAGTTATCGGGACAGTTACATTTATTTGGTTCGTAACATATACCATTATTTTCACAGGGGGGGTCGCATATGGGCTCACAAGACCCCGGGATGACATCATACATATTACCAACTGTAACCCCCATCCAATCAGGTTTCACTACACTCCAAATATTGTCTTTACAAATCAAATGAATCTTGTTTTGACCGTCTGGGAACCGGAAACCGCTTAAGCAAGTCGCGTTGCAATTGTTTCCGGCGCACCGGATGTGGGAATTTATTGGCGGTCGTGGGTTGCTAAGGCAACCGCCTGTAATTAATTAATTGATAAAAAACCGCATATATGATATGATATTTCCGGTTTTACTATACCTTTATATTGTTGACCGTATGAGCCAATTGTTTTGATGTTTGGGCCGCCATACCCATAATTGGGTACAGCGTTTTTTGTATGGGTTTTGGTAAAAGTTTTTGTAAAAGTTTTTACGCCGGAACTAAAACAAAATTAATGAAAAAATGTTTTTTATTTGTACAAAATTATTGAAAAACCTTTGGCGTGTGTTATATGTTTTTGTATGTTGAAAATTTTTGGCGTACGGCCCTGTTTTCAAAAATTTAGGGTAGTGGTCAGGTAGATTACTAAAAAAATAATAATTTTTATATATTTTTCTTGATAAATAAATCAAAATTACCTTTGATAATGGGCCCAAACCACAGAAACATGTAAAAATATTAATAAAAACATTCGTATTTTTATATTTGGTTTCATATTTATACCAAAAAAATAAAGTGACACACAGAAAAAACTGCACAACTAATAAAATAATTTGAATTTAAACTGTTTTTATACAGGGCTTATCATTTTTTTATCCCTACCCCAAATTATATGCGTATAAAATATTAATTTAAGACTAAATAAATTTATCTAAACAAAAGGATGTCGCCTGCAAAACAATTGATAGCTCTTTAATTGGGTTAAACCTTGACATTACCGGAAATGGCGACCGGAAGTCGTCGCATATTTGGATACAATTCTCAAAAACCGATAAAAAAATAATTTTCCCGTAGCTAGGCAACAAAAATTGTTTATAAAACAATGTCAAACAATTATTTACAATGTCATTAATATACAGTGTCAATTGATTTTCAAAAATTTGATTTTAATTTTGAAATTTTTGTAAAAGATGTATGGAGTGTTATGGAAGTATCTTTTAATATTTGGATTCATTTTATGGACTTTACTGTGTGTCCAAGATCACTACAGGACCTTAAAACAAAAAAATAACAGTTATAATAATAATTTGGACGAAAATTTTGCCGAAAATTTAAAAAAAAACCCGCCGTGCTTGACATTTTGGAAGACTTTGTCTATGGTTTTAAGTTTAGGAGCGTTGGTGTATATTAAAAGGTAAACCACTCCTTTACGGTTAAAAATAAGGCATTAATTCAAAAATGAATTCTTGGGTCCTTTACCAACATTTTGGTGTATACAACTTGTTAAATATTTAATTAATAAGACCCAAAATTTTGGTTTAAATTTTCAAAAACAAAATTGTAATTTTACTCGTTAAAAAAATTAGTTTTCAGTAAATTTTGGTACTAAAATGTTGGTAAAACTGTCAAAAATTTATTTTTTGATAAATTAAGGCCCTATTTATAACTGTAACAGAGTGGTTGTAATTTTTACAGGACGTCTAATGTAAGAAAAAACCCCCAACCAGTTTTAATACCTCTTGAACAAAATGACAGGAATTTGCATAAATTTACAATTCATTCGTATAATTCCGGATTAAAACAAACTGAAATTGGTCCGGACCATTTACCGGAAGGACAAAAAACTAAAGTTCCGGCTATTTGCGGCGTTGAAATGGTGCAAAAAAAATTAGAATTTTTGGAACAAAGTGTTTTAAACTTAAAAAAACGACATTACGGCTCTACGTCCAGTTTGACCTCAAGCAGCCCTGGTATAGTAAGCGGGAGTCCACAATTCCGTAATTTTTTACTCAAATTAACCCCCGCAGAATCATCCGATGACTTAAAATCATCATCAAATCATGTAATAGTTAATACCGACGAAGAAACAGTTATGACTGCTAATGCTGCTTGTGGTGATGATACAATTGATGATACAACTGATGATACCCATCCTACGACTAATAATTTCGATGATACATATGAAGAAATCATCGAAAAATCATTAAGCAATGACGAAAATGTTATTTCAAATATAAATACTCAAGATTCATCCTGGTGTACTATATCAGAACAAATTAGCGAAATGTCCGACCCTAAATTGGGTGTAGTGACTGAGGCATCCAATCAGGTGTTGGCCACGCCTATAACGGAGATTTTACAAGCGAGGCAAAATTTTTGCGATATTTCAAAAACATCTATTGAAGATAAATCCATAAATAGTTTAAATTCAATAATAAGTTTTATAAATAATGACAAATTTGATTATGATGAGAACTCAACGGTCCCCGGTTCGAATCTGGTCCCTAGCGAAAAGTCTAGCTTATCGTCTAGGAGTGTTTCTAGCCATCAGCAACTAGGATATTTTCCTAGTTTTTCTAGCTTAGAAGATGACGACATATTGTTAAATACTTTAGATTGAAAATGTAAAAATGTTTTTAAATAAATTATTGTCCCAATCAAGCCATTTTGGTTTCGTTTAAAACATTCAAAATAAACATACATATATATACTTTACTATAAAATAGTTTGCCATAAGTTTTATACGCTAAAAAGGGCCTAAATTGTCCAAAAAGTCCAAGAAAACTGTTAAAATTATACCAACAAACATATAAATATATTTTGCTAAATAACTCAAAAAATATTCGAGATATGGACTCAAAACTATCAAAAATGAATTTGGCATAGTTTTTTACATAATATTACCCCAAAAAAGTGGTAAAATTTTGGCCAAAAACAACCAAAAAATGGGTTCAAATCCTATGCAAAAAAATACATTTTTAAGTGTTTTAGGCCCTTAAAATAAACATTTTGAAAACTTTTTTGATTGATTCTTACATAACTCAAAATTCTGAACATTTTTTGTCCTATACGTTTTTTCCCTGAAATTGACGGTTCAGCCGTAAATGACATCACACCCTAAAATGGGTTTATATAAAAAATCAACACCCGCTTTTTTGAAATCTACGTATTTTTCTGCATACACCCCCAAATTTTCAAAAACTACTAAAAAAATGGGTTCAAATCCCATGTAAAAAAACAAATGTTTAACAGTGTTTTAGGCCCTTAAAATGAAAATTTTGAAAACTTTTTTTATTGATTCTTACATAACTTAAAATTTTGAACATTTTTTGTCCTATACATTTTTTCCCTAAAATTGACGGTTAAGCCATAAATGACATCACACCCTAAAATGGGTTTATATAAAAAATCAACACTTGCTTTTTTGAAATCTACGTATTTTTCTGCATACACCCCTAAATTTTCAAAATTTAATATTTTATCCTTCAAACATTACAAATTTTTGAAAAAATTTTAAATTGTATTGCTGCCATCTTACAGCAAACGCCTGAACTTTTTTGAATTCCCGGTATATGTCTGTGCTAGGCGGTATGTGTCCGCGCTGCGGTAGTTCAGTGGTTTGCGCATAGGTGGCTACGGATGGTGAGCTGTCATGGACGCTTCAAACTTATTGTTGTCAAGTTGTTCTCAGTTTAAATAGTGTTTTTAAGTGTTAAAAGGGTGAAAAATATATGAAACATTGTTGAAAATGTAAGTTAATATATTAATTCATTGTTTTTGACAATAATTATTACTTAAATATATTATTTAATATGAAAAATATGTAATTTTGTGAATTGATGTTTCGCGGTTTCATAAAGATTACTAGTTTAAGGGTGTATATCTCAAAAATGGTTAAAGATACATTGAAAATTTTTGCAAATTTGAAAAATTTGAACATTTTTCTATACGTATGCGTAATTTTACCTGAAAAATACGGTATATAGGGCCTTAAATAAATAATTGAAATATTTTCGATAATTTATTTTTATTTACAAATAAATACAATACATCTAATACCATTTATTATTAGTATTATACGACTTAGGCCCCTGTAGTCCACCGGAAGTCCATCTAAGTCCATTTAGGGACTTCTCCCGTGTCCGTTTCCTGCCCTGAACTTCCAAAATTTGACCATTTGGGCCTTGAGAACTCAAAATATCATTTTCGACACTTTGCAAACTTTGGGCTCTGTGCAAACTTAACCTAATTGGCTTTTTTGGAGGCGTGGGGCGCTTTCTAAACCCAGAAATGGGTGTAACTGGTTCTGATGTGTAGTCGAGGCTCTTCCGCACCCAATTTGGGGGTGGGGAGGCGTCCAATTCTAAAGATTTAACGCTTCGGGCGTCTGGAAGTTTTTGGGTGTAACTCTGAAAATAGTTGAGTTTGAAGGGCCATAACTCGAAAATGGTTGGAGATATGTTGAAAATTTTTGCAGATTTTAAAAATTTAGACATTTTTTTGTATAGGGCCTGAATTTTTTTTTTAATTTTGTCCTAAAACAAAAGTTATTGACAGTTTAAAAAAACTTACTTCATATTCAAAATTGGAGTTTGTTTCGTCTTGTATGTTAATACAAGGGTTGCTGGGTGTTTTTTTGGGTGTGCCTTCACACCCATTTTTGGGTAAATAAGTCCTTGTACCCCCCTTTTGGTAAATCTGTAAAATGGCTGGTCAATTTAACCGGTAAAAATAAAAAATCAAAAAATACTTGTAAATCATCAATTTTAATTTTTGTGATGTTTTGTTTGTTATTTGTAACGACGCGTATGTTTTGTTCTTTGTTGCCATGGTGATGGTGATGTTTCCTAAGCCTTCTGGATTCTAATAATTCAGAAACTTGTTCTTCTAAATAACTAATTCGATGTGTTAGTCTCAAATTGTCTGTTCGAAGGGTTTCTTTTGTTTTTTGGATATCTTCGGCCCTTTCACGCACTAAATTTAATTCATGGCGAAGGGTTGACACTTCAGAATTTTGGAAATGGGGGGAGGGATCGTCTGTGTTACCCCTTAAAATGACAATTTGGGAATAGTCTAAACATAGCGAAAACAGTCGAATGATATCATTTATCGTTGGAATTCGGCTAATTAATAATTTGCCATTTATTTCAATAATCCTGAAAATAATTTATTTGTTAATATTTATACCCATTATACCCTAAAAATGGGTATATCAACAAAATACATCTATGTATTGTTGGTGGTCTATATATATCCTATATATACCTATCTCCTTTTAACAATTGAGTGTCTCTGTCGCACCATTCAATTATTATTCCATTGTTGCTTATATCATACCCAAATCTGGGTGTAACAGGGTTATACGGCACTTGTAAAGCCAATAATTTGACTTTATTACCAAGTTCTGTTACAGTTTTGAATACTGTTAAATTTTGAGACATTTTGCGTTGTTGAGACCCAGTTTCGTCCAAATTTATTTGTAGACTTCTCAATTCTTCTAAAAGACTCAACAAATTGAGTTCCTCACGGCCTAATTGGTACTCAAGTTCAGCTTGCTGGATCCTAATATCTAAAAAAAAAAAATTGTTGACTTTCCGATTGAATAACTCAAAAACTATTTGAGATTTCTTGATGAAATTTGGTATGTATATACCATGCAGTATGGTTAATATTTCAGCCAAAAATTACCCAAAAATCTCAATAACTTTTTGAGATATTTACCAATATTATCCGTGATGTCTAATTTATCTAAACAACACTTCAAATTTTTTATTGTCATTTTTTTATTTTCAACATCAATTTTTATTTTGTGGATTTTGTCCTCGAGACTTTTTTTCTCAATTTCTGAGACTGAGATGTTGAGATTTTTAACTGAGACGGCTACATTATTATTTTTTCGTACAGATGTGTTTTCTTTATCTTTTAATTTATTTTTGAGACTTTCTAAGTGGTCTATTGGGTTGAGACTTGAACCCATTAAGTTCCTTGAGACTGGGGTTGAGACTGGCAGACATTTTTTTCGTCTGGGGGTGGCCGAACTGAGACTAACTTCAATTGAAGCCATCTGGAACATTTTTAAAATAAAAAAAATATTTTGAGACTTTTTGAGAAATTTTGAGACGTACTTTAGCTTCTAAAGTTTCAAGTTGGGCCATACGAGGCTGGATAATTGCAGTAGGCTGTAGTGCACTCTAAAATCAGTAAAGAATGCCTGTATATTAAAAAAAAAACATTTTTGAATTTGTTAATTTTAAATTTTGATTATTTAATTATTTATGTATGTAAATTTGAAACAAAAGGGAGTGTATATGTATGTGTGGGTAAAACAATGGAGGATCTACGCTCCAGCACCCACGATCGTCAATTATTTGCATTCTTTTGTTTTGTAAAGTCAAACATACAATTTTTAAACGTAACATTTATTTTTTTGATCATTGGATGCTCAAACGGCCTTAAGGCATGTCTGAGGAATGTTGTTCACACCAGACCATGGGCGTACATCAGGGGCATTTGTACCAAGGGGCACAACATAAAAACTTACCAAACTTTGGCTCCTAAGCCCAATTTTGGGCGTAGAAATTCGACTTTCATTATCTGTGTGTTCCGTATGATAATCTGTTATTTTTCTGGGTCGGGTGTAACTCGCGAACCCTTTTTTGGGTGCGGGAGTTCGCCTCAGCCCACCGCTAGACACTGACATGTTTTTTACAGTGTAAAAAGGGCTTTCATAGTTGAAATTATCTATTGAAATGGGCTGTAAATTAAAAAATATATATTGTTCGGGTCATTGGCCTATAGGTCAAGTAATTTCTTGTATAGGTCTAGTTGACCTTTGGGAATGACCTTAGGTCTTAAAACTAAACAAAATATTAATGTGACCCCAAAACAGAAGATGACACAGTTTTTTTGACCTTATTTTAATTTAATAGTATATAGTATAGTTTGCGCGTCTTTTGTTATATTTGGGGGGGTGAAAACAATTGACTGCAACCCTTAGGTGAAACATCTGCGCGTGCCATTCACCCTCAAAACATACGACAATCATAAATAATGATGTTCAACTTTCTAATTTAAAATTCTCACGTTATAGAGATAATAACAATAATAATGATACATCTCCCGTTGCTATGGTTACGCAATTGTTTCACCAATAAATAATTATTATTATTATTACGGATAAATAATATTTTATGTTCATTAAAAAAATATAATTGGTTTCCGTTATAAAAATATGTATTTCCGGTTAAACCCTTAATCATTTCCGTGTTGTAAAACAATTGAATGGGGTCGTGGGAATAAATTTCATTTGTTTCGGAGACAGTTGAACGACGACAAAATATAAAAAAAATGAAAAAACATACCATATATTGATAAATAATCCTTTTTAAACAAATGAATTATTTGTTTCACTTTTTTTATTATAAAATAATAATTTTTATTAAATAAAAATTAATTATTTATAATTTAAATAACTTTTAACATATACACCAATATTTAAAACTTAAAAAAATTTTGAAAATATATCAAAATCTCAAGTTTTTTGGTATTTTTTTAATTTTTTTTAACAGATATGAACGTAATACATCTCCCACCGAACACAGCTGCCCATAAACTGAATTCTAAGCATCACACGGACTCGCGATTCACTCTAGCATGACGGCGATTGCATATAATGTTAGTCAAAAATTTTTACTGTATCAAAATTTTATGTTTGACTCAAAATATCTCAAAAACTCTTCAAAATACGGTGAAAATCATAACAAAATCGGAAAATTTGGACGATTTTACGTATATATACCCATTTTTGGGTGTTAAAAATGATTGATACAAAAGTTATTAACACTTTTGTAAAAAATGGTACAAACTGAAAAAACATTTTCATCAAAAATAATTAATATTTTAATATATACATGCATAAATTTTATGTAAAATAATGTAAAACAACTATAAAAACAATTTACATTAATAAAACAAGCGAATATTTGCATAGAAACAATTAAAAAGGTAAAAAAACTGCATAAAATCTATGCACTTATTATAAATACGATACTCTATACACTTAAATGTATAAGTAGAGTATAAGCATATAAACTCTACACTAAATAGTGATCGCCAGAGTGAATAGTGGAACGCAGCCAAGTTGGAGCCATCTAGCGACAAAAGTCTGAACTAAATTGGTAGTGTTCCACTATACACTTTGAAGAGTAGAGTGTAAGTATATGAAAAATGAATACTACTTAATAAATGTCTTGCTGAAACGTTTTTCAGCAAGCTGAAATTCCTGAAATATATAAAACCCTATTGAAAAAGGTCCGCTGAATCTAAATTTTTAACCCCCACATCAATATCTCTTATAGTTTTTGAGATATTTGGCCATAAATACAAAATTACCCCATTTCATAATTGTCTTGCTGAATTTTTTTTCAGCCGGCTGAAATTCCTGAAATATATTTAACCCTATTGAAAATTTTTTAACCCCCACATCAATATCTCTTATAGTTTTTGAGATATTAACCTTTAAAGTTCTGTACTAAATAGGAACACAGTTTAAACTCTACCCTGAATATATGTTGGTAGAGTCTACAAAGTGTATAGTGGAACGCAGCCAAATTCAAAATACGATTTATGCGACACCTATTAACAAAATTGCGAACTACGAGCTGTCAGTTTTTGTTTTAACGAAATTTTATTTAAAAAAACTTAATTTTTATTAAAAATTAGTGAAAATAATTTAAATTTAATTGTTTTAAGTGTGTTTTAATAAGTTTAAGACAAGAATTAATCGTTTTAAATGTGAAATTATTGTGTTGGTAATACGTAAAATTGCAAATGGCCGCCTTTTAAGGACAGAAAAGTCAGTAAAGTCGAAAAATTCGCAAATTAGACCCATTTTAGTTAGTTTATAATAATGGCCTTAAACCCGGCGTATGAAGCCATCGGAAAAGGGTTCGTCCAACAATATTACGCAATGTTCGACGACCCAATTCAGCGTCCCAATTTGGTCAACATGTATAACGTGAGTTTTTGAATATTTTGAACGCCTTACACCCTAAAATGGGTCTTGATTTATAGACGGAGAGTTCGTTTATGACGTTTGAGGGTATGCAGCTACAAGGGTCTATAAAAATAATGGAGAAACTTAATGTAAGTTTTTGGGGTTATGTTTCGAATTTTTTGATTGCATTTTTGACCCATTTTAGAGTCTATCGTTTCAAAAAATAAACAGAATTATTACAGCAGTCGATTCCCAACCCATGTTTGATGGTGGAGTGTTAATAAATGTTTTAGGCCGTTTACAGGTAATTCTTTTGTTTAATTTGTCTATTGTTTATCTTGGCAACAAACAGATGACTATCTGTCTCACGCTTATTATGTTTATAGTTAAATATCTCGAAAACTATAAGAGATATTGATGTGGGGTTTGAAAATATAGATTCAGCGGATATTTTTCAGTAGGGTTTCATATATTTCAGGAATTTCAGTCGGCTGAAAAAAATTCAGCAAAGTTTTTGTAAATCGACAGAAAAAATATTTTGACTGTGTTTAAGGCCCAATATCTCTGAAAATATTAGAGATACCGACTTGGGGGTTTAAAATTTAGATTCAGCGGACCTTTTTCAGTAGGGTTCCATAATTTCAGGAATTTCAGCCGGCTGAAAAAAATTTCAGCAAAGTTTTTGTAAAACGCCAAATAAAACGTTTTTACTCTTTAACAATGCTTGTTTAATGGTTGCTATGGTTACAATAACAATTGAAAAATGTTTTTTCTTTTGTTTAACAATGTATGTGATATGGTTGCTATGGTTACCAATGTGTTACCAACGCCAACAATGGATATATAAAGTGTGTGATGGTTGCCAAGGTTTTGAGTGTATTGACGCCGAAACAAAAGTGAGTTAGGGTTGTTTATTTCGTTTCCAGGCCGACGAGGATCCCCCCCACGCATTTTCGCAGGTTTTTATACTAAAACCACTCGGAAATTCATTTTTTTTGCAACATGATGTGTTCAGACTTGGAATCCACGATACTGCATAAACAAATGCTTGAAAAACAATTGAGATTCAGTGCTTTGCAGATGTTTTAATTGCTGTTTTTTGTAATTTAAAATAAATAAATACTTTTATAAAATTATTTCTTTGTTTTTTGCCCCAAAAAATCCCCAGAAAAGTCACTAGATTTTGAGGTTAGGTTCGAAATTGATTGTCTGACTGTCATTTGTTGAATTGAAAACAACATTATGCGATTGTTTCAACAGCATTCAACTGTTTAAACAAAAATGTTGTATGTGACAGTATTTGTTTTTTATGTTTTTTCGTTTGAAATATATTCAACAAACAGTCGAACATCATCGCTATGGAAACTCAACACAGAGGAGAATAAAATAGTTGAAGCGAGCCCTTTTCACCAAGTGGTGACGTTACCAAGTGGGGGTCAATTTATAACAGAAGACGATCCAATTTTTAATATTATTACGTCGACTGTACATTTTGGGACAACGTGGACCAAACAGAGTGTCGAATATTTTTGTACAGAGTGTCCACACCTTTTGGGAAGGTAAACAAATTGAAAACAATTGAATAAAGTGCTGGGAATTACTGAAAAAACAGTTGAAAACTTCGAAAAACTAATATGATTTTTTTTGACTAACTTTAAAGGTTAATAACTCGAAAACTATAAGAGATATTGATGTGGGGGTTGAAAATTTAGATTCAGCAGACCTTTTTCAGTAGGGTTCCATATATTTCAGAAATTTCAGCCGGCTGAAAAAAATTTCAGGAAGACATTTATAAAATGGTGTTATTTTGTGTTTATGGCCAAATATCTCCAAAACTATAAGAGATATTGAGATGGGGGTTGAAAATTTAGATTCAGCAGATATTTTTCAGTAGGGTTCCATATATTTCAGGAATTTCAGCCGGCTGAAAAAAAATTCAGCAAAGTTTTTCTAAAACGACAGAAAAAATATTTTGACTATGTTTACAGCCCAATATCTCTGAAAATATTAGAGATAGCGACTTGGGGGTTGAAAATTTAGATTCAGCGGACCTTTTTCAGTAGGGTTCCATAATTTCAGGAATTTCAGCTGGCTGAAAAAAAAATCAGCAAGGAAAATACAAAACCATATATTTTTCATGTGTTTTCGAAGTTTTTGACTTAGTTTTTTTAAGTTTTCAGTAATTTTGGGCACTTTAAATTCCAAAAAAACTATTTAAAATTAATTTTAAATAGTTTATTGTTGAAATTATTTCAGATACAACTCAAAAAATTCATCTGAAATCGACCTACAAGATGATGAAATATTAGATTGCGGGAAAAGTGTTAATTTTACTTATTACGATAATCTAGTAGGCGTTGCGAACCGGAAACGCCACCCTATAGTACCGGAACCTCAAGTAGCGTTAATATTCAGTAAAAAAAACAAAAATTTACAGTCGGTAATGCAGGAATTCGACGTTAATTCGTTGGAAAAACGGCTGAAAAAGGCCAAACGCGAAAAACCGCGCAGTGTGAGTTTATATAATCAAATTGGGAACTTTTGGCGGATAAAAGGGAACGCGTATCGGTCTATTGAGTGCTTCAGAAGGGCCTTAGCTGTCTCCCCACATAATGCAGAAGTTTTATTGAACTTAGCGCGCGTATTATTCAATTTACAATATTTGGACGACGCTATTTATTTAACGAGACGTTCCCTCGAAGTGCAACCGCCGGATCGGTCCGCGTGGCAACAATACTTCACTTTGGGGGAAATTTTTAAGGCGTATGGGCATTATCAAGAAGCTAGCTTGCACTTAAGACATAGTTTAGAGTTAAGGCCTGATTTTGAGCCGGCCATTTTGGCCCTGAAAGAAATGGAGGCCATCCCAGAAGCGACCATACATGTATACACGCTTTTGATAATAATCTGTCTGGTCTTGGGCGTTCTGTTGGTTATTTTGTCTAGCGTAGACTCTAATCTAGATGAATTCAATACAGAAATCAAGACACAAAGACACTTTAACCGGGCGATGGCCATGAGAAGTCTGAAAGGTTTTGCAAATAAAAATTTTCGAAGTAAACGTACGATATAAATATATTTTTATCATTTTATTGATCTCATATTTATTATAGCTTAAATATATGTATTTATTTGAAATGTGTACCTGTTATGTTAATAAATAATGTTAATATTTAATATATGTACCTTCCATATCCAATTTAAGGTCCTAATGTCCCAAAAAATCAAGACATATAAAAAATGGTGTCATTTTGTATTCATGGTTAAATATCTCGAAAACTATAAGAGATATTGGCATGCGGATTAAAAATTTAGATTCAGCGGACCTTTTTCAGTAGGGTTTCATATATTTCAGGAATTTCAGCCGGCTGAAAAAAAATTCAGGAAGACATTTATGAAATGGTGTATTTATGGTCAAATATCTCAAAAACTATAAGAGATATTGATGTGGGGGTTGAAAATTTAGATTCAGCGGACCTTTTTCAGTAGGGTTCCATAATTTCAGGAATTTCAGCCGGCTGAAAAAAAATTCAGCAATGTTTTTGTAAAACGACAAAAAATATTTTGACTATGTTTAAGGCCCAATATCTTTGAAAATATTAGAGATAGCGACTTAGGGGTTGAAAATTTAGATTCAGCGGACATTTTTCAGTAGGGTTCCATATATTTCAGGAATTTCAGCGGGCTGAAAAAAAATTCAGCAAAGTTTCTGTAAAACGACAGAAAAAATATTTTGACTATGTTTAAGGCCCAATATCTTTGAAAATATTAGAGATAGCGACTTAGGGGTTGAAAATTTAGATTCAGCGGACATTTTTCAGTAGGGTTCCATATATATTTCAGGAATTTCAGCAGGCTGAAAAAAAATTCAGCAAAGTTTTTGCAAAACGACAGGAAAAATATTTTAACTATGTTTAAAGCCCAATATCTTTGAAAATATTAGAGATAGCGACTTAGGGGTTGAAAATTTAGATTCAGCGGACATTTTTCAGTAGGGTTCCATATATTTCAGGAATTTCAGCCGGCTGAAAAACATTTTAGCAAAGTTTTTGTAAAATGATGCAATTTTTTTGTTAGTTTATTTATTATTTACAAGAAAAAAATACAAGTTTTTAGGTTATATTTGATTTTAATGTCTAACATGGTCCTGAGGGATCTGGATCGGGCACATGGGGATCAACTTCCGGTGGCATTGGATCCGGATCTGGTACCAATGGGTCGGGATCTGGTACATACGGATCCATAAAATCAAAACAATCTTCATTGTTGCAATTTAGGCACGGTACTTCATGCAGTTTAGAATAGTATCCAAAAAATTCTGGAGGGGGTTGTTCAAATCGATCTTCATGTGTTTTTTGGTTCGGATCTTCATATAGATAATCTGTGTGTTCATGTTTTTGTCCCATTCTTCTGGTAGGCACTGAAGGATCACTCAGGGGTGTCTCCTCCTCTGGAGGGGACCCCTCCGGGGGAGGCCCCCCTGGTGGTGCACCCCCTGGTGGAGCCCCCCCTGATGGAGCCCCTCCTCCTCTTCTTTCATCTGAATCTTCAACCATCGGTTTACCATTTTTGGTAACTTCAACAGTTGACGATTGGTCGGCTTCGTCTGAATCGCCACACCCACAACCCATCTTTTTGAACCATTGTAGAATATCACTGTCTGATTTTTGGGTCGCTTGGGCCCTTTTGGCTTCCGCTTTGGACGTGTAAAAATCGATTTTCACTTTCGAGAAACCTTGTGGTCTTGCAGTTACCTTCAATTAAATATATCTCAAAAACTATTAAAGATACAATATTATTTCTTGCATTTTTGAATTCAGCAGACATTTTTCTATATAAAAACATGTATTTCAAAATTTTCAGCCTGCTGAAAAGAAATTCAGACAGACATTTCTAAAAAAACAGACAATTTTGTTTGTCCATGTTTAAGGGCAAATATCTCAAAAACTATTAAAGATACAACATTAATTCTTCCAAATTTGGATTCTCCAGACTTTTTTCTATATATAAACAAATTTTCATGAAAAAATTCCTGAAACATTCTGAAATATTTAAAAAAATATAAATTACAGCATTTTCTTTCTTAGCAGGGACAAATACTAGTGAGTGACATCTTACGAAAAACCGCTGAACTAATTAAGCGAAGACACTTACCTTAGTGGGGACACACTCCTAGTAGTTCAGCAGTTTACTGTAAGATGTCGCCACTACATTTTTTCAAATTTTGTATTTTTTTTTGCTATATTTATAAATATTAAATTATAAAAATTTAGGTGTGTATAGATAAAATTACGCAGATTCCAAAAAAGTTGGAGTTAATTTTCTATGTCGACCCATTTTTGGGTGTGAAGTCATTTCCGGCTAATCTAGCAATTTTAGGGAAAAATTTTATATGACAAAAGTTGTTCAGAATTATGTATAATGTAAGATTTACCCAAAAATATATTCAAAAATACCCATATTTTGGGTGTAGCGACTTGGATTTTTTTTGTATTTTTTACCAAAAAATGTTTAAAAATTTATTATGGCTGAAGTAATTGAGATATTTACACCAAATTTTGGGTGTATATAGTTAATAGTATGTAGTTTAATATAGCGTAATGGTTGACATTACCTCCCGCCAATATATTTAAAAAATATATGTAGAACTTACCATACATATTAGTGATGTAGTTATGTACAAATATATTATAAATTGGGTCATTTTTACTGAAAACTGTTCATAAAATTCCTGAATAAATACTAAAAAATGTTATTAAATATTTATGATTAATATTAATCAAATTTATTAGCAATAATTTTAATTATAATATAAAATAATAATGATTTATTATTATTGAATTGTAAACAATTTCGATTTTGTTTTTCTTTTGTTTTAGGCTATTCCACGGGCCCTTTAGGGCCTATAATTATTTAGGGATCTTCTACCAACCCTCGGGCATAAAATCCATCAACCTGAGCTGTCCTGGATTACACAAAATGGCGGCATAGGTAAAAAAAACACCACAACTTTTTTAAATTTTTTATTTATAATAGCGTCGACTGTTTATAAATGTTATATTATTAGGTGCAGGCAATTGTTTTATAGGAGGTAATTTAAAACCGATTTGCAGTTGTTTTGGCGTTGTTGCATTGTTTAACAAATCTTGCAAGAACTGACGGTAAATAGACGTAATTATTAAAGGTTCAATTTTGCTTTTGAATTCTGAGGGCGCTATTGGGGTATTATTAGATTTTTTGAGTTCTAGAAAGACCATTTTGTCCTTAGAAGTATTATTGACAGCCGTCACCAATATTAGGCTTTTGTTTTCGGAGTTTTTTTTTTGATTGTTCAAAATATTTTCGTAAAAAAAAAAACCGTTTTGGTCTTGTTTGACGGCCTTGACATCAATATTGTCTTTTTTTTTTTCGCCGGTCAATTCAGAAATTTTGTCCCGAAAAAAATTTTTGTCCACATTATCGTCCCGAAAAAACTTTTTGTCCAAAACTGTCCCCCAAAATGTTTTAGGCCAATTTGACTGTTTTATTTGCAATGGGTCATTTTGGTCCATTTTTGGTTGGTTTTGGGGCGTTTTTGGGGGGTCTTTTAGGGGACTGACGGTGGTAGACCTAGTATTAATTGTTTTGTTCATTTCATTGTTTAAATATTTATTTAATTCGTCTAATTTTATAGCAAATGTTTCAATATGGTCGATATTTTTTGGCGCGTATTTTAATTGTTCCGAATTATAATATTTTCTCTCTAAAAATTGGTTTTTTGTGAGGTCACTTCCTATTGGTTGTTGTACAAATCCGCCGTAATGGCGACCAATCACAGGCCAGGGCTGTATATTGTCATTTATTTTGCTTTAAAAAAAAATTAAATATTATCATATTACGTTTTAAGATTATTTTCGTTACCTTCTTATGGTTCCTGGATCCTGATATACTGGGACCCTTTTTAAGGTTCCATTTGGCATTGGCAGATGCGCAACAATATTTAATTTCGGCCATTTTAATTGATTCAATTGTTTATTATTTATTTTTGGAATATGATGATTTATTATCTTCAATTGTTAAATTAATAATCGATAAAAACAATTGAATCTGTACTTACCTGAGTTCGTGAAACATCTGAAAGTGTTAGACAAATGACTAACGCAGGAAACAATTGCATTTTGACAGAAATTTAACCAATAGATTTCGTTTAATTTATATACAAAGATATAAATGTTTTTATTGATAATAAATCATTGTAAAAATTTTCCCAAGCCATAATAAATGAATAATGGGGATAATTGATGGGTTTTTGTTTATTAACAACAATTAAATCGGTTCATAATTCATTCATTTGTTAATTCATATTTCATTTGTACTCTAAATATTTTGCAAGTGATTGTTTTTGTTTTTGTGCCATCGTAACTCGGAACTGGTACGTCGTTTGTTAAAAAGTTAAAAGTAAACCCCCCTTAAAATTCGATTTTCTACAAAAAAGGTCCTATACACTTTTTTGTATCTCTAACCATTTTTGAGATATTAATTAAAGTTTAATACATGAACATTGTTTTGTAAAAAATTACGCCATTTTGAAATCCTTAGCCCTAGGCCCTTGAAATTTAAATATGTTGTTCGCTGATATCCCAGCCGTTTCCCAGATATGAGCCCTTAAAATTTTCCAAAGGGCCTCAGCTATAATTCGTATATTTGAAGGGCGAAAATATCGTATCTAGAGTATTTAAGTTTTAAGCCCTTAGGGAAAATCTAACCTCAAATTCGTAATCTACGGGTCGAAATTAGTATAATAGAATTTGTCCCGCCCTTCTAGCCATTTTAATAACGGAGTTAGCATAGGCCCTTCCCCTAAATTTTAGGGTTAAAAATATAGTAAAATAAGGGTTTTAACAATTCTGCAATTTGGCATACATATGTATTTTGACCCCCGGAATCGATTTTTGATAAAATTAAAACAGCACCTCCCGCCAATTAGTGACAGGTTATGTGTTACCCAAAAATGGGTTGAGGTATAAATTTATAAATAGCACCATTGGATTCAGCGTATTTTCTTATATAAATATCCCAAATTTCATAATATTTATTTTACTGGTCTAATAGCTATGAATAAATTAGTGAAACAATATGAATGAATTTTCACCGCAAATCTCTGATATTTTAATGCGCAACCGATGCGTCGGTTGCCGACAAAAATTCTAGAAATTTGCGGTAAACTAGATTACTTTAAAGATCGGTGTTAAATGTAAAACCAAATAATTTTAATGTTTTAAATCAATTTTAAAGTTTATTAACATCATATAATTAATTACAAATATGTTTTTTATAATAATTAAACACAACATATTGTCCACAAGAACTTTATTTTCTCTTGCACATAACTCCTCAACAAGTATAAATATCTTCATTTCGAGGGCAGAATCGGATTCCTTGGACATTTAACTATGATTCACAATATATTCAACGTTTAAAACCGTCCAGAAATGATTTTATTTATTGGTATTAACTCTTTTGTATATTCAATTTATTATAACCTCAAAAATTTGACATTCAGTGTCGCCAATTGTACAAATACGAAAAATATTAGTTTTAAAATTGCTACGAGATGGCACAGAAACTTTGGACCAATCAGAATAAAGGAATTTTGTGATTGGTTAGTGGGCGGAGTTATACTGTAGCGCCATCTCGTAGCAATTTTGGAACTAGTGTTCGGACAATTGGCAACACTGAATGTCAATTTTGAGGTTATAATAAATTGTATATGCAAAAGAGTTTATACCGATAAATAAAATCATTTCTAAACAGTTTTAAACGTTGAATATATTGTGAATCATAGTTAAAATTACAAGGAATCCGATTCTGCCCTCGAAATGAAGATATTTTTACCCGTTGAGGAGTTATGAGCAAGAGAAAATGAAGTTTCATCGCTGGAATAATTCTTGTTAATATATTGTGATTGTGTTTGTTACAAGTGGTTTTTTATTATTGTTGACAGCTGTACGAAACCTTGTTGCAAGTGGACAGACATACAGACATCGCTTGAATTATTTGTGGACCTGTTAAAGTTGTGGACCAACTTAAAACGATGAATGGCCGAAGACAACGCGTGAAAATGGGGCCCTGCAGCCGAATAGATGGACAGACATCGCGGCCTGAAACTTTTAAGGTACAGGAAAAGTTTTTGTTTTCTTATCAAGTTAACGCCGTCGTCCAACAACTCGTGTCCTTCCTGCGTCCTTGTCTTTTGTATTTGTGTATTATCTATCATCCTATTGATTGTATTATCCTGTGTTAAATAAACGACGATTATTCCTGGGAAACTGTACATTTATTCCTTTTTATTATAGCATCCATGTTGTATTCTAGTAATCCTGAAATTCCAACGAGTTTGTGACGGTAAGTTTTAATACATTTTATCATTGAATATCTCGAAAAGTAATCGAGATAGCGACCAGGGGATTAAAAATTTAGATGCAGCACACTTCTTTCTATATGTGTACATAGTTTATTTAATCAATAAATCAATACAAACAAATAATATTAAGACACTTTAAAGTGTCGCATATTTTTCCCGAAAACTTCAATTTGGAGCACCATATCCAAACAAATTTTGGATGAATCTTAAATAACTTTTGATTCTCTACAACTTTTTTTACAAGATTTTTTTCGTAAAGTTGATGGTTTACGAGATAATGATGTCACACCCAATAATGGGTGGAAATAATATTTTCACATATCGATTTTTGAATTCTACGTATTTTTTTACATATATATCCAAATTTTAGTTAGTTAATATTTATAAACACAGGGGCTGTGAATTTTTAAACAAATTACATTTTAATGACCTCTGGAGGATCTCAGATTTAAAAATTCATATCTCGTAAACGGTTTGAGATAGAGAAAAAGTGTATAGAACCTTTCTTGTAGTAAATCGAATTCTAGGGGGGGTTTACATTTAACTTTTTAACATACGACGGACCTGTACCGAGTTACGACGGTTTATATAGGTTTTCAAGGGTTTTTAATGCCCACATCCTTAATTTGGGGTAATATTGAAAAATTTATAATATATAATCTACATAACTTAAAATTCTCTACAACTTTGGTTATATAATATTTTTTCGTAAAGTTGATAGTTTAGTAGATAATGATGTCACACCCAATAATGGGTGAAAATACAATTTTGACATACCGATTTTTGAAATCTACGTATTTTGTTACATATATACCCAAATTTTGGTTAGTTAATATTTATAAACACAGGGGCTGTGAATTTTTAAAAAATGTAAATCCAACCCATTTTAATCGCCTCTGAAGAATCTCAGATTTTGAAATTTATATCTCGGAAACGGTGACAGATAGAGAAAAAGTGTATAGGACCTTTCTTGTAGTAAATCGAATTCTAGATAGGGTATACATTTAACTTTTTAACATACGACGTACCAGTTCCGAGTTACGACGACTTATATAGGTTTTCAAGGATTTTTAATGCCCACACCCTTAATTTGGGATAATATCGAAAAATGTATAATGTACGATCTACATAACTTAAAATTCTCTACAACTTTTGTTATATAACATTTTGTCGTAAAGTTGATAGTTTAGTAGATAATGATGTCACACCCAATAATGGGTGGAGATTCGAAGTTTGGATATCGATTTTCGGAATCTACGTATTTTTCTGCGTATATACCCAAAATTTGGTTATCAAATTATAAAAAATAAGAAAAGTCTAATTTTTCCACACCCAAAAGTAGGTCAAATGGGAAATATTTTTTTGGTGAATCTTATATAATTTTTGATTCTCTACAACTTTGGCTTATAAAATTTTCTTCTAGAATTGATGGTTTAGCCGGAAATGACGTTACACTTTAAATAGGGTAGAGATACAAAGTTGACGTATTTTTTTTCGGATTCTGCGTAATTTTCTACATATGAATCTAAAATTTGGTAATTTAATATTTATAAACATAGGCCCTACGATTTTTTAAAGTTTCGAATTATTTCATTGGCTGCTGCACACGCCATCATGAATAAAGTTTCGAATTATTTCATTGGCCAGTACGAATATTTTTATGGCCGACTAACTCCACCCCTCGACCAATCACAATAAAGAAATATTGTGATTGGCTGTTGGTTGCCAGTGCCATCTATTATCAATTTTAAAACTAATATTTTATGTATTCGGACAATTGGTAACACTGAATGCATAACCTAATATTTTTTTTGAGGTTATAATGGATTATTCGTGCAGTAGAGCTAATACCAATAAATAAAATTATTTCTGAACCGATTTAAATGGTGAATATGTTGTGAATCATAGTTAAAATTCCAAGGAATCCGATTCTGTCCTCCAAATGAAGATATTTTTATCCGTTGAGGAATTATGAGCAAGAGAAAATGAAGGTCACTTTGAATATCGACAATTGCACCAAGATTTCTTATGAAAATGGGGCCCTACAGTTGGTAGGAAACGCCAAGCAGGTGGACAGATGATTTTTAGTTAGTTTTAAGTGTTTCCTGTAAATTTCAGCCGGTTTTATCATTAAATAAAGGTTTGGATGTTTCGGATGATCACCGGAGATTCGGAAGGGTAGAAATACTTAAATATAAGTTGTTTTAAGCAATGAAATTGTTGTGATTTATATTTAAAACCCCATAGAATACGTTTTTAATATTGTTTTTGCTGTATCTCAACCAGAAAATAACTTATAACCATTTAAAAATGTAACAACCTTTGACGTATTTTTTATCTTTTTTAGCAGACTCCCAGCCAAATCATCAATAATGTGGCCGGCCGTACAGCCAGGCGGGGGTGGAAACGCCGAGCAGATGGACAGACGAATAGACATCGCAATCTGACGACACATTTAAGGTAAGAAATAAAATTTATAACTCGAAATTCTGTTGTACAGTGTTTATTCTAGCAAAACCGATTATTGTTTGTTATTGCAGGGCGCGTGGGGACGAGCTGCTGTTGTCCAGAGATGCTGAGCGACTTGGAGACGAGGGATTTCAACCCTGGAGAACTTTTAACGGTAGCTGAACATCGGACAACTCTTCTGAGACTTTTACTTTATGAAATAATATAAAATAAAATGATTTTTTATGTAAAATACCCCTTCCGTCCCCCCATGAATTTACTATTAATTTGTAACAATAATGTATTTTGTAATTGTTGCAATAAATATATATTTTTAATTTTAAAATGTCTTATTTATTTATTCCTTAAAATATCGGTGAAGTTTGTGATTTTATTTAAAATCTGACACCGGATTCGTGTTCTACGGGTCGCAATTAGTCTAATAAAACTTGTCCGGCATTTCTATCCCTTATAGTTTTGACGTTACGTTATTTATTTTGGCTTCACAAGTATCGAATTTTGTTGAAAATTTCCGATGGTATCCGGGTCACAGGAGTTGGAAGAGCAATTTGCTGTGATTCGGAATCAGTGTTGCCAATTGTCCAAAAACATAAAATTTTAGTTTAAAAATTGCTACGAGATGGCACTAGCAGTTTTTGTGCACATCTCCGCCCCCAAAGCTTGAACGGCCAATGAAAAATTCGCAATGGCGGTTAAAAATATGCAATGGCGTCCCTTCGACCAATCACAGAAAAGAAGAATAACTGTGATTGGCTGTAGGGCGGAGTCACTGCCAGCGGCATGGGCGGTCCTATTTCTTAAAAAAGAGTGCTCTTCTCATTCCTGTGACCCGGATACCATCCGAAAATTCCCACAAAATTCGACACTTTGTGAAGCAATAATTGCCATATGTGAACTTCAAAACTATAAGGGATAGAAAAGCCGGACAAGTTTTATTAGACTAATTACGACCCGTAGAACACGAATTTGTGGTCAGTTAAGCCCTTTGACATTTCAAAAATGTAAAATACACCTGTAAATAAATAAAAGGAGATGTAAAATAAAAGAATATATTATTTTCAATAAATTTTATTTATTTTAAAAGAAATACACAATAATTGAGACACAACCCTTAATAACTCACATCCTAATTAATCAAACATTATTTAAACATCCCTATTTCTAATTTATATATAAAATACAAAATGAATTGTGTATGCTAGATTAATTCCAAAACTATAAGGGGTAGAAAGGCCGGACAAGTTTTATTAGACTAATTACGACCCGTAAAACACGAATTTGTGGTCAGTTAAGCCCTTTGACGTTTCAAAAATGTAAAATGCACCTGAAAATAAATAAAAGAAAATGTAAATTAAAAGAATATATTATTTTCTATAAATTTTATTCATTTTAAAAGAAATACACAATAATTGAGACACAACCCTTAATAACTCACATCCTAATTAATCAAACATTATTTAAACATCCCTATTTCTAATTTTTCAGGACAAGGGTAAGTATATTTATATTTATATATAAAATACAAAGAATAACAATACAATCTAAGCTATGAACATAATAAAGACAACAAATGTATTACAAATAAACAATAAAAATTACTTAAACTAATACAAGTTTTTATTTAACAACCCCTTATTTATTTCAGAGGAAGATAACACAATAAAGAGACAGGGGAGTATTATGTACAGTTGATTTCGCCAAGGGAAGTATGACAACTCCATTATGCATATAAAATATTAAGTAACGGATACATATCACGTCTTAGAGAGGCGAATTTTGTTGAAAATTTCCGATGGTATCCGGGTCACAGGAATGAGAAGAGCACTCGCAATTTTCGAAGTTCAGCGATTTCTCATAGATGGCGACACGGACTAAAAATTTAAATTTTAAAATGAGTTTAAAGGAAAATAAAAGAAAATATAATAAAATTAATTACGGTAATATAAAGAATAAGTATGTAGGCATGTACTAAAAATATAAAAATGATATATTTTAGCCGTTTAAAGAAGTTTAAAATTGTCAATGACCTCTTGAACATTTGATAGCATATAAATCTTTTATTTGGTTATAAATCGGGCTGAAAATTACAGGAAACACGTAAAATTAACTGAAAATAATTAATTTATATTTAAAATTGATCAAACATTCATATTTTATTAAAAAACTTTGAATGACATTTAAATTTGAGGTTATAATGTACTATCTAACCTGATAACATTCGGCTAACGCACCAGTCTTTATAATAATCCGTAAGGGCTCGAATTAGCCCTTTATAAAAGGGCGGACTCATATCTGATTGTTATTTTCGTACCTAGAGAACTTAATACTAAAGGATAGGATAGAAATATTCGGAAAAACATTAAATATTAGTCTATTTCACTGTCTCTTTTGTTATTACATAGGAAAGGATAATAAAAACACTCTTTTGTTTATTTATTCTTATAAAAATCATGCATTATCTTCGTCCAGTGTTGTAGTTGCCGTATCCTATCGCTGGGTGTAAGTAGGGCCCTTCGCGGAACCTGTAAACAAACATAAACATTGTTTATTTTTTGCGCCAAAATATAAAAGAACGTAATCAATTAACACTTAATTAGTGTTAGTTGTTACGTTGTTATTATAATATTATGTTTGTATAATGACGACTTCAGTTCCTTTCTGTCTTTGGTGAAGTGAACATGGGGCCCTTGCATGGGGCGCTCGTGAATAATCAATCGTGTATTATTGCGATAGTATATAGTGCTGATACGAACCGTTTTTATTATTACAATCATTCTCTTACTCAATTTATAGTTCGCGATATAAATAAAAGGATTAAACGCTAAAACTATTATTTATTTGTTCATTATGAGTGGATATTTCAATTATATTGTGCTACAATTGTGAATTTAATTGGTGCACGTGTTGTGTAAATCGCCACAGTTCAGTGATGAAATACTAGCGGACGATATGTTGAGAATATTCGCCGATCATTGCCATTACAAGTAAGTACTAAAATTATTCTCAACGGGTAGAAATATCTTCATTTCAAGTGCAGAATCAGATTCCTTGGGGTTTCATCTATAAATCACAACATTTTCACTATTTAAAACTGTTTGGTACAAGATTAAGAAACTGTTTTATATTCTGACACAAGTTGCACCTGAAACTAGATTATTTTAATGCACAAAATATACCCAAATATTTGTAAAACTTGATTTAATAATGTATTAACATATAAATTTATTAGAAATAAACATTTTAAGCGTTTATTATTGCAATTAATACATTTATTAAAGTCTATACCAGAAGAATTTACACATAACCTCACAAATTTGCTATGTTTGACAATCAGTGTTGCCAATTGTCCAAATACGAAAAATATTAGTTCTAAAATTGATAATAGATGGCACTGGCACCCCACAGCCAATCACAATATTCCTTTATTGGGATTGGTCGAAGGGTGGAGTTGGTCGGCCAATAAAAATATTCGTAATGGCATACAGCAGCCAATAAAATAATTTGAAATTTTATTCATAATGGCGTGTACACCAACCAATGAAATAATTCGAAACTTTAAAAAATCGTAGGGCCTATGTTTAAAAATATTAAATTACGTAATTTTGGATACATATGTAGAAAATTAGGTAGAATCCGAAAAAAAATACGTCAACTTTGTATCTCTACCCTATTTAAGGTATACTATCATTTCCGGCTAAACCATCAATTCTAGAAGAAAATTTTATAGACAAAAGTTGTAGAGAATCAAAAGTTATATAAGATTCACTAAACAAATATTTCCCATTTGACCTACTTTTGGGTGTGGAAAATTTAGACTTTTCTTATTTTGTATAATTCAGAAACAAAATTTTGGGTATGTACGCAGAAAAATACGTAGATTCCGAAAATCGATATCCAAATTTTGTATTGCCACCCATTTTAGGGTATGGCATCATTATCTACTAAACTATCAACTGTACGACAAAATGTTATATAACAAAAGTTGTACAGAATTTTAAGTTATGTAGATCGTACATTATACATTTTTCGATATTACCCCAAATTAAGGGTGTGGGCATTAAAAACCCTTGAAAACCTATATAAACCGTCGTAACTCGGAACTGGTACGTCGTATGTTAAAAAGTTAAATGTATACCCCCCTTAGAATTCGATTTACTACAAAAAAGGTCCTATACACTTTTTCTCTATCTCTAACCCTTTACGAAATATGAATTTAAAAATCTGAGATTCTCCAGAGGCGAGTAAAATGGGTTCGATTTAATTTTTTAAAAATTCACAGCCCCTGTGTTTATAAATATTAACTAACGAAAATTTGGGTATATATGTAACAAAATACGCAGATTTCAAAAATCGGTATGTCAAAATTGTATTTTCACCCATTATTGGGTGTGACATCATTATCTACTAAACTATCAACTTTACGACAAAATGTTATATAACAAAAGTTGTAGAGAATTTCAAGTTATGTAGATCGTACATTATACATTTTTCAATATTACCCCAAATTAAGGGTGTGGGCATTAAAAACCCTTGAAAACCTATATAAACCGTCGTAACTCGGAAGTAGTACGTCGTATGTTAAAAATTTAAATGTATACCCTCCCTAGAATTTGATTTACTACAAAAAAGGTCCTATACACTTTTTCTCTATCTCCAACCGTTTACGAGATATGAATTTTTAAATCGGGGGGATTTTTCTTTCAGCAATATAGCACTCTTTCTATCAACCCTAAAATTCATAAATTATATTTCGCGGGTCCATGGGCCTTATTTACAAATACAAATTTTAAAAAATCGTACGGGGGAGTAAAGAATTATGTAATACATAGACATAAATTATAATTTATACTCATTATTTTGATTGTTGACTACTATTTTTTTATTATTATCTAATGCTTAACTGTTACATGGATTCATTTTGTCATTGTCAGTTTTATTGTTACAGTGCTGGTGAATAGACGTGTGTGTGGTGTGTGCTCGTGTACTGTGCCTTCAAAGACGACTTCCCGATCCTTGGAGGAGAGGACTTTTGGATATCTTCAAGACTTGATATACTTAGGGAAATCATTTATTAATAGTAAGTTTTTTTTATTTATTATTGAACTACTTTATCGTACCCATTATTGAGTATATCCGCCATTATTTCTATAGTCTATTTCGGCTGTAGATATATTTTATAATTGTCGATGTGTGGAAAATAATTTGAATTCATTTAGAATTTTTTTTTTAATAATTACACAGATTGAAACATATCTGAGTCCATATTATTATCTATAATCATTAATTTAAATATTATTTCCATTATATTTTTATTGTTCCAGAGAGATGAACTACAGATCTGGACGAGCCGTAGAAGGACGTGAGTGAGTGGCAGAAGGACCTACCTATATCATGATTTCAGCGTTGGAGATGATCATATTGTTGCAGAGCATCACAATGAGGACACCCCAACATGTATTGGCACCCTTCAAGACTTATTTATAAAATTTATGTAAATGAATAAATAAAACTTATCCTCCTAAACATTAAATACTCGTATATAAAATTAATATATAGCAAAACCAAATCGCTACATAATCAATTCATCTCATTTATGCAACACATACATATATTTTCATATATTTCACAGTTTCTACAATCAGGAATATACATTCATACATCATATAAGTAATTCACATACAATATATACACACATACATAGGTACATACTATTCAAACAACATCTACAGAAATTTAAAACCGTATCCGACGATTCTAATTTCTGAAACTATGTATACATGTAGAAAACAATCTCCTGAATTCAAATTTGAAAACCGCAAGTCGCTATTTCACTTAGTTTTTGAGTTATTTTATTTTTAACATAATGACAATTTAGCAATCTTGAAACAGACATGATTGACACTTTTTTCAGCAATTCAAATTCCTGAAACTTAGCGTACATATAGAAAATAATCTCCTGAATTCAAATTTGAAAACCGCAAGTCGCTATTTCACTTAGATTTTGAGTTATTTTATTTTTAACATAATAGCAATTTAGTTATTTTGAAACAAGCATGATTGACACTTTTTTCAGCAATACGAATTCCTGAAACTTAGCGTACATATAGAAAATAATCTCCTGAATTCAAATTTGAAAACCGCAAGTCGCTATTTCACTTAGATTTTGAGTTATTTTATTTTTAACATAATAGCAATTTAGTTATTTTGAAACAAACATGATTGACACTTTTTTCAGCAATTCAAATTCCTGAAACTTAGCGTACATATAGAAAATAATCTCCTGAATTCAAATTTGAAAACCGCAAGTCGCTATTTCACTTAGATTTTGAGTTATTTTATTTTTAACATAATAGCAATTTAGTTATTTTGAAACAAACATGATTGACACTTTTTTCAGCAATTCAAATTCCTGAAACTTAGCGTACATATACAAAATAATCTCCTGAATTCAAATTTGAAAACCGCAAGTCGCTATTTCACTTAGATTTTGAGTTATTTTATTTTTAACATAATAGCAATTTAGTTATTTTGAAACAAACATGATTGACACTTTTTTCAGCAATACGAATTCCTGAAACTTAGCGTACATATAGAAAATAATCTCCTGAATTCAAATTTGAAAACCGCAAGTCGCTATTTCACTTAGATTTTGAGTTATTTTATTTTTAACATAATAGCAATTTAGTTATTTTGAAACAAACATGATTGACACTTTTTTCAGCAATACGAATTCCTGAAACTTAGCGTATATATAGAAAACAATCTCCTGAAATCAAATTTGAAAACCGCAAGTCGCTATTTCATTTAGTTTTTGAGTTATTTTGTTTAATTTACACATAACCTCACAAATTCGCTATGGTTGACAATCAGTGTTGCCAATTGTCCAAACTACATAAAATTTTAGTTTTGAAATTGCTACGAGATGGCACTGATAAAACTTGTCCAATCACAATATTCCTTTATTGGGATTGGTCGAAGGGTGGAGTTGGTCGGCCATTAAAAATATTCGTAATGGCGTATAGCAGCCAATAAAATAATTTGAAATTTTATTCATAATGGCGTGTACAGCAACCAATGAAATAATTCGAAACTTTAAAAAATCGTAGGGCCTATGTTTAAAAATATTAAATTACGAAATTTTAGATACATATGTAGAAAATTACGTAGAATCCGAAAAAAAATACGTCAACTTTGTATCTCTACCCTATTTAAGGTATACCATCATTTCCGGCTAAACCATCAATTCTAGAAAAAAAAATTATAGACAAAAGTTGTAGAGAATCAAAAATTATATAAGATTCACCAAAAAAATATTTCCCATTTGACCTACTTTTGGGTATGGAAAATTTAGACTTTTCTTATTTTTTATAATTCAAAAATAAAATTTTGGGTATGTACGCAGAAAAATACGTAGATTCCTAAAATCGATATCCAAACTTCGAATCTCCACCCATTATTGGGTGTGACATCATTATCTACTAAACTGTCAACTTTACGACAAAATGTTATATAACAAAAGTTGCAGAGAATTTTATGTTATGTAGATCGTACATTATACATTTTTCGATATTATCCCAAATTAAGGGTGTGGGCATTAAAAACCCTTGAAAACCTATATAAACCGTCGTAACTTGGAACTGGTACGTCGTATGTTAAAAAGTTAAATGTATACCTTCCCTAGAATTAGATTTACTACAAAAATGTTCCTATACACTTTTTCTCTATCTCTAACCGTTTACGAGATATGAATTTTTAAATCTGAGATTCTCCAGAGGCGATTAGAATGTGATTCTGGTGAAATATCTTGTAACTTTAAGCGTCTGTAAATCGAGTTAGGAAGATGTAAAAAAATCGTGAGTTCCATGAAAAGAAAGAGAATTTCATGCTGAATCTGAATTTTCATTGCCCGTTATTCTAAATTTAACCGTGTAAGTGTGCTGCATGAAAATATGAAAAATGAACCGAATTAAAAATTCAAAAATCAAGTAATTTTAAGTTAATTCACATTTATATATGACAGAGATCAAGTGAACCGGTTCAAGTCTTCACGATAAGAAGAGGAGATGGTTTTCGGATGCTGGCAACGAAATGGAATCCACCAGGTACGGGGAGAAGCCCCAGGATATACTCTAGACGCACGAACGGGTTCTCCAAGTCGCGATGTCTGCATCTCTTACCACTTGAAGATTTATTAATAAAATTATAAATGTAATAACTTATTTATTGTACTTATCTGTAATTTGTGTTTATCTGTATTAATAAAACCGCAATTCAAATTGGAAACGTACAAGTTCGTATCTTGCTTAGTTTCAGAGATATTGAGCCCTAAAGTTGAAATTTCTTATTTGTCTTTGAACAAGTATAAATGAAAAAAGGGATTTTTCTTTCAGCAATATAGCACTCTTTCTATCAACCCTAAAGTTCATAAATTATATTTCGCGGGTCCATGGGCCTTATTTACAAATACAAATTTTAAAAAATCGTACGGGAGGGTAAAGAATTATGTAATACATAGACATAAATTATAATTACTCATTATTTTTATTGTTGACTACTATTTTATATTATTATTATCTAATGCCTAACTGTTACATAGGTTCATTTTGTCATTGTCAGTTTTATTGTTACAGTGCTAGTGAACAGACGTGTGTGTGGTGTGTGCTCGTGTACTATGCCTTCGAGGACGACTTCCTGATCCTTGGAGGAGACGACTTTTGGATATCTTCAAGACTTGATATACTTAGGGAAATCATTTATTAATAGTAAGTTTTATTTATTTATTATTGAACTACTTTATCGTACCCATTATTGGGTATATCAGCCATTATTTCTAAAGACTATTTCGGCTGTAGATATATTTTATAATTGTATAATAATTGTTGATGTGTGGAAAATAATTTGAATTCATTTAGAATTTTTTTTAATAATTACACATGATTGAAACATATCTGAGTCCATATTATTATCTATAATCATTAATTTAAATACTATTTCGATTATATTTTTATTGTTCCAGAGAGATGAACTACAGATCTGGACGAGCCGAAGAAGGACGTGAGTGAGTGGCAGAAGGACCTACCTATATCCTGATTTCAGCGTTGGAACATAATCATATTGTTGCAGAGCATCACACTGAGGACACCCCAACATGTATTGGCGCCCTTCAAGACTTATTTATAAGATTTATGTAAATGAATAAATAAAACTTATCCTCCTAAACATTAAATACTCGTATATAAAATTAATATATAGCAAAACCAAATCGCTACATAATCAATTCATCTCATTTATGCAACACACACCTACATATATTTTCATTTTCATATATTTCACAGTTTCTACAATAAGGAATATACATTCATACATTATATAAGAAATTCACATACAATATATACACACATAGATAGGTACATACTATTCAAACAACATCTACAGAAATTTAAAACCGTATCCGACGATTCGAATTTCTGAAACTATGTATACATACAGAAAACAATCTCCTGAATTCAAATTTGAAAACCGCAAGTCGTTATTTCATTTAGTTTTTGAGTTATTTTATTTTTTACATGGTATACACATAACAGAAATTTAGCTATCTTGAAACAAGCATGATTGAGACTTTTTTCAGCAATTCGAATTCCTGAAACTTAGCGTATATATAGAAAACAATCTCCTGAATTCAAATTTGAAAACCGCAAGTCGTTATTTCATTTAGTTTTTGAGTTATTTTATTTTTAACATAATAACAATTTAGCAATCTTGAAACAGACATGATTGACACTTTTTTCAGCAATTCAAATTCCTGAAACTTAGCGTATATATAGAAAACAATCTCCTGAATTCAAATTTGAAAACCGCAAGTCGCTATTTCACTTAGTTTTTGAGTTATTTTATTTTTAACATAGTATAAACACGATAACAATTTAGCTAAAGAGAAACGGACATGATTAAGACTTTTTTCAGCAATTCGAATTCCTGAAACTTAGCGTATATATAGAAAACAATCTCCTGAATTCAAATTTGAAAACCGCAAGTCGTTATTTCATTTAGTTTTTGAGTTATTTTATTTTTAACATAATAACAATTTAGCAATCTTGAAACAGACATGATTGACACTTTTTTCAGCAATTCAAATTCCTGAAACTTAGCGTATATATAGAAAACAATCTCCTGAATTCAAATTTGAAAACCGCAAGTCGCTATTTCACTTAGTTTTTGAGTTATTTTATTTTTAACATAGTATAAACACGATAACAATTTAGCTAAAGAGAAACGGACATGATTAAGACTTTTTTCAGCAATTCGAATTCCTGAAACTTAGCGTATATATAGAAAACAATCTCCTGAATTCAAATTTGAAAACCGCAAGTCGTTATTTCATTTAGTTTTTGAGTTATTTTATTTTTAACATAATAACAATTTAGCAATCTTGAAACAGACATGATTGACACTTTTTTCAGCAATTCAAATTCCTGAAACTTAGCGTATATATAGAAAACAATCTCCTGAATTCAAATTTGAAAACCGCAAGTCGCTATTTCACTTAGTTTTTGAGTTATTTTATTTTTAACATAGTATAAACACGATAACAATTTAGCTAAAGAGAAACGGACATGATTAAGACTTTTTTCAGCAATTCGAATTCCTGAAACTTAGCGTATATATAGAAAACAATCTCCTGAATTCAAATTTGAAAACCGCAAGTCGTTATTTCATTTAGTTTTTGAGTTATTTTATTTTTAACATAATAACAATTTAGCAATCTTGAAACAGACATGATTGACACTTTTTTCAGCAATTCAAATTCCTGAAACTTAGCGTATATATAGAAAACAATCTCCTGAATTCAAATTTGAAAACCGCAAGTCGCTATTTCACTTAGTTTTTGAGTTATTTTATTTTTAACATAGTATAAACACGATAACAATTTAGCTAAAGAGAAACGGACATGATTAAGACTTTTTTCAGCAATTCGAATTCCTGAAACTTAGCGTATATATAGAAAACAATCTCCTGAATTCAAATTTGAAAACCGCAAGTCGTTATTTCATTTAGTTTTTGAGTTATTTTATTTTTAACATAATAACAATTTAGCAATCTTGAAACAGACATGATTGACACTTTTTTCAGCAATTCAAATTCCTGAAACTTAGCGTATATATAGAAAACAATCTCCTGAATTCAAATTTGAAAACCGCAAGTCGTTATTTCACTTAGTTTTTGAGTTATTTTATTTTTTACATGGTATACACATAATAGAAATTTAGCTATCTTGAAACAGACATGATTGACACTTTTTTCAGCAATTCGAATTCCTGAAACTTAGCATATATATAGAAAACAATCTCCTGAATTCAAATTTGAAAACCGCAAGTCGCTATTTCACTTAGTTTTTGAGTTATTTTATTTTTAACATGGTATATACATAATAGAAATTTAGCTATTTTGAAACAGACATGATTGACACTTTTTTCAGCAATTCGAATTCCTGAAACTTAGCTTGTATATAGAAAACAATCTCCTGAATTCAAATTTGAAAACCGCAAGTCGCTATTTCACCTAGTTTTTGAGTTATTTTATTTTTAACATAGTATAAACACGTTAACAATTTAGCTAAAGAGAAACGGACATGATTATGACTTTTTTCAGCAATTCGAATTCCTGAAACTTAGCTTGTATATAGAAATCAATCTCCTGAATTCAAATTTGAAAACCGCAAGTCGCTATTTCACTTAGTTTTTGAGTTATTTTATTTTTAACATGGTATATACATAATAGAAATTTAGCTATTTTGAAACAGACATGATTGACACTTTTTTCAGCAATTCGAATTCCTGAAACTTAGCTTGTATATAGAAAACAATCTCCTGAATTCAAATTTGAAAATTGCAAGTCGCTATAACACGTAGTTTTTGCATTGTTTATCATGTATTGTTGCACAGACATTAAAATTATATCTGATATACTTTACATTTCTATATTTTTCTGATTGTTATGTATACATCCCATATATTGAATACACTTATCTAGTTAGGTACATATATAAATATCGCAGAACTGTATCACTAAAATGTATATCTTAATATGTTATCTAAACGTCGCAATAAAACTTATTCCTATAATAAAAAATGGACTATATATTCTTGTTAAAAATCTATCATTCCTTATGGCATATATCTAAGAGATAAATAATGTATGTATAGTAATTAGAGCACATATCATCATCGCTGTATTTGTGAAACTGCGAACGTCTTACACGAAAAATGTATCACAAATACACAAATCAATAATTATTTATTCATTGTTAAAATAATGTATTTCATGTATTATATGTATTGTAATATCATTATTATGTAACACATCTCTGACGACAAATAAATCCTGTTGTAAATAACAAACTATTTCATTCCTATACACCGATCAAAAATCGCATTCCAAAGATTCATCTCCCGCTTCCTAGCAAGCATTTTGTAGGCCGCCAATCTGCAACCAGAACGGCGTCCTACAAAATCCTGCAAACCAAACATCCAAATTCGATTCCCGTCTACTAGCTATCTGCACCCTGCATCCAGCAACCACCCGAGCATATTCACCCCATCCTAGCTAGCAACCAGCAAAACCACCAGCCCGCGCCTAGCCTACGGTCTAGGGGCGGATCCTGGTGGCCAGCTGGCCAGCCAGCTAGAAATCCGACCAGCCAGCTAGAAATCCAGCAAAAGCTTCTATATAGCCCGATTACGTAATTTCACGGAGCAGAGTCTCCGGTTCGATACCACCGCTCACGCCGAATGACTAGAAATTCAACAAACAGCTGTATATAAGACTGAAATCTGTGGTGGGAGGCCTAAGATTCATGAATCCACCACCAGACGATTGAATTTTAAATTTTGTGGGAGAATGTCTTGCTATAGCCTTCCGATTCTGCGAATTTTGAAGTTTGATGATCAGACATCTTGCTATAGCCAGTAGATTTGAATTTTGTGGGCACAAGTCGTGCTGTAGCCTTTCGATTCTGCGAATTTTAAAGTTTGATGATCAGACATCTTGCTATAGCCAGTAGATTTGAATTTCGTGGGCACAAGTCGTGCTATAATAGCCTTTCGATTCTGCGAATTTTAAGATTTGGTCTTGCTAGAGCCAGCAAATTTGATTTTTGATGGGCATATGCCTTGGGATCGGCTGAAATTCCGTCTGAGAGCTCAAAAATGCTCGCAACGGCAGTAAAATGCTACTTTTCAGCCGCTACGGCTCTAAATCGTCGATTTTACACGATTTTTGGATTTTACCGACCAGAAGCCTTGCTGTAGGCGATTATGTAATCGAGCTGCCGTCGATCGCTCGCTGTATATTCGGTGATTACGTAATTGGCTGCGATAGTTCACTCGCTGTATTCTGGTGATTATATAATCGAGCTGCTGTGGTTCGCTTGCCGCTGCACTCGATGCTCTAGTTCTAGTTCTAGTTCGTATTTAGGTGAATTGCAGGTTGCCTGTGAATTTTAATTTTGGGTATGGAAAAATTGGGATTTTGAATTGATAGATTTGTATTCGTTTTGTTGTGTTTATTGGTCATTTATACAATACATTGTTAAATCTAATATATAACGATATATGAATTAGTACTTAGAAATAAATAAACTTAAATATGTATCACCATATGTATATTAAGATGTATTTTTCACGTGGTTACATTATGTACATGTTTTGACATTTTTTCTAAGACTTATCGAGATGGAGATATTTTGGATGTTATATATTTATTACAGACACAAAAGTAGATCAATGTATTATTATATTTTATAATGCAAATAGCTAGTGTATCTATAAGTCTTAGAAAACTATATCAGGCATCAGGATATTAAATAGAGCAAGTATTTTATGCTATAGGATTGATTATAAATCAATTAATACCAGATATGTACAATCACATATTTAGTTATATAAATGGAGCATATATGTACGTATGTACTAACGGAATTTGAGTAATTCATCTTTGAGAACAAGGATTTGGTTCATTTTATTAGCTATTTCCTCGCGATTTGTTTGTTTAATATGTTCATGTATGCATTTATTAATTGAATGTTTTAACAGTTTAAAACAATAATAATGATATATGTATTTGCAATTATAAACTTATAATTAAAGAATATGAAAATAACGTGTAATTATGATGAATTCGTCAGCAAGACATATGAGTAAAAAAATGTATAAATCAATAAATAGATCAATATATGAAATTAGTTTTGTTTTAATTATTTAGAATGAATCTTACTTATTAAATACTTATGATAATAAAAAGAGAAATCGTAATACAGTTCTTTTATAAGTGTAGGTAAGTATGAACAAACTATACTAATTTCTTCGCCAAGGTAAGGGTTGTATAATATATTTGAACCAATAATTAGGATTAAGAAGCGTTCGAATGTTGGAATATGTGATCGTATAATATTTGATATGTATGTAGGCAAGTATATATATTTTATCTTATATAAGTATCTCAGGCTATGTACTATGTATACATATACGATTTATATAGGTAGGTATAGGTATGTATATATATTTTTCACACACATTAACAAATAAACAATATACATATGTAGGTAACATACAGTGTACACATAATAATAAAATAATTATTGATATTTATATTTAACCGTCGTTGTTGTTAATCGGCCCGAACCGCTCCATTTCCGTATCCGACGCACCGAGCACCCTGCACTAACATCCACCAGAGAAAATGTATCAAAATTCTAGTAGCTCAGAAGTTTATGAACAAGATCCACCCACACTCCGCGAAACAGACGTACGACTAGTAGTGCACCCCACGAGAACATACTGGAATAGGAATATCATCATTATTTAATGTGATGATGATATATGAGGATGATATATGGGTTGGATGGTATCATAAAGTTTAATAAATTCATTTAAAAGTTGTATAAAGGTGTTTCCTTTAAACAATGAGCGCTTTTTTGGGCGACGCGTAATGACTTTAGAGAAAAATGTTATATGGAAAAAATGATGAAGGATAAGGGACTAATTAACGGAACTTTAGAAATATCTTATTAAAATTAATAAGAAACTAAAGCAATAATAACAAATGTAACAACAGTTTTGTATAGGTACAACTTTGCATTCTACGTAAAAATGAACAGGAGAACAGGTAATTGAAAATCCCATGCTAAATCCC
The DNA here is from genome assembly GCA_951394225.1 of Harpalus rufipes. Lineage (NCBI taxonomy): Eukaryota > Metazoa > Arthropoda > Insecta > Coleoptera > Carabidae > Harpalus > Harpalus rufipes. The sequence continues at coordinate 24,169,569 of OX596290.1, read as the reverse complement.
TATGTTCACCCCTAACAGCCATCAATATAAGAAAACTTTAAATTAAATCGTCGACTCTTTTAGGATAATTTGCAATTATTTAAATACATACAGTAAATATTTCTGAATATTCTGTTTAATACACGCAACAAAGAATGATAGCAACAATGATATATAGCCAATAATATACAGCAAAAATAATAAAATACGATCTTACTATGAATAAAAAAAAATGTTAGGTCATCTGCAGATGTCCAGGACTTGTCCTCAAGCACCAGGAAGTCATCCTCAAAGGCGCAATATACGAGCACACCACACTCACGTCTATACCCTACCACTAGTACAATGAGACTAACAAAATATGCTATGTAATTGTTAAGCATTAGATAATAATGTAATTAAAGTTTTAAATAGAGAAATAAACAATTAAATAATAGGTAGGTACGTATGTGTTATATAACTTTTTGATTGTTCATTTTCATAAGGAAAAATCAAAGAAAATCATTAAAATGACTAACTTCCATATAAATATTACCTTAAAAGTTATTTTCAAGGGTTTTTAAACATTTAAAATAAGTTATATTTGAATATTTCTAACCTGAAAGACCATTCCGCGTCTCGGGTAAATCTTCCACCAAACTTCTATTTAATGATCAACCCAGTTGAAATTCACAGGAAACACTAACTGAAAACTATTTATTTACACTCAAAATTAGTCTAAACACTTATTTTTTAATGAAAATGTTCGTTTGATTCCTAAATTTTAGGTTAAAATGTACTGTCCAACCCGCATAACATTCGGTATGATATCAGCGCGAAAATGCGTGAACTACATGCAACATTAATGACTCTGTCGGTATAGCAGATCGGTGCGAGAGCCGAATGTTACGCAGGTTGGATAGTACATTTTAACCTCACTTTTATACTGTCAAAAAAATATTTTCATTAAAAAATAAACATTTTAGACAAATTTTGAGCATATATAAATGATTTTCAATTAATTTTATGTGTTTCCTGTAAATTTCAGCCGGTTTTATTACCAAATAAAAGTTTGGATGTTTTGGAAGGATCGCCGAAGATTCGGAATGGACGTCACCTTGAAATATTCAAATAAAACTTAATCTAAACGGTTTTAAGGGTTGGAAATGTTATAATTTATATTTGAAACCCTGTACAACACGATTTTAGTATTAGTTTTGATGTATTTGAACCCAGAAATAAATTATGTGCATTTGAAAATGGTTGTTTTTTTGGCGATATTTCCGCCCAAATTTCCTGCATTTCCCAATGCGTTTTTGACGTTTTTAAGATATTTATATACCAAATAAAACCCCTAGAGTTCATTTCTGAAGGAATTACAGCGATATATTTACTCAGTTATAAAGCCCAAACATTTTAAAATACTCGAAACTTATTGCGTAAATATAACTACAAAAAACCGCACTATAAACACTCTACCGTTAAATATATCGCACTAATTCATGCAGATTTGAATTCTAACAAGTTTTTTCCATATATATACCAAATTTCATCAAAATTAGTCCCCTGGTTGAGGAGTGATTTAAAAATAGGCCAAATATTAGTAACATAGCCTCAAAAAAATGCTAAAATGTATTAAAACTTACCGTCACAAACTCGTTGGAATTTCAGGATTACTACAATACAACATGAATGCTATAAAAAGGAATAAATGTACAGTTTCACAGGAATAATCGTTTATTTAACACAGGATAATACAATAAATACACAAATACAAAAGGACGCAGGACACGAGTTATTGGACGGCGTTAACTTGATAAGAAAACAACTTTTGCTGTACCTTAAAAGTTTCAGGCCGCGATGTCTGTCCATCTATTCGGCTGCAGGGCCCCATTTCCACGCGTTGTCTTCGGCCCCATTCATCGTTTTAAAATGCTCCCCAAGTTTAATAGGTCCACAATTAATTCAAGCGATGTCTGTATGTCTGTCCACTTGCAACAGGGTTTCGCACAGCTGTCAACAACAATAAAAACCACTTAACACAAACATAAGAATTTCTCCAGCCATGAAACTTCAATTTCTCTTGCTCATAACTCCTCAACGGGTAAAATTATCTTCATTTCGAGTGCAGAATCGGATTCCTTGGAGTTTAAACTATAGATCACAACATTTTAACCATTTGAAACTGTTTGGTACAAGATTAGGAATCGAAATTATAATGCGGCGTAACCTACACTTGAGCTCACTATATTATAACCTAACAAAAATGACAGTCAGTGTTGCCAATTGTCCAAATACGAAAAATATTAGTTTCAAAATTGATAATAGATGGCACTGGCATCCCACAGCCAATCACAATATTTCTTTATTGGGATTGGTCGAAGGGTGGAGTTGGTCGGCCATTAAAAATATTCGTACTGGCCAATGAAATAATTCCAAACTTTAAAAAATCGTAGGGCCTATGTTTATAAATATTAAATTACCAAATTTTAGATTCATATGTAGAAAATTACGCAGAATCCGAAAAAAAATACGTCAACTTTGTATCTCTACCCTATTTAAAGTGTAGCGTCATTTCCGGCTAAACCATCAATTCTAGAAGAAAATTTTATAAGCCAAAGTTGTAGAGAATCAAAAATTATATAAGATTCACCAAAAAAATATTTCCCATTTGACCTAGTTTTGGGTGTGGAAAAATTAGACTTTTCTTATTTTTTATAATTTGATAACCAAGTTTTGGGTATATACGCAGAAAAATACGTAGATTCCGAAAATCGATATCCAAACTTCGAATCTCCACCCATTATTGGGTGTGACATCATTATCTACTAAACTATCAACTTTACGACAAAATGTTATATAACAAAAGTTGTAGAGAATTTTAAGTTATGTAGATCGTACATTATACATTTTTCAATATTATCCCAAATTAAGGGTGTGGGCATTAAAAACCCTTGAAAACCTATATAAACCGTCGTAACTCGGAAGTGGTATGTCGTATGTTAAAAAGTTAAATGTACACCCCCCCTAGAATTCAATTTACTACAAGAAAGGTCCTATACACTTTTTCTCTATCTCTCATGGTTTCCGAGATATGAATTTCAAAATCTGACATTCTCCAGAGGCGAGTAAAATGGGTTCGATTTACATTTTTTAAAAATTCACAGCCCCTGTGTTTATAAATATTAAGTAACCAAAATTTGGGTATATATGTAACAAAATACGTAGATTTCAAAAATCAATATGCCAAATTTTTATTTCCACCCATTATTGGGTGTGACATCATTATCTACTAAACTATCAACTTTACGACAAAATGTTATATAACCAAAGTTGTAGAGAATTTTAAGTTATGTAGATTATGTATTATAAATTTTTCAATATTACCTCAAATAAGGGTGTGGGCATTAAAAAACCTTGAGAAAACGTATATAAACCGTCGTAACTCAGAACTGGTACGTCGTATGTTAAAAAGTTAAATGTATACTTCGCCTAGAATTCGATTTACTACAAGAAAGGTCCTATACACTTTTTCTCTATCTCTCACCGTTTCCGAGTTACGACGGTTTATATAGGTTTTCGATAAATTTGTACGTCAACCCATTTTTGGGTAACAAATAATCCGTCATTAAAAGGCGGGAGGTAGGGTTTTAATTTGATCAAAAATCGATTTCAAATTTCATTAAAATATTCACGCAAATGAATTAGGATGTGAGTTATTAAGGGTTGAAATATTTTAAAATGTCTTAATTATTGTAATATACATTGTATTTCTTTTAAAATGAATAAATTTTATAGAAAATAATATATTCTTTTATTTTACAACACCTTTTATTTATTTTCAGGTGCATTTTACATTTTTGAAACGTCAAAGGGCTTAACTGACCACAAATTCGTGTTCTACGGGTCGTAATTAGTCTAATAAAACTTGTCCGGCCTTTCTATCCCTTATAGTTTTGAAGTTCACATATGTATTATTTGGCTCGAATTTTGTTGAATATTTCCAATGGTATCCGGGTTGTAGAAAGCAGAAGAGCTCTCTTTTTTTACGAAATAGGACCGCCCATGCCACTGGCAGTGACTCCGCCCCTCAACCAATCACAGTTATACTTCTGTTTTGTGATTGGTCGAAGGAGAACTAAACCGGCATTTCAAATGATTTCATTGGCCGATTTAGCTCCACCTTTGACCAATCACAATAAAGGAATATTGTGATTGGACAAATGATGCCAGTGCCATCTCGTAGCAATTTTAAAACTAATATTTTTTGGTTTTGGACAATTGGCAACACTGTTTATTAACCATATCAAAAACATAGTTTAAATGTGTTTATTTGTAATTTTTAAGGATGGATTTTCAGTTTTTGTGAATTATTAGCTGAAATATTAATTTTACAGGAAAAATGTATAGGGGATAAATTGTTTAGCATGAAATTCCCTATAAAATAATATAAGAATGGTTGCTTAAATATGATATATGCCGCCCTGAAATTAAAAAATAAAAACAACTTTTTTTAAAATGATTTATTCAAATTTTAAGCTTCCAAATACTTCATTAGGGACATTTTTCTTCTCGAAATCATCCGATGTATCATCATTATCATCAAAATCATCATCATCAATGTTAATTTCATCCGGATTTTGCACTTTAGTATCACTTTTCGTTTGAGTTTCGCCTCTAACAAACATAATATTCGTATTTTTTTGCATTTCAATGGCTTTCGCTTCAAGTAAACGCATTCCATCTTTCGCCCCGGGGGCCAAGTCTGCGATAGTGCCTGCCGAATTCGCATTTGAAATCATTTGAACCGACATCATATTGATTTGAGTGTTGTACGTCGCTTGAACAGATCGCTTGACTCGGAGCATTTCACGCATTGTATCTTCATTTCCGTGGTTGATTTCGAAGTCTTTCCACTGCACCCAGAAATGGGTGGACACTCTAGGGTCGCATATTTGCGCACAATGGCTGTAGATAGCTCGCGCGCGGTCTATTTCGCCCAATTTGGTTTCCATTTCGGCGAATCGTAAACACATCTCGCGGGAATTTTCCTCGGGGAGGATATCGATCGCTTTTTCGTATATTTGACGCGTACGCGGGATTCCGTAGATTTCGCTAGCGCGTTTGATGTATATGTTAAATATTTCAAACTGTTCGTCAGTTTTGACGTGTTGTGTGGCCCGTTCATAAACGGACATTGCGTGGCGAGCCAAGCCGTAATTTTCTTCTAATTTTGCGTATAGTAAATATATTGGCTTGGCGAAATCTTTGGGACACTTTTCAAGACACTGTTCGAATAAATCTCGGGCGCGTTCTAATTTTGTGCCGCCGTATCGCGCCAAAAATTTAGTCAAATATGTGTTCCATATATCAAAAACATTTGGCCATTTGAACAAACTTATGCCTTTTTCATACGCCCGGAAACTTTCTTCGAAGTATTTATGCTCCTCGAGAAATAGTCCGTAATTCATTACGATTTGCGGAGTTGCGATTTTTAAATCTAAAATTTTGTCGTAAACTGATTTACACGATTTGAAACTACCGAAACTTTCTTCTAAATCTGCGTAAATGGACCATATTTTAAGCGATTTATGCAAACGGTTTTGTACCGGTTCGTTTTCATCAAAATAATGCACTTTTTTCTGCGGCGGAGTAACTGCCTTTTGCAGTAACGTCAACGCGTAGGAATGATTATCAGCGCGCACTTCCATTTCGACAAATTCGCACCAAACTGAAGCTAATTCATCAACTTTAACGAAAGGAACTTGTATGGAACGATTAAAAACTAATCTCGCGTCGTCTAATTGTCCGTTTTTTTCATAAAACTTCGCGAATTCAACCCATAAAGTGTGCAACTTCCCGACCGCCATTTTGGGATTGACAGTTTGAACCGCTTCCGTGTAAGTATTAATAATTTCGTGTGGATTACCACGGAATAATTCAACCCTTTTGTGCCATTCGTGAACATTATGAGGATTTTGACGCAATAAAACAGAATTTAACAATAATAAACGACGTTCTATTAATAATTCAAACCTACCTAACCTCAAATCCAGATCAATGTCATCGTCTTCACTATGTTTTTGTATGTTTGACACTTCTTCCATTCGTTTACTAAGGCTCAATTCTTCAAATTGAGCATACGCATCGAAAATTTGTGTAAAATCACGCACAGTTGTAACAGTTTGGATTGCTTCTTCGTATATGTCACGCGCGCGGTCGAACAAACCAGAACGCACATAATAATCAGCTAAACTGCACCACAAACGGCCTAATTGGTCCGTATATCTACGCAAACCACCCCGAATAATAGCATCAACGTTTAAACTTTTCACTTTATTAGGATTTTTCGATATTAAATCGCATAATTCATTCCATAATTGATGGTTTGACTTCCCGCGTAGTGATACAAAGTTTTCGTTGTTGACTATCCGCGCCAAGACAACCGCCGCGTCGTCCAGACGATCGATTGTTTGTAAATAGTCGATATATTCCTCCGCGTTTTCCGGAAATAGTTTTAAATATCGACGAAACACGCGGATTGCGGTTTCCGGAATGTTGTGTTTTTGTATAAATTTCAAATATATTGGCCAAATTCTGTGGTGTTGTGTGATTGGCAACGAACGAAGCGATCTGTCAAATGTTAACCGTGTACGTGTTATTAATTGTTGATCGGTTAAAAATTTGCCGTAATCCATCCAAATACGCGGCATTTTATGCATAAACACTAACGCCCTTTCGAACGCATTGTTAACCTGGAAGAAAATGAGGTCATAGTTTTGGAACTATTTTTCGTCGGTTAAAAATATAAAACAATACAATTGTTATACATCAAAATGACCGTAAAACATTGAAGATTACATATTTGCAAGAAATTTTAACCTAACTTTAACGGTAATTGAGTTACGGAAAGATTTACACCTACCTTTTGTCTCGTCAATTTTTGAGGTTAAAAATAATTATTTTTATTGTTGTTATACATCAAAATGATCACATATTTGCAAGAAATTTCACCATATCTTTAATAATATTTACCTCTTCATATTCCGGATCAGTTACGCATTTCCCTTTGACTTGCTTCCTCCGCGTTTTTAAATAATTATACCACAATTTATACGATCCTGGAAGTTCTTTCAAAGCTCTTTCATATATTATGTTTACAGCGTGCTTTGGCGAGCTTTTTTTATGCTCAATATATCTTAACCAATGTTTTACTGAATACGGATTTCGCAAAATTTCTTCTTCATACGGCAAATCATCATCAGACTGTAATAAGATGATTTATAGTTGTTTAAAATACAATATTAAGTCAAAATAGTTACAAATATTATTTCTACAACTGGCTGATCCATTTTAAATATGTTTTTGCGACTTTAAAACGTCGTTTGACAACAAAATTTAAGGTTAGGCGTTATGTTCGTTCCAAAAACATTTCGTTGGGTTGCAGCGCCAAAATACTCGAACTAATTACCGACTGAGATTATTATTATTAAAAAATAAAGGCTGAAAATATTTTTAAGAATGTTTATTTATGTTAAAATATATAAATAAATAAATATAAAATACGTGTAAATAATACAATATTTGTTCATTCTAATATATTATTTCCTTCGGTCGGGTCTTGGATCGTCCCCCAAAATAGGGTGGCTTCAGTTTTTTCATGTCGAATAAAAAACAAAAATGGTCTATCAACCCTAAATGTTACATCATTCAGCATATAATCAATAAATCCTGCTGCAATAGACGCCGCTTCAGTGCCCTTTTCATTAATTGTTAACGTTGTTTGTTGGTATAATTCTCCAAGTCGGAATTCGGGCGATGTTGAAATGCCGCTTAAATCTAAACTTAAATTCGGCGAAGATTCAGAAATACTGCAAATAAGTACAAATTATTCGAATTTGGCGTGTTTTCTAAACATATATTTATAAGTTTCAAAGCGCGCGAAGTGAACATAACCTATAAAACAATCGTACTTACTTGCTTATATTGTTGAAATATTTGACTCGTTGGCTCAAAATATCAACAGGATCGCCTCTTAATTCATTGATTTGGCATTGTGGACAATTTTTAAACGCGTGATATTTGCGTAAAGGGCCCAAAACTTTGACCGTATTTGACAGCGCCATTTTGGGCAAGGTCATCATAACCTTTCTTTCTTGCGCCGTTTCTATCAACTCTACGATATCTTTAGGCGTTAAAGACTTTACAAATTTATTAATATCGTATTCAGTTCCGTTATTTTCATTGGGGAGAATTATATACATTAATGCTTCGCGATTTTCGTAAGGTATGACGACCATTTTGCAATTCAGACGCTTAGAATCGACAAATTTATAGTTTTCGAATTCTCCTAACATCATTGTTATGTTTTTCGATGTAGTTTTGGATGTTCGAAATGGTTTTATTCGATTTATTTGACTGCTAAATGGAATTTCCCAATCTGATTTGAAATACACGGCGTTTGCCATAATGGCGACTGTCAACGGACTTAACCCATTTGAAATTATCTCTTTAATAAGTCCATTTGTTTTATTTTTGGCCCAATTATTAATTATTTTTACTGAATCATCAGGAAAATTAACAAAATCTAATTGTTGAAAGTCTGTCCCGTAATATTTTTGCACATTTCGCTTATAACTTTCATTTAACCTCAAATTTTTTTGCGTAAAAAAAACACTAGATGTCTTTAGCGTAAAATTTTGTTGATCCCTTTGTAAATTTTGCATTAAATCTCCTAATTGTTCATGCAAACTTGCATATTTAATATTATTAAGGCCCAAATGGCGAACACTAGAACTTTTATTTTGAGTAATAGTCATCAAATCGTATAACTCATTTTGGAATTCCCCCCGCGCCCCCAATAAAAGTTCCCCAACAGCTGACGCCATTCCTAAAGGACTAACAATGAAATTTTTTGATGATTTAGTACCCGTTTCAGTCAAAAGGGCCTCTAGTCTAACAGCTATGCTGAAAATAGCCTCTAAGGCTTCGTCGTATTTAACCCCAAATTTTGTGGCCATATATGGCCCTTTAACTGGGTTAAAATCCTGTCCAGTTATTGTATTTATTAAAAATAACAATAATAAATACTTTTTGAACATTTTTATGCTGAAATAATAACAAATATATTAGTGAAATACATCCAACTTTTGGACCCATTTTTGGGTGTTATGAGTTGGAATTTGTGTATGAGGGTGTGAAAAATGAAATTTGTAATGCTTTTTATATATTATTCTAAATTTTGAACGGTTGAAATTAATTATTTTAAAAGTTATGAACAATTTTATAATTTATTAATCTGTTTTACCGACAGAGTCTTTGATGTCAAACAAAGTTCGAGCATTTTGGCGCTGCAAACCAACTAAATGTTTTCAGGTTGAATAATACATGTAACCTCAAATTTAATGCCAAATATTTTTATTTTCGACTAATTTAAACAATGAATTGTTTATTTTAATTGTTTTTTGTCAATAATTTCACAAAATATAAATAAATAAATTGTTTTTTGAGTGTTTTAAGTGAATTTAGTGCTTTTAACAACGTTTAACCGTAAGTACACATACCTTTTTGTAATTATAATTAAGTTTTAAACACTTTGACTACGTTTTAAATAATTTTACAACACTTTTGGATGTCTACACATCACAAGTTTATAAAAATGAGACTTCAGATACGAAAGAATCTCATTAAATATATATTCGAGGTCGCGTAACCACAAAAAAAATTTTATGACGTCCGTGAACGTCACGAGCGGTTTTTCCAGATTTACTCAAGTATACAAAAAAAAACCAGATTTTGTTTAACAATGACCGAATATTGTAAAACTCGATTAGTCACGACCATAACAATATTTTTTTCATATATTGTAACAATGCATCAACAAATAAAATATGTTTTGTCGTGTTGTCGCATAAAATATTTATTAATATAACGATTCTACAAACATTTAAGGCTTTAATCAGATGAAATTTGACCCTTATATTAATAACACATATCCGTATATTGTAAATATTACTTTTTTGATAAGAAAATATTGATATCGTCAGTCTATACGTTTCCTTGAAAGAATAAATGTATATTTCTGCTAAAATATGTCTTTGAACAACACAGAATCATATTTGAAGTTTCTAGAAAATGAACCGGTTAAAAAAATCGATTATTTCCGCTTATATTGGGTGTGGCGACAAACAAATTACAACAATGACAACAATTACAATACAGGTTTGTTATTTTTTGTGTTTTTAGTGAGACAAATATTGTTTTCAAAACAAAAGCTTATCAGTTTGATAAGAATATCTAAAGTCGCGTAAATTGTTAAAATTTTCAATGAATATAAAGCAAAACATGTATTTAATAGATTTCAGTGAGTTTTTTCAATAAAATAAACGTTTTTATCAATAATTTATTCATTTTTTACAGATCAGTTGCGATATTGGGAACATTTACCCATTTTACCAATCGCAGCGACATTAATTTTAACATTAATCGTATTCCTTTTACTTGTATTTCAACGGAACCCATCGTTAGTTGCTGCAATAGTCGCGGCTGGCCTTGGAACAATCGCTTTGTATTTGTTTTTGACTAATATGAGCGAAAATCGAGTAAATTATGAATGAAATGTTGATGAATGTTTTAGGTTAAGTATAACTGTCAAAAATACTCATTTTTATAATAAATATGTAAAAGAAACTATAAATAATTGTTATATTTATTTATTATTTTGATTATACAATAAATATTAGTGAATGTAAGCCCCTTAAACCATATTTTTTACATTTCTACACTTATAAAAATTAAACATCGTCGAAAATTCCTCTAGGGACAGAACCAACCCGCGAACCAGACCTAACTTCGAAATTATCGTCAAGTTGGTAACTTTGAGAGGAGTAATTATTTATTAAATCCCTCGTACTTGCTCCAAATCTTGCGTCTATATCATTTATTGCGTCACCTGTACGGAAAAAGCACAATTTTTGAGGTTATGGCAGTTTGCACCCTATTTTCGAATATTTAGGGATGAAATTAAGGGTTGGCAATATGAAAAACGTGTTCTAGGGGGTTTTAAATATAAACTGACTCATTTTCAAACTTAAATTTTCATTATTTTAACAGATATTATTGGATTCGTAATTTGGGAACGACAGAAAATTTCACTTTTGAGGTTATTGCAGTTTGCACACAATTTTCGGATATTTAGGGATGAAATTAAGGGTTGGCAATATAAAAAACGTGTTCTAGGGGGTTTTAAATATAAACTGACTCATTTTCAAACTTAAATATTCATTATTTTAACAGATATTATTGGATTCGTAATTTGGGAACGACAAAAAATTTCACTTTTGAGGTTATTGCAGTTTGCACACAATTTTCGGATATTTAGGGATGAAATTAAGGGTTGGCAATATAAAAAACGTGTTCTACGGGGTTTTAAATATAAATTGATTCATTTTCCTACCTTAAAGCCGCCTGGACGAAGTTTTATTTGAATATTTCTGACGCCTGAAATTTTCGCAATTCTTCCACTAAAACTTTTATTTGGTTATAAATCCGGATGAATTTAACAGGAAACACATAAAATGAACTGAAAATCACTTATTTACACTTAAAACTAGTCGAAAATGTATATTTTTTAATGAAAATATTTGTTTGATAATGGAAGTTGGTTAAAAAACGTGTACAATACAGCGCCAAAATGCTCGAACTATGGTTGACATTTTTACTCTGTCGGTAATGCAGACTAGATTTTAAAGAGCGGTGCGTTAGCTAACGTTATGTAGGTTGGATAGTACATTTTAACCTCAAATTTAAATGTCAAATCAAATATTTTCATCAAATAATAAACATTTTGATCAGTTTTAAGCATAAATAAATGATTTCCAGTTAATTTTATGTGTTTCCTGTAAATTTCAGCCCGATTCATAATCAAATAAAAGTTTTAATGTTTTGAAAAAGTCGCAACAGGCGTCATCTTAGAAATATGCAAATAAAATTTTGTCCAAACGGTTTTAAAGTTTGAAAATTAGTGAATTTATATTTTAAACCCTGTAGAACACGATTTTCATATTAATTTGAAGATATTATACACCGTTGAGGAGTTATGAGTAATATAAAATACATGTTTTTTAGGAGAATTTTTTTCAAAAATTCCGCCATATTTTCCGCAAATTCTAAGGCCTTTTTAGCACTTTTAAGTTATTAATATAGCAAATGGAGCCTGCAGATTGCATTTTTGCAAGAATTAACCCTCTACCTTTAACCAAAATCGAGATATTTGAACAAACCTGTCGGTAAATTAGTGTCAATTTCTTCCGAAAATCTCGTGCCCGCGTAGTAATCCAACGGTTCAGCCGCTCTTAACAAACCATCACGGCTGGAGTCTTCTCTGTCGTCTCTATGGGGGCGTACTGCCATCACCAGGTATCAATTAGCACAAATATTACACAAGTAAAGCAGAAACACATCAAAAATAGATTAGAAATAGAGAAAACGCAAGAAATAGTGTTAGTACGCCACGAAAAATAGTCCCAAACTGAAAAATATCCGAAAATAAATACCTGTGTCCGTACTGTTTCTTATATTTCTGAATCGAGATGTGTGGAATCGTTCTTGAAATTCTCGCCGGCGATTGGTTGAATCTTCCGCGCGTTGTCTGCGCCGTTTTTCTACAAAAATACACGAATTTCTTCCAAATTTACCATAAAACGCATTTAAAACTTATAAAAATAAATAAAAACACATTTATATATTGTAATAATATTTTTTTTTAACATATTTTAACGAAAAACACTAGTCGCATAACCTCAATTGTGGTTAACTGTCAAACTTTGTTGGATAACCTATAAAAAATGTTTTTTACCTCTTTTGATGAGTTCTTTGCCTTCGTCAACCAGATCAGTGGTTAACTCGTCATCTCCTACAAATTGTTGGAACCCTAACATGCTTAAAATTCTAGAACCTAAGCTGAAATATGTTGCGACACACAACGCTAAAATCATCATCGGAAAATATATATTAAATCCATTGGAAATAATTCTAATTACGTCCATATGGCCCATAACCTAAAAATAACACGTTTTCAGGTTATGTTTGGGCCATTTTAAATATTATTTTGTCTTACTTGTGTATAATGCGTTTCTAAAAACTGTTTTTTTATAATATGGCTGTCCATATGTATCAAACATAAGAAATTTAACGACAATGGCGGTGTTAACCTACATAACATCATTCCAGAGAAAATTAAGCTATATTCGTTAGTTTGATGATGCGGCGCTAAATAATATAAGTTTAAAACTCTTATTTTTAATACTGTACTATACGCACAATAACATAAATACGCTATAATGACAGTTGACATAACCTAAAATCACGGAAAAAATATTTGCCGACATTTTGTTGAAACCGTTTTATATCTCAAAAATAAGTAGAGATAATGCCAAAATTGTTTCAAATTTGGAATCTATGGGGTTGATTTGATATAAAAATATGTAAAACTTGGTCGAAAAGTGTTTAAAACCAACAGAAATAACCTCAAAATTAGTTGTCATTTTTCTTGACTTCCCGGCCGAATTTTTAAGGCCTTTTTGGCACTAATACATCCGGAAAAGCCTGTAGAATACGAATTTGAAACAATTTTGGCCTTATCTCTAACCGGTTTTGAGATATCCGCCATTTTCTAACCACAACAACAAAAACATAGTCGAAAATCCGGAAAAAGTTTTTTGTATTTTTCTTGACTTTTCGGCCGAATTTTTAAGGCCTTTTTGGCACTAACACATGCGGAAAACCTTGCAGAACACGAATTTGAAATAATTTTGGCATAATCTCTAACCGGTTTTGAGATATTCACCAACAAAAATAACCTCAAAATTAGTCGTGATTTTTTGGCGGGAAAACTTTGAACCCAGTTTTCGACGCATTTTAAACAACTATTTAACAACTTTTATATATTTTATTATGAAATACACTCTGTAGAATTCGAATTTGAAATAATTTTGGCATTATCTCTACTCGTTTTTGAGATAAATAAATAATTTATAACCTACCTCTATTGTTAAATATTCGTATTCTTTTTTTGCGATGTTCACAATTCGCGCAAAAATAGACAACACTGGATATTTATTGAAAAAAGTCATTTCTGACCAAACAACACAAACACTTAAAAATCCGCAAATTATAGCGAATATTTTTAGTAAATAGCTGTGAATTATACATTTACAATACCATTCTGCAAAAAAAATAGTTAAAATGTCATTTTTTTGAGGTTAAGTTCACTTACCAATTGTTGGGTTATAAATAATTCTTAACACTTTATTTCTCTGTTTTTGAAACGTATGTTTAAACCTTTTATCCCTAGAGAGTTGGTTTTTATTAATATCCTCTAAATCGAATATTTTTTCAACTAAAATATTCCATTGAGTTTCTGTGCGTTGTAAAGTTTGAAGTGATTTTATAACCTAAAAGTTTTTCATTCATAACCCCTAAACTGTGAAAATATCGTTTTAATTTTTGCATATTTGGATTCTACAGGCCTTAAAAATATCAAACCGACTATGTACGAATCAAATTTGATACAATTTTGGCATTTTCTTCAACCAATTTCAACAAAATGGCGGCATTTCCGGCCAAATGACAACTCATTTTGAGGTTAGTTTCTGTTGATTTTAAACACTTTTCGACTAAGTTTTACATGTTTTTATATCAATTCGACCCCGTAGATTCCAAATTTGCAAAAATTAAAGCGATATTTGGCCCGATTTCGGAGTTATAATTACCTGGCGGTGTAATCTGACGAGAGCTTTTTCCGACGGCGCGTCGTGCGGTGTTTCGTCCGGAAGTTGTCGCCTGCCCATTCTATCGCGTAATTCCGCCGGAACTTTTTGTAAAATAGTTTCTAAGTTTTCGTGGAGATTATGACCCGGTCTTATAGCGAAAGAAACAGCCTGGAGGCTTTCTAGAACATCGTCTACACTTTCCTCGGCCTCACATTTATCCGAACTGATTTTAGCGGCTTTAAAATAACTATGGTTTAGAACATAACCTTGTTTGGATGAATTCCACAAATTTCGTGGTATTTCGACTAGTGCGTAGCCTAGTAATAAGACTAATAAGAATAAACCCCAAGTGTTGGACGCCGTTGAGGCTATAGCTTTAATTTGTTGACTAAAACACGGATTTATATTTAAACTTAACCTCAAAAATGATTAATTTTTGTTGCATTTTAATTTGAATTAGCTTCAACTTACTCGTCTAGATGTATATCAGGTTTTAAAGCCAAATATATGAGCAAAATTCCGCATATAAACAAATACGATCCATAATATATTGCATTATCAATTAAAGCCGACTTTAACTTGCCTTTAACCGAAAAGTCGCCAGCTTTTATATACGATTGCATCATTGGCAATACTAACCTAAAAAAAACGTCAGAAAACGTTAGAAAACAAAAGTCGAAATTTTGACTGAATATCTCGGTTTTGGTTGAAGATATGTTCAAATTAACACCAAATTCGTGTTGTACGAGGTTTATTCTATAAATTGACCAATTTACACGCCTCAAAACCGTATAGAATGAGTTTAATTCATATATTTCCAACATAACCTTATTTCAAGTGTTTGACAGATTTAACCCAATTTTAACCTATTATTTATCAAATTTTTGTTATTTTTTCACCCAAAAAACTCCCCAAAATCTATTTTTGAAACAATTACAACCATATCTTTATTAGTTTTTGAGATAACCAGCCAAAATTATAACCTCAAACTTATTGGACATTGTACATAATTACCATGTTAAAAACTGCGAAGACCAGTACACAACCCTCCACAAATTAGGAAAAACGTTTTCTGGTACATTTGACCATGGTTCCTTACAAGGAATTGGTGAAATTGTACTATTTACGTCTGAATTATTGAAAATATTATGGGGTATGTGATCTTCGATACATTGTCTAAAAACGGTCTAAACATGCGTTTTAGGTTAAAATATGTATAAAAAAGGTTAAATATGTTTAAAACTTACGCTACTAACATCTAAAGGCAGCACAAAAATGATTAAAAAGCTAAAATACCACGCCAAAAGTACCGACAAAGTCACGAAAATATGGTGACGAAACCAGTTACCATATCGGTATAAAATAACCGCGGAAAAAACAAACGCACATATTATTTCGGTGACTAAAGGTCCTAAAGACATTTTTCCACAATTTGACTAATTTTTTTTGAGGTCTTTTTGCATATTTTCCAATTTTTGTAGCGTTAGACTTTTAAGGGGAATGAGTCGCGGTTTACACATCACTAATTCTGTTTTTTCATCGTAAATTAACAACCCATTTTTGGGTAGAACGCGATTTAAAATTGCTGACGACAATTTGGGTAAATTGTTGTCAGACATTGTCAATTTGACAGGCTGGGAAATCAATATTTTGACGATTCTATATAATATACATCATTGGTTTGAACTGCCTTACCGACTGAGTATCCTCTAGTCTATATAAACTACATCATTGGTATTAACTGTTTTTTGACAGATTGAAAACATACAAGACTTTGCGTTAAATAATCGTTAATATTTTAATTATTATTAAAGATAAAGTGTTAATTATTGCAAAAATGTATTCTACAAGATTAAAATTAAATATATTTTCTGCGCAATCCTAGGGAAATTTGTGTATAGCCGCCGAAAAGTCCCCAGAAATGACAGTACTAAAACATGGTATAAAAATGGCGAATTCTGTGTAAAATTGTGAAAATTCTGCCATAGAATGAGTGAATTATTCAAGTCCGCATTTGGGTATTTTACCGCACCCACAAATGGGTCTACGGAGAATTCATTCGTGGGCCAAATAGTCGAAATAGGTAGTATGAAACTTAGAGTGAAAAAAGTGATAGCTGAAGGTATTGTTTGACTTTTGTCACAAATTATGTTTTATTTATTGTTGATGTATCTAGGGGGTTTCGCTATTGTTTTTATAAGCCAGGATATCAACAATGGTAAAGAATATGCTTTGAAGGTTAGTAATTGTTGTTTTTCAAAAAGGGGGCGTGTTTTTTGAATGTTTAACACGTTTTTAGAGACTTTTAGCCGCAGATGACGAGGCGAAACGCAATATTATGAACGAAATTAATATTTTAAAACAAGTTTCCGGTCATCCCAACATAATACAATTTATTTCAGCTTCATATATTGAGAAAACACAAACGTCTCACGGTATGTGTGAATATTTACTCCTAACGGAACTGTGTACAGGTATTTATGATTTATACACCCAAAATACACACCCTATACATCCATTTTTGGGTTTAGGCGGTTCGTTGATCGATTTACTACATACATCAATATTACATATTGAAAACATAACAAAATTATTTTATCAAACGTGTAAAGCAGTCCAACACTTACATTCACAAAATCCAAGCGTTACACATCGCGATTTAAAAATGGAAAACCTACTTTTGGGTGTGGATGGGGCCGTAAAATTGTGTGATTTTGGTTCGGCGACTACAGATACATTTCAGCCGGATTCCAACTGGACTACGGCCCAGCGGAGTCTTTTAGAAGAAAATGTAAGTACATACTTATACTCGTTTAAGTCGATTACCGGCTGGACCATTTTTTTTAAAACTCATATTTTACTTGTTTAAACTTTATTTTATTTATATTTATTGATTGATTCTTATGTAAAAATGTCCAAAAAACACGATTTTGAAATAATTTTGACAAAAAAAATTACGGATCTCGAGTTACGAACGATTTTTTTGCAAAGATGGCTAGATTTACAACGCCGATGTATCGCGCCCCAGAATTGCTAGACACGTGGTCTGATCACTTTGTTGGGCCCCCCAGTGATGTCTGGGCGTTGGGGTGTATTTTATACGCGCTGTGCTACATGAAGCACCCGTTTGAAGATGGGGCGAAGCTCCGTATCATGAACGGAAATTATTCTTTGCCGCCATTAGCTCAAGATAAATTCAACTGTTTTCAAGAAATAATTCGTAAGTTTATTGTTGGAAAATGACCAAATGGGGCCTTATTTAGTTATATTTTCAGGGGGGTGTTTACAGATAAGCCCTAAAAATCGCCTGACGATTAGTCAAATTTTGGAATGTTTAGCTTCAATTGCAGATACTTTTAATTTTAATGTCCGCGCTCCGATTTCCCTCCCGAGTCCTCCGCCCTCCCTGGGGCCCTCTGTAGGGCCCTCTTCAGACCCCCCTTCGCCCCCTGTTGTCCCAAACCCCCCCAAAATACATTCCGAAGAATCAAACGGGCGGATTCAAAATCCGCCGCCTAGGCCCGCTCCCCCCCGGGCTCCGGCCGGTGTAGGGGCCCCCCAGGGGCTTTTCAGCAGCTTTAAAGGAGGGGCGGGCAGTTTTTTAAAAAATCTAAAAGACACTAGTTCAAAAGTTATGCAAACGATGCAACAGTAAGTTTATACATATTTTTTTTATATTTTTGATATTATTAGTGCCCTTTAGGTCAATCGCGCGTTCAGACTTAGACATAACCTATATAACATCACGAATTTTGGTTATGCCGTATCCTTCCGAAGGGTTAGAATCAGCCTACCGAACAAATCATATAGATGACGTTAAAGCCTTTTTGGAAACGAGACACGCTACACATTGTACTGTTTATAACCTAACAAAAAAACCATACCATTCTAGTCGATTAGGAAATATTCGAGTCGTAGATGTTGGTGAGTTTGACATATTTGGGGATTTTTTCCCCAATTTCAAAACGAAAACGGTCTAGATACGCTACATCGTTGATATCAACTGCATTACCGACTGAGTGTATCGCACTGGTCTAGTCTATATAAATACATCATTGGTATCAACTGCCTTATCGACAGAGTTGAAATGTCAAATATGGTTCGAGCATTTGGTTCTATAAATGGATTAATATCTCGATTTTGGTTAAAGATAGGGGGTTAATTCTTGCAAAAATGAACTTTAGAGGGTTGATTTGTATATTTTTGGTACAAAAGTGGTTAAATTTCTGGTTCAAAATTACTTAAATTCGGGTTCAAAAAAAGCACATTTTTGGTTAAAAATGTGAGGTTAAAAATGGGTTAATATCTCGATTTCGGTTATAGATAGAGGGTTAATTCTTGCAAAAATGAACTTTAGAAGATTGGTTTGTATATTTCCAGTATAAAAGTGGTTAAATTTCCGGTTCAAAACTCCTCAAACTCGGGTTCAAAAAATGTACATTTTTGGTTAAAAATGTGAGGTTAAAAATGGGTTAATATCTCGATTTCAGTTAAAGATAGAGGGTTAATTCTTGCAAAAATGAACTTTAGAGGGTTGATTTGTATATTTCCAATATAAAAGTGGTTAAATTTCTGGCTTTAAAATCCTCAAAATTGGGTTCAAAAAATGTACATTTTTGGATAAAAATGTGAGGTTAAAAATGGGTTAATATTTCGATTTCGGTTATAGATAGAGGGTTAATTCTTACAAAAATGAACTTTAGAGGGTTGATTTGTATATTTCTAGTACAAAAGTGGTTAAATTTCTGGTTCAAAACTCCTCAAACTTGGGTTCAAAAAATGTACATTTTTGGATAAAAATGTGAGGTTAAAAATGGGTTAATATTTCGATTTTGGTTAAAGATTGAGGGTTATTTCTTGCAAAAATGAACTTTAAAGGGTTGGTTTGTATATTTCTGGTACAAAAGTGGTTAAATTTCTGGTTCAAAACTCCTCAAACTTGGGTTCAAAAAATGTACATTTTTGGTTAAAAATGTGAGGTTAAAAATGGGTTAATATCTCGATTTAAGTTAAAGATAGAGGGTTAATACTTGCAAAAATGAACTTTAGAGGGTTGATTTGTATATTTCCAGTATAAAAGTGGTTAAATTTCCGGTTAAAACACCCTCAAACTTGTGTTCAAAAAATGTACATTTTTGGTTATTCGGCTGGATTATAACGCCACAATGCTCGAACTATATTTGACGTTTCATCTCTGTCGATAAGGTAGTTGAACCAATGATGTAGTTTATCTAGACCAGATTATTTTAAAGAGCGGTGCGATACTACTCAGTCGGTAAGTCAGTTGATATCAACGATATAGTTTATATAGACTGTAAAGGATGAAATTTTGAAAATTCGGGAAAACTTCCCCAAAAATTGCACAATTTATCGAAAGTTTGTACATTTATGTATTTATTTATAGGTTTTGCGTATCCTGGTACATTTTTTGCGCCGTTATTAAACGCTATGTATCAAATAACAGCAGATATCTATAAATACTTAGAAGGTGATAAAAGAAATGTTGTAGTTTTTCATTGTAGTGTAAGTCAAAAAATTTCAAAATTGAAAAAAAAATAAAAAAACTTATTTTTAAGGACGGCAAAGCTACAAGTGCCACTTTAGTCTGTGCCCTATTGCTCTATGCTCATTTTTTTTCCGTCCCAGAGGACGCCCTTCAATTGTTTGCAGTTAAAAGACAGCCACCTATGATGCGCCCATCAGAATTACGATATCTTTATTATTTAGCTGATGTTGTAAGTTTCTGAAATATTTAAAACATCGCAATTTTGTGTTTTTATCTTGCTAGGTTCGTCTGCCGCCCCGAGGGCCCCATTTCAGGGCCCTAACTTTGACTCAAGTTGTCTTACAGCCGGTCCCAATGTTTACTAAACTTAGAGATGGGTGCAGACCATTTATTGAAATTTATTGTGGAGATAAATTTGTCTTGTCGACTGTTAAAGACTATGAAAAGATGCGGATGTTTAGTATTGCAGAAGGAAAGGTAAATAATACTACCTTACCGACAGAGTCAACAAATGTTAGCCATAGTTCGAGTATTTTGGCGCTGAAAACCAGCCGAATGTTTTTGAGACGTACATGATTTTTAACCTCACTTTTTCGCTGTCAGAAAAATATTTTCATTAAAAAATAAACATTTTCGAATAATTTTAACTATATATAAATGATTTTCAGCTAATTTTATGTATTTCCTGTAAATTTCAGCCCGATTTATAACCAAATAAAAGTTTTGATGTTTTGGAAACATACGCAAGAACGTCATTTTAAAAATATTCAAATAAAATTTTGACAAAAAGGTTTTAAAGTTTGAAAATGAGTCAATTTATATTTTAAACCCCGTACAACACGAATTTCGTGTTAATTTGAAGATATTTTTAACTGTTGAGGAGTTTTGAGGAAAATGAAATGCATGTTTTTTGAGGGATTTTTTTCAAAATTTCAGCCATGTTTTCCGCATTCGCTAAATCCTTTTTGGCTTTTTAAAAATATTAATATACCATATAAACCCTCTAAAGTTCATTTTTGCAAGAATTAACCCTCTATCTTTAACCAAATTTGAGATGTTAACCCATTTTTAACCTCACTTTTTTGATAAAATTGTAACGAATTGTACATTTTTGGCTCAAAATGTGAGGTTACAAATGGGTTAATATCTCGATTTCGGTTAAAGATAGAGGGTTAATTCTTGCATAAATGAACTTTAGAGGGTTGATTTGTATATTTCCGGAATAAAAGTGGTTAAATTTCTGGTTCAAAACTCCTCAAACTCGGGTTCAAAAAATGTACATTTTTGGTTGAAAATGTGAGGTTAGAAATGGGTTAATATCTCGATTTCGGTTAAAGATAGATGGTTAATTCTTGCAAAAATGAACTTTAGAGGGTTGATTTGTATATTTCCGGTATAAAAGTGGTTAAATTTCCGGCCAAAAAATCCTCAAACTCGGGTTCAAAAAATGTACATTTTTGGTTGAAAATGTGAGGTTAAAAATGGGTTAATATCTCGATTTTGGTTAAAGATAGAAGGTTAATTCTTGCATAAATGAACTTTAGAGGGTTGATTTGTATATTTCCGGTATAAAAGTGGTTAAATTTCCGGTCAAAAAATCCTCAAACTCGGGTTCAAAAAATGTACATTTTTGGTTGAAAATGTGAGGTTAAAAATGGGTTAATATCTCAATTTTGGTTAAAGATAGAGGGTTAATTGTTGCAAAAATGAACTTTAAAGGGTTGATTTGTATATATCCGGTATAAAAGTGGTTAAATTTCCGGCCAAAAAATCCTCAAACTCGGGTTCAAAAAATGTACATTTTTGGTTGAAAATGTGAGGTTAAAAATGGGTTAATATCTCAATTTTGGTTAAAGATAGAGGGTTAATTGTTGCAAAAATGAACTTTAAAGGGTTGATTTGTATATATCCGGTATAAAAGTGGTTAAATTTCCGGCCAAAAAATCCTCAAACTCGGGTTCAAAAAATGTACATTTTTGGTTGAAAATGTGAGGTTAAAAATGGGTTAATATCTCGATTTTGGTTAAAGATAGAGGGTTAATTGTTGCAAAAATGAACTTTAGAGGGTTGATTTGTATATTTCCGGTATAAAAGTGGTTAAATTTCCGGCCAAAAAATCCTCAAACCCGGGTTCAAAAATTGTCTAAAAAAACTGTATTTCCAGGTCGTCATTCCTGTGAATTTAACCTTATTTGGGGACACCTGCCTAACTGTATATCACGCGCGTAACACCCTGGGGGGCGTTATGAACCAGGGGCGCCCTACCGGCATTCGAATGGCCCAAATTCAATTCCATACTGGGTTTATAAACCCAGACGAAACAACTTTAAAATTTTCTCGGGGAGATCTCGACGGTTTGGCGGACGAACAGGGCGCTCCGCATTACCCCCAGGGCTTCAGTGTTACATTGGGGGTTATTGGGGCCCTGGAGGATACTAACGTAGGCCAACCGGCCCCATGGGCCGTAAATTCGCAGAATAGAGACCCAAATGTACTTTTTGGGACGCGGGTGGAATTTGATGAAACTAGAGACAATTTCGTTAGTAAACCGGTAACTCCGCCGCCTGTGCGGCCCCCTAGGCCCCATAGGGCTCCGCCCGCGCCCCCTCAGAGACCCACGCCCCCGTCGCCCCGACCAGTCCCCAAAATAGAGCCCCAATTAAAAATTGAAGATGAAGCCGATTTGTTAAACTTAAATTCGATTTCTTTATCGGCTGCGCCCCCCCAGGGGCCCAGCTCCAACGTGGATCTTTTAGGGGGCTTCGCTGACTCCACTTCAGATAACTTTGGGGACTTTTCCGGCAGTTTTACCAATTATACGCCCCAAAAAACCCCATTAATTTTTGATCCGTTTGATAATGATTTAAACCAAAATTTGACGCCCCAGAGTCAGGGCAGCGCCCCCGGGGCCCCCCAGGACAGTTCAGGGGGGAGTTTATTTTCAGATTGGGGCGATTTAGGGGCGAAGCCTCCATTAATGGAGCCCCAAAAGTCAAATCCGCCGCAAGATATATTTTCCGATTTAGAGACTTTAGGTTTGGGGTCCCCCCAATCCGCGGGGGGGAATTCCGATAATGGGGGGGCAAGTCCGTTAAAAGTGCCCCCTACGACCCCTCAATCGACGCCTATACATGCGAGGAGTCCCGAACAGAGGCCCGATTATAGCCGAAGCCATTTTGACACCGCTTTTAAAGATCCAAGTAAGCCACACCCATTTTTATACACATTACACCCAATTACACCCAATTTAGGGTGTAAACAATAATTTTTAATTTTAACAAACTTTAAACGGTTGAGTTTTGTTTTTCAGGTAAAAAATCCACACCCAAATCTGGGGACGTATTTGGTGACCTTTTAGGGTCGCAGGGGTACCAATTTGCGTCAAAAAAAGATAATTCCCCTAGAACTATAAACGAAATGCGAAAAGGGGAACTCGCAAAAGATATGGACCCGGAAAAATTAAAAATTTTGGAATGGGTGTGTACAAAATGAATTATATCTCAGAAACGGTCAAAAATTTCGCGGAATTTATTGCGGAAATGGATTTTTCAGGGTCGATTTTATATAAAAACATTTAAGACTTGTTTAAAAAGTCTTTACATTTGACAGAAATCTAACCTAAAAAAAAATTTTTTTATCTTTTAGGTTGAGGGCAAACGGACGAATATTAGGGCCCTTTTGTGTTCAATGCACACAGTTTTATGGGAGGGGGCGAAATGGAAATGCGAAATGCATCAAATGGTGACTCCGGCGGACGTTAAAAAGGCCTACCGAAAGGCTTGTCTAGCCGTTCATCCCGACAAAGTAAGTACGAATGAAATATGTTACGTATCTCAGAAATGGTTAGAGATAGGGCCGTAATTCCTTCAAAAATGAAATCGGGAGTGTTGATTTGGTATATTAATATTTTAAAAATGTCAAAAAGGCTTTAAGGATTTGGGAAAATTACTCTGAAAAACATGATGACGGCCGTTGCGAATTTTCGCATTCCAAAACATTTATTTGATTATGAATCTGGCTGAAATTTACAGGAAACACATAAAATTAACTGAAAATCATTTATTTATATTTAAAACTGGTCGAAAATGTTAATTTTTTAATGAAAATATTTATTTGACATTGAAATTTGAGGTTAAAATGTATTATCCAACCTGCATAACATTCGGGTAACGCACCGCTCTTTAAAATTAGTCTGCCGTACCGACAGAGTAAAAGTATCAACCATAGTTCGAGTATTTTCGCGCTGTAAACCAGCTGAATAAACAAATATTTTCATTAAAAAATATACATTTTCGACTAGTTTTAAGTGTAAATAAGTGATTTTCTGTTCATTTTATGTGATTCTTGTAAAATTCAGCCGGATTTATAACCAAATAAAAGTTTTAGTGGGTGGAAGAATTGCGAAAATTTCGTAACCGGCGTCAGAAATATTCAAATAAAACTTCGTCCGGGCGGATTTAAGGTAGGAAAATGAGTCAATTTATAATTTAAACCTCGTAAAATACGTTTTTTATACTGTCAACCCTTAATTTCATCCCTAAATGTTCGAAAATTGCGTGCAAACTTCAATAACCTCAAAAGTGAAATTTTCTGTCGTTCCCAAATTACGAATTCAATAATATCTGTTGAAATAATGAATATTTAAGTTTGAAAATGAGTTAATTTATATTTAAAACCCCCTAGAACACGTTTTTTATATTGCCAACCCTTAATTTCATCCCTAAATGTTCGAAAATTGAGTGCAAACTTCAATAACCTCAAAATTCGTTTTGTACGGGGTTTATAATATTTCGTGAATTTTTTTGCAGCAAATTGGAACAGACAATGAAAATATAGCGAGACTTATTTTCATGGAACTCAATAATGCTTGGAGTGAGTTTGAAGACGACGCCACTCAACAAAATATGTTCAGTTAATAATATTTTCAATCTCGAGTGGTTCTGTTAGCACAATTTTCTTTTGAAATAAATTATTAAATGAAGCTTTTGCGACAATATTAGTGTTAGACAAATTAAAAATTCAATAGTTATCGTTGCATTGTTCCAAAAATGGGTTTATGCCCGTAAATATACCCAATATTGGGTGTATTAGTGAAATATTAAATATTTCATCAATGATATTATTATAAATTGTTAATTTTTTGGGATCTCTGACTTTTAATAACTGGTGCTCAAAGATCGATTTTTTTAAATATTTGCTGTTATTTAACAATTAAAATCGACTTTGAGAATTTTAAATTAAATTATTTTAGTTAAAATCGTACTATTTTTATTAATAAAGTTTATTTTATTAGAAATTTTTATATAATTTAAGAAATTTATGTGTATATACTGCAGAAATAAATGTATTGAACAAAAATATTTGTATGTTTTTCTTGTGTTTTTCAACTTTAGGGCTCAATATCTCTGAAACTAAGCAAGATACGAACTGGTAAGTTTCCAATTTGAATTGCGGTTTTATTAATACAGATAAACACAAATTACAGATACAATAAATAAGTTATTACATTTATAATTTTATTAATAAATCTTCAAGTGGTAAGAGATGCAGACATCGCGACTTGGGGAACCCGTTCGTGCGTCTAGAGTATATCCTGGGGCTTCTCCCCGTACCTGGTGGATTTCATTTCGTTGCCAGCATCAGGAAACCATCTCCTCTTCTTATCGTGAAGACTTGAACCGGTTCGCTTGATCTCTGTCATATATAAATGTGAATTAACTAAAAATTACTTGATTTTTTAATTCAGTTCATTTTTCATATTTTCATGCAGCACTCCTACACGGTTAAATTTAGAATAACGAGCGATGAAAATTTGCATTCAGCATGAAATTCTCTTTCTTTTCATGTAACACACGATTTTTTTACATTGTCGGAACTCGAATTAAAGTTACAAGATATTTCACCGGAATCACATTTTAATCGCCTCTGGAGAATCTCAGATTAAAAAATTCATATCTCGTAAACGGTTAGAGATAGAGTAAAAGTGTATAGGAACATTTTTGTAGTAAATCGAATTCTAAGGGGGGTATACATTTAACTTTTTAACATACGACGTACCAGTATCGAGTTACGACGGTTTATATAGGTTTTCAAGGGTTTTCAATGCCTACACCCTTAATTTGGGGTAATATCGAAAAATGTATAATGTACAATCTACATAACTTAAAATTCTCTACAACTTTTGTTATATAACATTTTGTCGTAAAGTTGATAGTTTAGTAGATAATGATGCCATACCCTAAAATGGGTGGAAATACAAAGTTTGGATATCGATTTTCGGAATCTACGTATTTTTCTGCGTACATACCCAAAATTTTGTTTCTGAATTATACAAAATAAGAAAAGTCCAAATTTTCCACACCCAAAAGTAGGTCAAATGGTAAATATTTGTTTGGTGAATCTTATATAACTTTTGATTCTCTACAACTTTTATCTATAAAATTTTCTTCTAGAATTGATGGTTTAGCCGGAAATGGTAGTATACCTTAAATAGGGTAGAGATACAAAGTTGACGTATTTTTTTTCGGATTCTACGTAATTTTCTACATATGTATCTAAAATTTCGTAATATAATATTTTTAAACTTAGGCCCTACGATTTTTTAAAGTTTCGAATTATTTCATTGGCTGCTGTATGCCATTCCGAATATTTTTAAAGGCCGACCAACTCCACCCCTCGACCAATCCCAATAAAGGAATATTGTTATTGGCTGTGGGCTGCCAGTGCCATCTATTATCAATTTTAAAACTAATATTTTTCGTATTTGGACAATTGGCAACACTGATTGTCAACCATAGCAAATTTGTGAGGTTATGTTTAAATTCTTCTGGTATAGACTTTAATAAATGTATTAATTGCAATAATAAACGCTTAAAATGTTTATATCTAATAAATATATATGTTAATACATTATTAAATCAAGTTTTACAAATATTTGGGTATATTTTGTGCATTAAAATAATCTAGTTTCAGGTGCAACTTGTGTCAGAATATAAAACAGTTTCTTAATCTTGTACCAAATAGTTTTAAATAGTGAAAATGTTGTGATTTACAGATTAAACCCCAAGGAACCCGATTCTGCACTCGAAATGAAGATATTTATACCCGTTGAGGATAATATTAGTACTTACTTGTAATGGCAATGATCGGCGAATGTTCTCAACATATCGTCCGCTAGTAATTCATCACTGAACTGTATTGTCTTCGGCGATTTACACAACACGCGCCCCAATTAAATTCACAATTTTAGCACTTAATAAAACAAAATTAAACGTAAATTTTAATACTTTTATTTATATCGCGAACTATAAATTGAATAAGAGAATGATTGTATTAATAAAAACGGTTCGTATCAGCACTGTATACTATCGCAATAATACACGATTGGATTATTGACGAGCGCCCCATGTTCACTTCACCAAAGACAGAAAGGAACTGAAGTCGTCATTATACAAACATAATATTAAATATTACAACGTAACAACTAACACTAATTAAGTGTTAATTGATTACGTTCTTTTATATTTTGGCGCAAAAAATAAACAATGTTTATGTTTGTTTACAGGTTCCGCGAAGGGCCCTACTTACACCCAGCGATAGGATACGGCAACTACAACACTGGACGAAGATAATGGATGATTTTTATGAGAATAAATAAACAAAAGAGTGTTTTTATTAACCTTTCCTTTGTAATAACAAAAGAGACAGTGAAATAGACTAATATTTAATGTTTTCTCCGAATATTTCTATCCTATCCTTTAGTATTAAGTTCTCTAGGTACGAAAATAACAATCCGATATGAGTCCGCCCTTTTATAAAGGGCTAATTCGAGCCCTTACGGATTATTATAAAGACTGGTGCGTTAGCCGAATGTTATCAGGTTAGATAGTACATTATAACCTCAAATTTAAATGTCAGTCAATTTTTTTTAATAAAATATAAATGTTCGATCAATTTTAAGTATAAATTAATTATTTTCAGTTAATTTTACGTGTTTCCTGTAAATTTCAGCCCGATTTATAGCCAAATAAAAGATTTATACGCTCACAAATGTTCAAAAGGTCATTGACCTTTTAAACTTCTTTAAACGGCTAAAATATATCATTTTTATATTTTTAATACATGCCTACAATCTTATTCTTTATACTACCGTAATTAATTTTATTATATTTGCTTTCATTTTCTTTTAAACCCATTTTAAAATTTAAATTTTTAGTCCGTGTCGCCATCTATGAGAAATCGCTGAACTTCGAAAATTGCGAGTGCTCTTCTCATTCCTGTGACCCGGATACCATCAGAAATTTTCAACAAAATTCGCCTCTTTGCGACGTGATATGTATCCGTTACTACAATATTTTATATGCATAATGGAGTTGTCATACTTCCCTGTTGTCCCAAATAAACAAGATCAGCTGTACATACTTCCCTGTGTCTTTATTGTGTTATTTTCTTTTGAAATAAACAAGGGGTTGGTTGTTAAATAAAAACTTGAATTAGTTTAAATAATTTTTATTGTTTATTTGTAATACATTGTTGTCTTTATTGTGTTCATAGCTTAAGATTGTATTTTTTGTTTATATTCTTTGTATTTTATATGTAAATATAAATATACTTACCCTTGTCCTGAAAAATTAGAAATAGGGATGTTTAAATAATGTTTGATTAATTAGGATGTGAGTTATTAAGGGTTGAGTGTCAATTATTGTGTATTTCTTTTAAAATGAATAAAATTTATTGAAAATAATATATTCTTTTATTTTACATCTCCTTTTATTTATTTACAGGTGCATTTTACATTTTTGAAACGTCAAAGGGCTTAACTGACCACAAATTCGTATTCTACGAGTCGTAATTAGTCTAATAAAACTTGTCCGGCCTTTCTATCCCTTATAGTTTTGAAGTTCACATATGTAATTTTTGGCTTCACAAAGTGTCGAATTTTGTTGAAAATTCCCGATGGTATCCGGGTTGTAGAAAGCAGAAGAGCTCTCTTTTTTTAAGAAATAGGACTGCCCATGCCGCTGGCAGTGACTCCGCCCCACAACCAATCACAGTTATCCTTTTTGTCTGTGATTGGTCGGAGGGACGCCATTGCAATTTTTTAACGGCCATTGCAAATTTTTCATTGGCCGTTCAAGCTTTGGGGGCGGAGATGTAGCACAAATACTGCTAATGCCATCTCGTAGCAATTTTTAAACTAAAATTTTATGTTTTTGGACAATTGGCAACACTGATTCCGAACCATAGCAAATTGCTCTTCTCACTCCTGTGACCCGGATACCATCGGAAATTTTCAACAAAATTCGATACATGTGAAGCCAAAATAAATAACGTAACGTCAAAACTATAAGGGATAGAAAGGCCGGACAAGTTTTATTAGACTAATTACGACCCGTAGAACACAAATCCGGTGTCAGATTTTCAATAAAATCAAACACTTCACCTATATTTTAAGGAATAAATAAATAAGACATTTTAAAATTAAAAATATATATTTATTGCAACAATTACAAACTACATTATTGTTACAAATTAATAATAAATTCATGGGGGAACGGAAGGGGTACTTTACATAAAAAATCATTTATTTTTAAATATTTCATAAAGTAAAAGGCCCAGAAGAGTTGTCCGATGTTCAGCTACCGTTAAATGTTCTCCAGGGTTGAAATCCTTCGTCTCCAAGTCGCTCAGCATCTCTGGACAACAGCAGCTCGTCCCCACGCGCCCTGCAATCACAAACAATCGGTTTTGCTACACTGTATAACAGAATTTCGAGTTATAAACTTTATTTGTTACCTTAAGAGTGTCGTCAGATTGCGATGTCTATCTGTCTGTCCATCTGCTCGGCGTTTCCTCCCCCGCCTGGCTGTACGGCCGGCCACATTATTGATGATTTGGCTGAGAGTCTTCTAAAAAAGATAAAAAAAAATACGTCAAATGTTGTTACATTTTTAAATGGTTATAAGTTATTTTCTGGTTGAGATACAGCAAAAACAATATTAAAAACGTATTCTATGGGGTTTTAAATATAAATCACAACAATTTCATTGCTTAAAACAACTTAAAACAAGATATATTTAAGTATTTCCAACCTTCCGAATCTCCGCTGATCATCCGAAACATCCAAACCTTTATTTAATGATAAAACCGGCTGAAATTTACAGGAAACACTTAAAACTAACTCTAAATCATTGCTCTATCACTCTGCCCACCTGCTCGGCGTTTCCTCCCAGCTGTAGGGCCCTATTTTCATAAGAAATCTTGGGGCAATTGTCGATGTTCAAAGTGACCTTCATTTTCTCTTGCTCATAACTCCTCAACGGATAAAAATATCTTCATTTGGAGGACAGAATCGGATTCCTTGGAATTTTAACTATGATTCACAACATATTCACCATTTAAATCTGTTCGGAAATAATTTTATTTATAGGTATTAGCTCTACTGCACGAATAATCCATTATAACCTCAAAAAAAATATTAGGTTATGCATTCAGTGTTGCCAATTGTCCGAATACATAAAATATTAGTTTAAAAATTGATAATAGATGGCACTGGCACCCAACAGCCAATCACAATATTTCTTTATTGTGATTGGTCGAGGGGTGGAGTTAGCCGGCCATTAAAAATATTCGTACTGGCCAATGAAATAATTCGAAACTTTATTCATAATGGCGTGTACAGCAGCCAATGAAATAATTCGAAACTTTAAAAAATCGTAGGGCCTATGTTTATAAATATTAAATTACCAAAATTTAGGTTCATATGTAGAAAATTACGTAGAATCCGAAAAAAAATACGTCAACATTGTATCTCTACCCTATTTAAAGTGTAACGTCATTTCCGGCTAAACCATCAATTCTAGAAGAAAATTTTATAAGCCAAAGTTGTAGAGAATCAAAAAATATATAAGATTCACCAAAAAAACATTTCCCATTTGACCTAGTTTTGGGTGTGGAAAAATTGGACTTTTCTTATTTTTTATAATTTGATAACCAAATTTTGGGTATATACGCAGAAAAATACGTAGATTCCGAAAATCGATATCCAAACTTCGAATCTCCACCCATTATTGGGTGTAACATCATTATCTACTAAACTATCAACTTTACGACAAAATGTTATATAACCAAAGTTGTAGAGAATTTTATGTTATGTAGATCGTACATTATATATTTTTCGATATTATCCCAAATTAAGGGTGTGGGCATTAAAAACCCTTGAAAACCTATATAAACCGTCGTAACTCGAAACAGGTACGTCGTATGTTAAAAAGTTAAATGTACACCCCCCCTAGAATTCGATTTAATACAAAAAAGGTCCTATACACTTTTTCTCTATCTCTCACCGTTTCCGAGATATGAATTTCACAATCTGAGATTCTCCACAGGTGATTAAAATGGGATCGATTTATATTTTTTAAAAATTCACAGCCCCTGTGTTTATAAATATTAACTAACGAAAATTTGGGTATATATGTAACAAAATACGTAGATTTCAAAAATCGGTATGTCAAAATTTTATTTCCACCCATTATTGGGTTTGACATCATTATCTACTAAACTATTAACTTTACTACAAAATGTTATATGACCAAAGTTGTAGAGAATTTTAAATTATGTAGATCGTACATTATACATTTTTCGGTATTATCCCAAATTAAGGGTGTGGGCATTAAAAACCCTTGAAAACCTATATAAATCGT
This sequence comes from Harpalus rufipes, assembly GCA_951394225.1. Taxonomy (NCBI): domain Eukaryota; kingdom Metazoa; phylum Arthropoda; class Insecta; order Coleoptera; family Carabidae; genus Harpalus; species Harpalus rufipes. The sequence goes on along the minus strand of OX596290.1, from coordinate 24,137,632 downwards.
CGTAACTCGAAACAGGTACGTCGTATGTTAAAAAGTTAAATGTACACCCCCCCTAGAATTCGATTTAATACAAAAAAGGTCCTATACACTTTTTCTCTATCTCTCACCGTTTCCGAGATATGAATTTCACAATCTGAGATTCTCCAGAGGCGATTAAAATGTTTATAATTATAATATTTTAATAATTTATTCGTAACTACTAGACCAGTACAATAAATATTTTGAAATTTTGGATATTTATATAAGAATTTGAAACACCATATGACATTTTAAAATATTGTCAAATAAAAACAAAAAAATCTGTTTATAATTCTTTTCTTCTTTCACTATACTTCAAAAATGATTCAAAATTATTAAGTCATCTAAATTATCAAAATTTCCGTATATCTTCTCAAAATGAACGACTTAGGTATGAAAATTACAAAATATTATTCGTATTCCACACCCATTTTTTTGCAGAAAGGAGTGATAGTTATTACCGCAAAATATGTATGATCGAACATGGATATATACCCAAGCAATCAGAAATTAAAGACAGATTAGGAAACCAATTATCGAAAGTCTTCTTCGAATCATGTCTTCCGGCCTTGAAGCCCTATTTAGGGCTCTGCCCAGCTTTGGGCGGGCCCGAAGGAGACTTATGGGTGTCTCCAAGTGATTTATTATTAGGATTAGTCAAATTAAAACCTCCGTTAACCAGAAAACACATACAAGCCTTAACGCATCAAGGAATTCTAGGTATGATAATTTTTAAACCCAATTTTAGGTTCTTTCAAGCCAATTATTTAATCACTTATTACATGATACTTATGTAAAAAAGTCCAAAAAATCCATTTTTGTAATTTTTACGGCGATATCTCTAAAGGTATTCGAGTTATGTGCAAATAAAAACACAAGTTTTTGGAGGAAAATTTGCCAAGTTTAAACCCAATTTTGGGTGCTTTCTAGCCGTAAATTTAACCACTATTTAATATTATCTAATAAAATAAACCCCGTAGATTCCAAATTTTCAAGAATCAAATCGATATCTCAAATAGTTTTCGAGATATCAACCGATATGTTCACACACACACAATCCAAATTTTTTTTCCGTTATACAACAGAAATCGAACCCAATTTTCTCTGATTCGCAAACAAATATGTACCAACTTTCTATTGTTATTATATAAAACCAAACCTCCGGAATCCATTTTTATAAAAATCACACCGCTATCTTTACCGGTTCTCGAGTTACGAACATTTTTATCGATTTTCTAGAAATTGGCGAGGAAGTAGAAAAAAAATTTATACAAGAATTCGAAGATGAAAAAATGCGCGCACTTGCTGAAAATGAAGAAATGATGCGATATTTAGCTGAAAAAGAAAAAAAAGAAGCGCTTAATAAACTGAGGGAAGAAGAAGAGATCAAGAGAGAAGCAATGGCCGAAAAAATGAGGGAAGATTTCAAGAAACAACTAGAACAAGAACTTAAAGACCTTGAAGAATATTTGGAAGAACAGAAAATTATTGCTGTGGAAGAGGGAAAGAGGGAAACGGAACGAATAATGCAAGAGAAACTAGAAATAGCTGTCCAAGAGACAGTAACACGATTAACCAGACAGTTCGCTCTAGAATTGATTAAACAATCACAATGTCTTCACGAGCACTTCTGGTACCATATAAAGTAAGATTTCCATATGTATAAATATTGTATATACTCCAATTTGGAGCACCATATCCAAACAAATTTTGGATGAATCTTACATAACTTTAAATTTTGAACAACTTTTGTCATATGAACTTTTTTCATAAAGTTGATGGTTTAGCCGGAAATAACACCACACCCTAAAATGGGTACATATAAAATTTCATCATATCGATTTTTGAAATCTACGTATTTTTCTACATACATACCCAAAATATGGCTATATTATAATTTTAAATAAGGGCACTGTAATTGCCATACCCAAAACTGGGTAGACATACAAATCCCGCACACAGATTTTCGAAATCTACATATTTTATTACATATATACCCAAATTTTCGTAATTTAATATTTGTAAATACGCACGCTGTGAATTTTTAAAAAAATTCAATCAATCATTTTAACCGGCTACTAAAATTCTCAGATTCTGAAATTCATATCTTGGAAACTATTAGAGATACAGCAAAAACGTATAGGACCTTTTTGGTGTATAATCAAATTCTAGGGGGAATATATATTTAACTTTTTTTAATACGATGCACCAATTTCGAGTTACGACGATTTATATGCGTTTTAACGGGTTTTTAGCCCCCACACCCTTAATTTGGGGTAATATCAAAAAATATATAATGTACGATCTACATAACTTAAAATTCTCTACAACTTTTGTCATATAATATTTTCTCGTAAAGTTGATAGTTTAGCAGATAACGATACCATACCCTAAAATGGGTGGAAATACAAAGTTTGGATATTGATTTTCGGAATCTACGTATTTTTCTGCGTATATACCCAAAATTTAGTTTCTCAATTATTAAAAATAAGGAAAGTCCAAAAATTCCCATACCCAAAACTAGGTCAAATATATAATATATTTTTAGTGTATCGTACATAACTTTTGATTCTCTACAACTTTTGTCATATAAAATTTTCTTCTAAAACTTATAGTTTAGCCGGAAATAACATTCTACCATAAATAGGGTTGAGATACAAAGTTGACGTATTTTTTTTCGGATTCTACATATTTTTCTGCATATGTGTTTAAAATTTGGTAATTTAATATTTATAAATATAGCCCCTACGATTTTTTAAAATTTCGAATTTTTTCATTGGCTGATGGGCGAACATTCTGCACCAATCACAGTGTACTGGCATTCAGTGTTGCCAATTGTCCAAATACAAAAAATATTAGTTTCAAAATTGATAATAGATGGCACTGGCAGCCCACAGCCAATCACAATATTCCTTTATTGTGATTGGTCGAGGGTGGAGCTAAATCTGCCAATGAAATAATTCGCAATGGTGATACTGCAGCCAATGAAATAATTCGAAACTTTAAAAAATCGTAGGGCCCATGTTAATAAATATTAAATTACCAAATTTTAGATACGTACGTAGAAAATTACGTAGAATCCGAAAAAAAATAGATCGACTTTGTATCTCTACCCTATTAAAAGTGTAACGTCATTTCCGGCTAAACCATCAATTCTAGGAAAAAAATGTATATGACAAAAGTTGTAGAAAATCAAAAATTATATACGATTCATCAAAAAAATTATTCCTATTTAACCTAGTTTTGGGTGCGGAAAATTTGGACTCTTCTTATTTTTTATAATTCAAAAACCAAATTTTGGGTGTATACGCAGAAAAATACGTAGATTCCGAAAATCGAGGTCCAAACTTTGTATTTCCACCCATTTTAGGGTATGGCATCATTATCTGCTAAACTATCAACTTTACGAGAAAATGGCATATAACTGAAATTGTAGAGAATTTTAAGTTATGTAGATGGTACATTATACATTTTTCGATATTACCCCAAATTAAGGGTGTGGGAGCTGAAAACCCGTTAAAACCCATATAAACCGTCGTAACTCGAAATTGATGCATCGTATCAATAAAAGTTAAATGTACACCCCCCCTAGAATTTGATTATACATAAAAAAGGTCCTATACACTTTTTCTCTATCGCTAATAGTTTCCGAGATATGAATTTTAAAATTTGATATTTTCTGTAGCCGAATAAAATGTGATTTTAACAAAAAATTTAAAAATTCGCAGCGCCTCTATTTATAAGTATTAAGTAACAAAAATTTGGGTATATACGGAACAAAATACGTAGATTTCAAAAATCTGGGTGTGGAATTTGTATGTCCACCCATTTCTGGGTTATGGGCATTTTTCAAGGAAAATTGTTTAATAATTTTGTAAAATATTGTGTTTTAGGCAAGAGAAGAAAAAATTGAAGCAAGCTTTGGATGACCAAAAAGTTGAATGTCAAGAAAAATTGAAGAAATTGCATTCTGAATTACAATGCGAAAATATAGCTAATATTATGTATATATTAGCCCAAGAAAGAAGGCGGTGTTCGTGCGAAAAAACGCAACTTGAACAAAGTTTCTTAGCAAGACTATTAGAGTTAGAAAAAGAATTAGACGAAAAGGCAGATAATTTGCAGAAGACTACCTCAGAAATGGAACGTTTAGGTAGGACACAATATAACAAAATTACAACTTTATTATTGAATATCTCAAAAACTATTAGAGATAGCGACTTGGAGATTAAAAATTTAGATTCAGCACCCTTCAGTCTATATGTGTACATAGTTTATTTATGCAACAAATCAATAAAAACAATAGAAAATATCATTTAAAACTAAAACACTTCAAAGTGTCGCATATTTTTCCCAAAAACTCCAATTTGAAGCACCATATCCAAACAAATTTTGGATGAATCTTACATAACTTTTAATTTTGATCAACTTTTGTTATATGAATTTTTTTCGTAAAGTTGATGGTTTAGCCGGAAATAACTCTACACCCTATAATGGGTACATATATAATTTTGTCATACCAATTTTTGAAATCTACGTATTTTTCTACATACATACCCAAAATATGGATAAATTATAATTATAAATAAGGACACTGTTATTGTCATACCTAAAACTGGGTGTATGTACAAATTGTGCACCCAGATTTTTAAAATCTACGTATTTTGTTACATATATTCTCAAATTTTTGCTGCTTAATACTTATACGTAAAGGCGCTGTGAATTTTTAAATTTTTGTTAAAATCACATTTTATTCGGCTACAAAAAATCACAAATTTTGATAACCATATCTCGGAAACTATTAAAGATAGAGAAAAGGTGTATAGGACCTTTCTTGTGTAAAATCAAATTCTAAGGGGGGTATACATTTAATTTTTTTTGATACGATGTATCAATTTCGAGTTATGGCGGTTTATATGGGTTTTAACGGGTTTTCAACTCCCACACCCTTAATTTGGGGTAATATCGAAAAATGTACAATGTACGATCTACATAATTTAAAATTCTCTACAACTTATGTTATATAATATTTTGTCGTAAAGTTGATAGTTTAGCAGATAATGATGCCATACCCTAATATGGGCGAAAGTACAAAATTTGGATATCGATTTTCGGAATCTACGTATTTTTCTGCGTATACACCCAAAATTTAGTTTTTGAATTATAAAAAATAAGAAAAGTCCAAATTTTCCACATCCAAAACTAGGTCAAATGGGAAATATTTTTTTGATGAATCGTATATAATTTTTGATTCTCTACAATTTTTGTCATATACATTTTTTTTCTAGAATTGATGGTTTAGCCGGAAATTATGTTACACTTTTAATAGGGTAGAGATACAAAATCGACGTATTTTTTTTCGGATTCTACGTAATTTTTTACGTACGTATCTAAAATTTGGTAATTTAATATTTATTAACATGGGCCCTACGAATTTTTAAAGTTTCGAATTATTTCATTGGCTGTAATATCGCCATTGTGAATTATTTCATTGGCTGCAATATCGCCATTGCGAATTATTTCATTGGCCGATCTAGCTCCACCTTCGACCAATCACAATAAAGGAATATTGTGATTGGCTGTGAGCTGCCAGTGCCATCTATTATCAATTTTGAAACTAATATTTTTTGTATTTGGACAATTGGCAACACTGATTGCCAGTACTGCCTGTGATTGGTTGAAGATGACGATACATCAGCCAATGAAAAAATTCAAAATTTTAAAAAATCGTAGGGCCTTTGTTTATTAATATTAAATTACGAAATTTTAGATTCATATGTAGAAAATTACGTAGAATCCGAAAAAAAATACGTCAACTTTGTATCTCTACCCTATTTATGGTAGAATGTCATTTCCGGCTAAACTATAAGTTTTAGAAGAAAATTTTATATGACAAAAGTTGTAGAGAATCAAAAGTTATGTACGATACAGTAAAAATATATTATATATTTGACCTAGTTTTGGGTATGGGAATTTTTGGACTTTCCTTATTTTTAATAATTGAAAAACTAAATTTTGGGTATATACGCAGAAAAATACGTAGATTCCGAAAATCAATATCCAAACTTTATATTTCCACCCATTTTAGGGTATAGCATCGTTATCTGCTAAACTATCAACTTTATGAGAAAATATTATATGACAAAAGTTGTAGAGAATTTTAAATTATGTAGATCGTACATTATACATTTTTCGATATTACCCCAAATTATGGGTGTAGGGGATGAAAACTCGTTTAAAACGCATATAAATCGTCGTAACTCGGAATTGGTGCATCGTACCAAAAAAAGTTAAATGTATACCCCACCTAGAATTTGATTATACATAAAAAAGGTCCTATACGTTTTTGCTGTATCTCTAATAGTTTCCGAGATATTTTTATGAAATTAATTTGATTATTTCTATTTTCAGGCCGTCAAGTTGAAGCGAGGGAACAAGCGATGTATGAAATAATTAAACAATTTCAAAAATTTATATATTTTGTTTTAAAAGCTGTCCCAACCCAAGCAGAATATTTACTGAGCGTAGAGAAATTAATGATTTTCGAATTTACAAATACGATTATGGAAACCAAGCCCCAATTTTTCAGAGAAAGTATACAGTTCTCTTCGTCTACATCATTTCGACGGAAGAGTAGAATGAGCGAGAAAAGTAGACACAGTACAAAACAATCATTGGTATACCCTGCGTTCCACCGTTGCGAAAATGAAATTAAATTTATACCCAGTGCTGTTACCTTGACAAGCCAACAAGATCTCCCAGGTTTCGTTTACAATGAGAAACTTTACGTTCGCGAGGATTTCAGAAACATGATATCCCAGGTATTCCCATTTTTAAACCCGGGTTTTAGGACTTTTTGACCATGTTTTAACCACATTTTACATGATTATATATCAATTGAACCTTGTAGATTCCAAATTTTGAAGAATTTTGTTCATATCTTTAGCCGTTTTTGAGATATTGGCAAATTTCTAACCTTGCAAATATTGCACTATTTCTTAAACATTTAGACCATTTTTGAACACGGGTTTTAGGACTTTTTGACCATTTTTAACCACATTTTACATGGTTATATATCAATTGAACCTTGTAGATTCCAAATTTTGAAGAATTTTGTTCATATCTTTAGCCATTTTTGAGATATTGGCAAATTTCTACGCTTGCAAATATTGCACTATTTCTTAAACATTTAGACCATTTTTGAACACGGGTTTTAGGACTTTTTGACCATGTTTTAACCACATTTTACATGGTTATATATCAATTGAACCTTGTAGAATCCAAATTTTGAAGAATTTTGTTCATATCTTTAGCCATTTTTAAGATATTGGCAAATTTCTAACCTTACAATTTAATTAAAAATTTACATGTTCCACACATGTTTCAGGGTTTACAAATCAGTAAGAGTAATGAATTATGGAATTTCGGGCTCCAAGAACTTCAATCGGATTCGTCTATAGAATGCGGTATTAATCAACAGATTACAAGAGACTCCGATAGAAAACAAACCGAACGAAATCTAATAAATGTTAGATTTTCGCAACAAACTCAAGAAATTTTTCAAGATGAAAAAGTAAATATAAAATACATGCGGTTTATTTAATATAAAAACGTCTTAAAAGAGCCTTAACGGCATTAATTTTAAACATTTAGGGACTATTTTTTATATGGCGTAGTAATACAATATACTGTTCGGCTCAAAAACATCCAGTTGGTTTGCAGCGCCAAAATGCTCGAACTATATTTGACATAAAAGACTCTGTCGGTACGGCAGATTTATAACTTAAAATGTGTTTTTAAAAAAAATAAAAGCAATTATGAACAAAATAATTATATTAAACAATATAATAAAGGTATAGCCTTATATTAAAAATATAAAAATGGCGCATCAAAAAATAGTCCTAACCGCAAAAATTTGTGCGTTTTAGGCACTTTTAAGATGTTTTCATATCATTAAATCTTTAATTTTTGCAAGGTATTGAAGACAACCACATTTTCCACATCGCACTCACACAGAGCGGATTCTTTTGACGGCGATATAAGAATACCATCCGTTAGTCGCGACGACGAAAACAGTATTTTATCTACAGCTTCTTTAGATATAGACGACGTCGTTATGCCGTCGAAGTAAACACATTTTTTTCTTTAAAAACAAATAAATAAATCATTTATTTCAGGCTTTCATTGGCGCGCGATTCGCTCGAAATTGCGAAAATTCGATCTATTGCTGTAGATAAAGATCAACAATCGTTTACTAGCGAAACGAAAGTCTCTAAAGTTGATTCTAAAATATTGGCTTTAAAAAAATCTCATGAATCGAAAGTAGAATCTGTTAAAGAAGTTGTAAGCCGCGGAAAGGACTCCAAATTGGAGTTGGCCGTCGATTCGCTGATGCTTATGAAAAGCAATGCGACTTTAAGGTCTCAAAATGAATTTATATTTATTTAAAATAATTTCCTACCTTTTTAATCCTTAGATCGATGTCCGTTTCGTTCCCATGTCGAACACTGAAAAAATCGTCACCAACAATGAAACGATTGGTTGATAAAGCCACACAGGTCGAACCAATGCCCAAAGCTGTCACTGTTTCACATATTGAAGTAATCAGCGATAAAATTAACGCCGTTAGCTTCCACGATAAAACGAAAATAATTCCTCCCGCGAAAGAGATCGAACCGACGATTCCGTGCGAGAAATTACCGAGAAAATGTGAGATTTTATATATTTTATACATTAAACTTATTATTAAACAATTATTATTAATATTTTTGCACTTTATTATCACTTAAAAATGTTCTATGGACGCCATTTTGTTGAAACTGACGCGCTTGACATCAGCGCCAAAACATTGGAACTAAAATGTAACAAACACTTAAAATATTTATTTAAACATAATTATTAATTGTTTTTAATAAGTTTAAAGTATAAATAATATTGTAAAAACACCCAAAAATATTTTAAACTTTATTTTGTAAATAGGGATTTGCCCAGAAGAAATCTACAAAAAACCGAGTTCTGTCAAAGTTTTGGGCGACCCAGATTCAACAGCGCATTTAGAATATCAAGATGAATTCGTAGCTAAACGGATTAATTCATTTATAACTATATTTCGTAATAATCCGAGTTTAAGACGTTTATTTACAGAAGTTAAGAACAAATAACTATTTATATATTATTTATGTTTTTTATTGTAATTTTAGAACCAATAAACTTTTAAAACTATCTGCGTTTATTATTACATATTAATATAAACATTATTTTAACCTCAAATTTAAATGTCAACAACAATAAAAAACAATCACAATTTTCCAGCGATGACACTTCATTTTCTCTTGCTCATATTTCCTCAATGGGTAGAAATATCTTCATTTCGAGGGCAGAATCGAATTCCTTGGACTTTTAACTATGAATCACAACATATTCAACGTTTAAAACTGTTCAGAAATGATTTTATTTATTATTATTTATATGTACAATCAATTATAACCTCAAAAAAAAATCAGTGTTGCCAATTGTCCGAACATTAGTTCCAAAATTGCTACGAGATGGCGTTAATAGTATAACTCCGCCCACCAACCAATCACAATATTCCTTTATTGTGATTGGCCCAAAGTTATAAAAAATTGTATATATTTTAAACATATTTGTAATTAATTTTATAATGTTAATAAACTTTAAAATTGATTTAAAACTATAAATTATTTGATTTTTAAAATAAACTAGTTTGCCGTAAATTTGTTGAATTTTTGTCGGCAACCGACGCATCGGTTGCGCACTAAAAAATCAGACATTTGCGGTTAAAGTATTGTTTCACTAATTTATTCATAACTATTAGACCAGTAGAGTAAATATGTTGAAATTTGGTATATTTATAGAAAAAAGTACGCGGAATCCAATGGTGCTATGCATTCCACCCATTTTTGGGTAATAAATAATGTTTTTAATACAAAAATAACAATTTATTACAACATACATAAAATATCAATTCATTTCTGAGTTTTCTATAAAATCTAAGCTATTTTTTTTATTTCTAAAGAACTTTTTATACAAATATAACATCGTTAAAGGTATAGGAGTCATTACAGCCACTGCAACCGGTATAACAGTCGTTAAATCCGCTTGAGGTTGTGGTAAAATAAATCGTAGTAAAAAAATAGCTATTCCCGTATTTTGGACGCCAGTTTCAATAGAAATAGCTATAGAATCTCTAGTATTTTGTTTGAAAATTAACGCGAAAATCCCGCCCAAAACATAACCTAAAAACGGAAGCAATAATCCCGCGACGGCGATTTTCCAAGTGGCTAATTGAAACAAATACATATGCGTAGCTATGGCGAATATAATAATAAACAAAATTAACAGCGCACAAGAAGTTTTTAATATTTTCACTAAAAGTTTTGACAATTTGGGCAAAAGTTTTTGTGCCAATAACCCCAAAAACAATGGAACAATCAACGCCATTGCTAAATACGAAATGTGTTCATAAGGAACAGCGATTTTCGCTTCGCTAAATATAACATTCCCCAGAGTAAAAAGCCATAAAGGCATCATAAAAAATGCACAAATTGTACTTACAGTCGTCATGGTAACACTGAGATCTATATTACCATCCAAAATGACAGTCCAAATGTTACTAGCGCCGCCAGCGGGCGACACGCCAACGAAAAACAAACCTAGTGACATTTCGGGATAATCAGAAAACAACAAAATCCCTAACAAATAACTCAAAATAGGCATAAGTATAAATTGGCCACAAAAGCCGATCAAAGGGCCGATTGGTCTACGCAGAATCGACTTTAAATTGTCATAATTTAAGGCGCAACCGAAATTAATGTATATTAAACTAACCAACGTGGCGACAGAGCCGGTAAAGATGTGATCTACTAAGCGTTTTTCCCTTACTACAACAATTTTTAAAGTTTCTAATTCTTGGCTTTTGCCGTTTTGTTCGTTCAGAGTAAAAATAAGTCTGGAATAACCTAAAAACACGCCATATACCGTTAAATCCGACGAAATAAATCCATTACTAACAGAAAAATTATAATTCGACTCTTTTATTTTGAGGTTACGTGCAGTATCCGTCAATATTTCCAAAGAAATATTACCGGAATAATTGTCTTCTGTAAAAAAAACATAAAAAACATTTTAATTTACGTGAAATATATTTAAATACCTGTTAAATTAAAAGGAATAGTTAAAAATTGGTCCATATACAATGTGTAGTTTGTATGTTCAAAATTTATGTTCCAACAAGATATTTGTTGAAAAAACAATATAAAAATTATATTTTTATACATTTTTTGTAATATAAAATGCTAAAAATTAACAATTATTACATTATTACACAACATTTTAAGGTTATATTTCATAAGATATTTTTACCTATTAATATATTATATAAAAACGTTGTAAATGCATATATTTATATGTAAAATGTACAAATATATCAAAAAATTGTTCAAATCACATTTTTAAAATATATTTTTTAACTTATTTTATCATTTGACACTCAATGTTGCCAATAAACTGTCAACAATTTTCCCTATATATAACCACCATACACCTATAAAAAAAACTATTATTTTTATATGACAAAACATTTATAAATAATTCTACACATTTTATTTACAAAATAGTTGAATTATTTTTGCCAAAAACGCTTCCAATTTTGTCTAAACGCATTTTAAATTCGTATCAAATACAATTTCTTTTTGTTATATTTATTCAATAATTATTCAATAAATGTACACTTTTATATTTTTTATATAATTCTACACATTTAATTTACAAAATGGCTTACTTATTTGTGCCGAAAGGGCTTCCAATTTTTTCTAAACACATTTTAAATTTTATTAGTTTGACGGTCTATACACATCACATCTCTGGTATTGACTACTGCGTCATCTATGAAAAAACTGCTGAACTTTTATAATTTTTCTTGTTATATTTATTCAATAATTATTCAATAAATGTACACTTTTATATTTTTTATATAATTATACACATTTAATTTACAAAATGGCTTACGTATTTGTGCCGAAAGGGCTTCCAATTTTTTCTAAACACATTTTGAAATGTATAGTTTGACAGTCAATGTTGCCACTTAACCCCCATAAAAATTCCCTAGAAAATGCCAACATCACTACCACTAAAATACTGTTATTTGTAAACGTCAAAACATGTCAACAAATATAAAAATATGCGAGAAATACTGCCTTACTGGCAAAATAAATACGTTTGCTTCGTCAAATGGTACTTTATACATAAAATAAATATAAAATGATTAGTTAATTCGTCCGTTTTTTGCAGATACACAAAAAATTTATAGGTTAGGTAATGAAGAATTAGTGAAAAATCATTTTATTTATGATTTTTGCCGAAAGGTCTTTCTACCTCAAGGCTATCCAACGTCAGTGAGTTCAGATTATTTTGAATATCAATTTTATGATACGATTCAAGCATTTTGTAGTCGTTTAACGGGTACAATTTCAACCAAATCAATTTTAAAATCAGTTGGGGTAGGAAACGCAAATGCTTCAGTCATTTCCGCCGCCATTTTGTGGGTTTTCAAAGATGGCGTTGGTTTATTCAGCGCCATCTTCTTCGCGTATTTAAAAGGCAGTCAATTCGATACAAATTGTAAAAAATGGCGCCTTTTCGCCGATATAACAAACGATGTATCAATGTTTTTGGATTTGTTAATACCATTTCTGGCGGGAAATTTGTATTTCTTCATTTGTTTATCAACTATAATGAAGAGCTTGGTTGGTGTTGCCGGGTCGGCGACGCGCGCAGCTGTTATTCAACATCAGAGTAGGGTTGGCAACGCGGCTGACGTCACAGCCAAAGATGGCAGCCAGGAAACTGCTGTGAACTTAGTTGCAAGCGTAGTAGGGATTTTTTTGTTGAATTGTTTAGATGAAAGTAACTATGAAATTTCGTTGTTTCTTCTGTTCTGTTGTTTACACATGTTTGCCAACTATTGGGCGGTAAAATCACTAATTTTTAAAAGTTTAAATGCTGAACGATATATTATAATTTGTAAAAATTATTTTATTTTTGATAATATTCCTAGTTTAATGTCTGTTAATCGGAAAGAAAGCGTTTTTTTGTGGCGTGGCAACACTGATGTTAATTTTTGCGGGTTTAGGATTTATGTTGGCACTTCTGCGAATAACTGCGTTCATTTATTTCCAAAGCAAGAGTTGATAAACATTATAAACATATATAAATTAAAAGAATATATAATTATTCCTGATTTTAACAATAAAAAAATAAATATTTTATTAAAAAACAATGCCAATAATTCAACTGTTTTGAAATCTTATTTCCATTCATTAATTTTTGGACTTAGTTTTAATTTTTACAACAATTTAAACTTAAATATTTTCCAAAAAATTTCTACAAAAAAATTAAATTTGTTGCAAAGATTAGAAAAAACAATTAACGATTCAAATATTCAAAATAATATTGATCTGTTATTGATTATTGATCAATTTATCGAAGATGAATATTTTCAATTTATTTGCGAACTCGAAAAAAAAGGTAATTTATTTTTTCAATGTCCAAAAAGTTCCTAAACTCATTTTTTTACAGATTGGGACCTGAAGAATCATTCCATTACTGTTGAAGACTGGAGGATTGAAAATTTTGAATTTTAAACAACACCCATTTTAGGGTGTGGTGTCATTTCCGGCTAAACTATCAGCTTTACGAAAAAAGTTCATATGACAAAAGTTGTTTAGAATTGAAAATTATGTAAAATTCGATGATTTTTTTTGCTCCAAATTGGAGTTGAGGGGGGGGTGATGTGACAATTTGGAGCTTTTTTGCTGTAAATGTTAATTATTCATTAAAAAAAAATGTTTTGAAGTAATATCTTATGTTTTTTATGTACCTACCTTTGCTCCAAATTGGAGGTATGGCCCTGGAAATATAATAAAACAAAGAAAAAACGTTTTTATTTACATTTATTCAATACAAAAATATTAATTTAATGATATTTCGTTTACGGCGTTGTCTACTAATCGAGACAGCTCCAAAGCGGAGTAACCAAGCAATTGTTTTAAATCACAAACAAATTTATAAACGAAGCGTTTTCCGTGTACTTTCGATATCATATCTCCGTCATAATAATATCTTAAGGCCCTGGATAATTTTTCATAATTCATTGTTGGTTTGTTTTTCCGTTCGCCCCATAATTGGGCGACCATTTCTGGCGCTGTTAACTTAAACTCCCCATCATTCCCAAGCCACTGAATCACGGATTTATATTCTTTACTCGTTAGTAATTCCAGCAAAAACTGCCAAAGCTGTATTTGGCCGTTGTTTCCGGTGCGATTTCCACTTCCGGAAATGCTCTCCACGATCTGTGGGTCGATTTCCGGGCGTTTAGTTGCTTTCATAAGCCTCGGGGGGCGTTTATTTTGATCCTTTTGAACGATAGCCACGAATTTGCATTTTCGTAATAATTCGAGATGTGTCCAAAATATGTCTCCGGGGTCTTTAGGGACCCTGGATTGGAATTCTGTGAGGGACAGTTGGCATAATTGTTCTCCGGTCATGTTCCATTCTTTTAATTTAATATGGGGTAAATTAAAATGGCGGACGGCCCATTGAAGCCAATGGCAAACATGTTGACTATTCCATTTATTTGGATCTGACGGGATTTTTAAGCGTTCTTGATCTTTCCGGAAACCGGAATCGACGACCCATTTTATAACGTTTTGTTTATTTTTCGATGCGGAAGAATCCGCTGTTAAATCAAGCTCGTTTGTGTATTCTTCCGCCGGTTTTAAAACATCAGCAATATTTATTCTTTTTAAATGTGTCTGAATTTGGACGTTTATCTGGACTAGTCCTTCACCTTGAACGCACTGGTCAACCAGATTTTTATGCCTTTCGAGCTAAATATGGAAACAGTTGAATGAAACATTCAGAAATAGTCGAAAACGGCCGAAAAAGCCAAAAATGTCGGGGAATTTTGAGGTTAATAACAGAAAAATAAAAATAACTCCAATTTGGAGCAATGTATCAAAAAAAGTTTCAAGTAAACCCTACCTCAAATTTCATTCTAAACACAAAAGTTCGTATGGAGTTTCATCGTATCTTGCTCCAATTTGGAGATACAAGCCCAATTTGACCACAATGTTGAGGTTAATAACAGAAAAACCCCAATAACTCCAATTTGGAGCAATGTATCAAAAAAAGTTTCAAGTAAACCCTTCCTCAAATTTCATTCTAAACACAAAAGTTCGTATGGAGTTTCATCGTATCTTGCTCCAATTTGGAGATACAAGCCCAATTTGACCACAATGTTGAGGTTAATAACAGAAAAACCCCAATAACTCCAATTTGGAGCAGTGTATCAAAAAAAGTTTCAAGCAAACCCTTCCTCAAATTTCATTCTAAACTTAAAAGTTCGTATGGAGTTTCATCGTATCTTGCTCCAATTTGGAGATACAAGTCCAGTTTGACCACAATGTTGAGGTTAATAACAGAAAAACTCCAATAACTCCAATTTGGAGCAATGTATCAAAAAAAGTTTCAAGTAAACCCATCCTCAAATTTCATTCTAAACACAAAAGTTCATATGGAGTTTCATCGTATCTTGCTCCAATTTGGAGATACAAGTCCAGTTTGGCCATAATGTTGAGGTTAATAACAGAAAAACTCCAATAACTCCAATTTGGAGCAATGTATCAAAAAAAGTTTCAAGTAAACCCATCCTCAAATTTCATTCTAAACACAAAAGTTCATATGGAGTTTCATCGTATCTTGCTCCAATTTGGAGATACAAGTCCAGTTTGACCACAATGTTGAGGTTAATAACAGAAAAACTCCAATAACTCCAATTTGGAGCAATGTATCAAAAAAAGTTTCAAGTAAACCCATCCTCAAATTTCATTCTAAACACAAAAGTTCATATGGAGTTTCATCGTATCTTGCTCCAATTTGGAGATACAAGTCCAGTTTGGCCATAATGTTGAGGTTAATAACAGAAAAACTCCAATAACTCCAATTTGGAGCAATGTATCAAAAAAAGTTTCAAGTAAACCCATCCTCAAATTTCATTCTAAACACAAAAGTTCATATGGAGTTTCATCGTATCTTGCTCCAATTTGGAGATACAAGTCCAGTTTGGCCACAAAGTTGAGGTTAATAACAGAAAAACTCCAATAACTCCAATTTGGAGCAATGTATCAAAAAAAGTTTCAAGTAAACCCTTCCTCAAATTTCATTCTAAACTTAAAAGTTCGTATGGAGTTTCATCGTATCTTGCTCCAATTTGGAGATACAAGCCCAATTTGACCACAATGTTGAGGTTAATAACAGAAAAACCCCAATAACTCCAATTTGGAGCAATGTATCAAAAAAAGTTTCAAGCAAACTCTTCCTCAAATTTCATTCTAAACTTAAAAGTTCGTATGGAGTTTCATCGTATCTTGCTCCAATTTGAAGATACAAGCCCAATTTGACCACAATGTTGAGGTTAATAACAGAAAAACCCCAATAACTCCAATTTGGAGCAATGTATCAAAAAAAGTTTCAAGTAAACCCTTCCTCAAATTTCATTCTAAACACAAAAGTTCATATGGAGTTTCATCGTATCTTGCTCCAATTTGGAGATACAAGTCCAGTTTGGCCATAATGTTGAGGTTAATAACAGAAAAACCCCAATAACTCCAATTTGGAGCAATGTATCAAAAAAAGTTTCAAGCAAACTCTTCCTCAAATTTCATTCTAAACTTAAAAGTTCGTATGGAGTTTCATCGTATCTTGCTCCAATTTGAAGATACAAGCCCAATTTGACCACAATGTTGAGGTTAATAACAGAAAAACCCCAATAACTCCAATTTGGAGCAATGTATCAAAAAAAGTTTCAAGTAAACCCTTCCTCAAATTTCATTCTAAACACAAAAGTTCATATGGAGTTTCATCGTATCTTGCTCCAATTTGGAGATACAAGTCCAGTTTGGCCATAATGTTGAGGTTAATAACAGAAAAACCCCAATAACTCCAATTTGGAGCAATGTATCAAAAAAAGTTTCAAGCAAACTCTTCCTCAAATTTCATTCTAAACTTAAAAGTTCGTATGGAGTTTCATCGTATCTTGCTCCAATTTGAAGATACAAGCCCAATTTGACCACAATGTTGAGGTTAATAACAGAAAAACCCCAATAACTCCAATTTGGAGCAATGTATCAAAAAAAGTTTCAAGTAAACCCTTCTTCAAATTTCATTCTAAACACAAAAGTTCATATGGAGTTTCATCGTATCTCGCTCCAATTTGGAGTTACGAATTCATTACCCCAATTGTCAATTGCCCATTTTTTACAAAAAATTAAATAACTAAACAACGGAACATCGTACGAAAAAAAGTTTGAGACAAAAAACAATCAGAATTAAATAATCTTTCGATATATGCATGAATTTTCACTATAGCTAAAGCCGTTTTGGTTTAAATCAAGCTTAAACTTACCATTTGCGTATTCTGCAACCAAAATTCATAACCGGGTAATTCCACACCCAATCTCTGCTCTAGCAATTGTTTCAGGGTGGCCAACGGCTCCCGGATATCCATATGCTGCATTAGGGAGTAATCCTCTTCTTCTTCTTCCGGTTGTTGACCGGAAATCGAGTCAGAAATGCCACCTGTTCTTCGATCAATTTCCGATAATAAATCTGGGTCGTCTAACGCTGAAACATGGCCTGAAATAGGTTTAAGGTGTGAGGGGGACCCTAAACTGGGTATATTTACCCAAATTGGATGGATCTTCCAGCTGGGCGATGATACAATCTGAATCGCCAACTAAAATCGCGTCATTTGATGTCGAATCATTTGTTAGCTCAAAATCATCGTTTTCCATTTTAATTTGACTTAAATTTACTTGAGATGTTTCATTTAATAAAGTTCCATCGTCATCAACTATAAATCTAGCGAGAAAATGTGTAAAAAGGGCTTAAAATGTGTAAAAAAATAGACGTCAAAATTTGAGGTTATGTGTGAAAAGAAATACCTTTTTGATGGATCAGATTCGCTTGTATATATTTTTCGGCCTCGCTCATCAAAACTTAAAATAAATACGCTATTTTTTTCATTCTTTTCCATAATTTAATGATTATTTAATTGTTAAAAATGAACGTCATTTCACATTGGCATGAAATAAGTCACTAGTACCTTTTAGGGAGTTTTGTTATGTAACTATGCCACTATATTCACATTGTACTGTCAAAAAACTAACCTTAAAATCATTTTAAAAGTTAAAATATTAATTTAAATATTGAAATTAACAATGTGGCCTATTTTCTTTCGCATTTTAAGAAATTATGCCCCAGTTATAACATTGCCATTTGCAGCTGTAGTTGGCATTGTAGGTTATAACCTAGAAAATTTGCTGTCGGATAAATATACGCCGTTTACAGGTTAGAAAATTGTTAAATTATCTATTTTTAAGCTATTTTCTATGTTTATATTTATAGATTCGATTAAAGAGAAGCGAAATGAACGATTATTGGATGAAGAAACACTTAAAAATGCCACAAATGTTGATAAATTACAATATAATGCAAATGTGTTAAATACAAATGTTAGCCCCAGTTTAGAATAATTATTGTATTATTTGTTTAATAAATGAGTAAAAAATGTTTTAATTGTTGTTATTGTAAACCGGAAACGATAAAATAAATAATTTATCGTATAAATAATATTTATTTATGTGTTTTTCTCGTCATTTTATTTACAAATCCCGATGTTTTCATGTCCCATATTTTAAATTTATTACGTTTTAATAGCATTTCCCGTAATTTTATTATGTATAAGATATTTTTATGAAGACATTAATGTGTTAAATTTAATATAAGTCGACTGAAACACATAAATTATTTATTTAAATACGAATAAAGAATTTTGAAACATATAATGTTAATATACATATTTTTATCATGTCTATTGTAAGTATATCTTTGACTTTACACCATTTTCGATATTTTCATTGAATTCCTCATACTTTCATTAGTATATATACCTATTTTCAAATTTTTATTTTAAAAAATACGGCCTTAGCAACCAAATTTGTAAAAATGCCCAAAATTCACGTTTTTTTATGTATCAGCCGAATTGGTTACACGATTTTAACAAAAATCACTACACATATACAAAAATCTATGCTGATTCCAAAATTTTTTGTTTCGTCTCGTTATCTTTAATAGTTTTCGAGATATTCGACGTTAAAATCACCAAAAAATTTTCGAAAAAATATTTTCTCATAACTTCTATACCCATTATTACATATACCCAAAAATAGGTATACATATATTTCAAACCCTCAAAAATCCATTTTTACTATTGTGAACCCTTAAAAACACATTTTTCACCCTTAAAATGCAAAATAAGTGTGAAACATAACCCCAAAATATTACGACAATTTTCCAGATATTTTTATCGAAATTTTCGGCCGTTTCAACCATTATTTCGACTTATTTCAAATCCGGGAAGTTAATGGGCAACTTTTATAACAATCAGGATCAAAATTATCCGATATTAATAATTTTATTTTGAAAAATACTCCCACAAACAATAAATTTGTAAAAATGCCCAAATTTTATATTTATTTATATATCCGCCGATTTGGTTGCACCATTTCAACAAAAATCACTACACATATACAAAAAACTATGCTGATTCTAAATTTTTTTGTTTCACCTCGTTATCTTTAATAGTTTTCAAGATATTCGACTTTAAAATCAGCCAAAAATTTTCGAAAAAAAATATTTGTTCATAATTTCTATACCCAATAATATATATACCCAAAAATAGGTATAAATATATTTTAAACTCTGAACAATTCATTTCTAACATTTTTAACCCTTAAAAATGCATTTTTCACCCTTAAAATGCACAATAAACATAACAACAATTTTTAGATTATTTCGATCGACATTTTCGACCGTTTCAACCCTCGCCCCCACTTATTTCGAGTCCGATGAGTTAATGGACGACTTTTACAACAATCAAGAAAAAGAAATACCAAATAATGATGACAATAAAGAAGAAAAATTTTCAGATTACGACGCAGACAAAATAAGTGTTACATATGACAAAAAAGAATATTTAGGGGATGTTATGAAGTATTACAATAACTATCCAAACCCCCCGCGTTCATCGGGGGTAAGTAACACCTGAAATGAAGTATGACAGTTTTAGAGGTTTTTTTTAGGGAGGAAGTGACCCCAAAACCAAATCGAAAACATCTGCGGGAGGTTTTGGCAAAATTGATATAAGTATTGAATATGGATGTTGTGCTTCGAGTAAACAAATGCCCCAAAATGGGTCTTCGCCCCATAATGGGCCGGTTCCACAAGAACATCCAAGCCAAACGGCCAGGTAACATTTGTGCAAAAATATCTCAAAAATGGTTAAAGATACTAGGTTAAAAACCACCAAAAACCGGGTTAAAATTTTGTATTTTTTTGAGCAAAATTTTGTTAAAACATAAGGTTAAAAATTGAAAGATATCTCCAAAATGGTTAAAAATACAAGGTTAAAACTTACAAAAATGAACTCTAGAGGGTCGATTTGTTATATTGACATGTAAAAGTGGTTAAATATACGGTTAAAAACCACCAAAAACCGGGTTAAAATTTTGTGTTTTTTTGTGGAAAATTTTGTTAAAACATAAGGTTAAAAATTGGTAGATATCTCCAAAATAGTTAAAGATACAAGGTTAAAACTTGCAAAAATGAACTCTACAGGGTTGATTTGTTATATTGACATGTAAAAGTGGTTAAATATACGGTTAAAAAGTGTCGAAAACCAGGATTAAATTTTGTGTTTTTTTATTTTCTTAGATTTGAACAGCCAAGTATGTTAGGTCTTCCAAGATTCGGCTACGACACACCTATTAATGGGTATACACCCGTTTTATACCCAAATTATCAAACCCCTGGGTATATGAGTGGTTTATCCAATGATAACAATAAAAATAACCAGTTTTACCAACATACATCAACGGAGAAAACTACTCCAAGTAGAAAAATTAATAAAAAATCTTATAATACTTTCCAAGAAACGTCTCACAAACCCAGTACAACTACAGAACGACCAAAACCGAAAAAGGACGTTCTAGTAGCTAAAGAACAATTTTATTCTATCCAGCAGCCATTTTATGGGTCGACAGTGACTCCAATTAGCGCCGTTTCCGTCAAAATACCAGGCGAAAAGAATACATTTTATGAAGGCGAACGAATTTTACCAGCGATTCCAATATACAGTAAGTTTCAATTTTGACGCTTAATATCTCAAAAAATAAAAGAGATATCGCATTGTACTTTACGCCATTTGAAAGAGCAAACTTTTTACTATATATACCCAAATTTGGGTTGATGTATTCAATTGGGTATGAGAGCTATGAATTATTAAATAAAAAATGGTCAAAACTTAAATATGTTAAATTTTTTATTTTATTATATTTTCAGGCCGGCATATCTCGGATTACATTAACTATTAAACAATTGTTTATACATCATTTTATAGGAAATTTCATGCTGAACAATTGACTTCATAATCATTTTTACTTTAAAATGTACCATTTTCGACTAATTTACAAAAATATAAAAAATTGCAACAATTTTGAAAATATATGCCAAGTTTGGTATTAATATCTCAAAAACTAAATAAGATATCAAGTTAAACTTAACGGCATTAAATTCCTCATAGTTTTGGGTGTATATACCCAAATTTTGGTTGCAATAACTTTAAAAATATTTGATATTATTTTTTTATGAAAAAATATGCTACCCGCAATACATATAAGTTAAACGGGTCACCGAAAATGGTCAGATTTAAATAATTATATCTTCAAAACTAAAAGAGATATCGAGTTGTACTTAGCGCCAATCGAAAGAGCAGATTTTTTACTATATATACCCAAATTTGGGTTGATGTATTCAATTGGGTACATACGATATGTATTTTTAAATGAAAAGTGCGCCAATATTTTCAAACCGTAATAACTCGGAAACGAAAATAGATATCGAGTTGCGCTTTGCGCCAATAGATGCGCAAATATTTTTTGTATAAGTGTGCAAATTTTCGTTGTTATATTGGCAATAGTGTATCCGTTAGGGGCGTTTGAAAAAATGGTTTGAAATTTGAATTTTTCAATTGAGTTTTTTTTAGGGTTTTGAGGGTTATTTAAGGGGTTTTCTATGAAAATTGTTGTGTTTAGGTACTCATATAATACAACCAGTTGCTTTACCAATGCCTTCTGTTCAACCAAGCTTTTATTTTGGCGAAAATACACCGTCTACAACTCAAAATACAAATGCTGGAGAATATTATGAAAACCACGTAACACCAAGAAGCATATTACATGATGTCGGTAAAATTGTTATAGAAGACGGCCCTTATAGTTACGAAAAAAATAGAAAACAACAGAATAGCGTAAAAAATAGTGAGTCTTGTAATTATAGTTTATTCATTTTGTAATCAGATAATTTTTAATAGGTCCAATTCGGAGAAATTATAAAAATATAGCTAATATAGCTAAACCAATTCATAATAATTATCAACAATATAATCAGAAAAACAATCAACGATCAACAAATAAATATAATTTAAATCTTGATATTCGACTGGAAAAGCCTCAAAATTTCACCCATTTTAGACCCGAGCCCCAAAACTTTCGCCCCGAGGCCCAAAATCAACAAAATTACCGCCCTCCAGCCCCACAAAACTACCGGGCATCACCCCCACAAAATATACGGCCCCCACCACAAAATTTCCACCCCCCACCACAAAATTTCCATTCCCCACCACAGAATATGCGCCCCCCACCACAAAATGTACGTCCCCCACCACAAAATGTACGCCCCCCACCCCCTGATAATTACAACCCTGAACCCAATCAAAATACAACAAATTACAACAAAACAAATATTCAAATATACTCTGAACCGGAAAGAAAACCGTTTCCTCTTTCGAGATATGAAAATCCGGCGGATTTATCAAAAAATATGGAATTATTTAACCTAATGCAAAAACAGGCGTATGATTATTTAGTTAAAGCGACTTTAAAAGACTTTCAAACGATTTTAAAGAACAAAATTGATAAACAAAATCTTGAAATGCTCCCGGAAGAACGCAAAATGCTCGACAAAGATACTTTTGACAAAAATGAGGAACTAACCTTAAAAACATTAGACTTTTTGACACTTTATGAACGCTATGCGGACACAATTCAAGACAAGGAACTTTCAAATCATATGTTACACGATATAGACAGGGCTAAAGAATATTTAAGTATGAAATTAAATAAGTTTTTTATTGAATTAGACAGTTTTGAAACTAAAGAAGAATATATTGAAAAGTTTAACTATTACAAAGAACGAGAAAAGCCCCCAGGGTTAATGAATATTTTATACGACTGGTTTGAAACACTAGCAAGTAACCCCGGTCAATTAGACCCCAATAAAATCAAATTAGACCTACTAAATGTTATGAAAAATGAAAAAAGATATTGGTTGTTATTATTAAAGAACTAATTTTGTATATAAATAAACATTTAATACATTTTTTATTGTGTTTTATTCAACCATATTTTCAGGCCGGCATATCTCGGATTACACCCATCATAAAAAGTATGTACATACATCATTTTATAGGAAATTTTATGCTGAATAATTAACTTCATAACCATTTTTACTGTAAAATGTACCACTTTTAATTAATTAACAAAAATATAAAATTTTATGACGGCTGAAGATTTGACCAACAAATATGTTTCAACTTTAACACTTAATATCTCAAAAACTAAAAGAGATATCGAGTTGTACCTTACGCCAATCGAAAGAGCAGACTTTTTACTATATACGCCCAAATTTGGGTCAAAACATTTAATTGGTAATGGGCGCTATTAATTTTTAAATAAAAAATGGTCAAAACTTCGTTAAATAAAATTTAACTACTGATATCTCAAAAACTAAAAAAGATATCGAGTTAAATTTTACGCCATTAAATTTCTCATAGTTTTTTGAGTATATACCCAAATTTTGGTTGTAATAACTATAAAAATATATGAGATTTTTTTTATTAAATATGGTCAAAAAGCAACCCGCTCAGCTTATGAGTTAAACGGGTAAACAGTCTAATTTAACCATTAATATCTCGAAAAATAAATAAGATATTGAAGCGTACGCAGGGGCATTAAAATAGTCATAGTTTTAAGTATATACATCCAAAATTTCATTAAAATATATTTAACTGTTTGGAAGTTATGAAATTTTAAAGAAAAAATGGTATTTTTGGTGTAAAATTTAGGGACATTTCTCGTTTAACCTATAGACGTCAAACGCTTTTCCAAGTAATTTATATATTTTGATGAATTAACAATTAAATAATTGATAATGTCTAATAAAGAAATGCAAAATGAAGAAATAGAAGTATTATTATCAATATATGATGGGGACGAGAATTTCAAAAAAATTTCGGATGATACAATACAATATAAGGTTAGGTTGTAATTTGATGCTTATTATATTTGTTATATCATCATTTTCAGTTTGGGGATGATGATAACGCAAAATCTTTTTTGTTGGAGTTAAAATGGGGCGAAAACTACCCCAAAGAAAAGCCTATTGTAAATATGAATACATTTTACAATCGAAATTTGTAAGTACTATTTTAAATGTGTGTATCTCGAAAACCCGTTAAGATATCAAGTTTATTTTTGCAAAAATGAATTCCTTGATGATTTTTTAACAATTTTGTGAAATTTCGATCCAAAATTTACAATAGTTGTTGCGCTATGAATATATTTGTGAGAAATGGTCGATTTTTAGGTTAGATTCGGTCAAAAGTAAGGTTATAGAGCTTATTAATAACGAATCGGTGCAATTTTTGGGCGAAGCGATGACTTATAGTTTAATAGAAGTTATTAAAGAAAAATATGACGAATTAGTCACAGAACAACCGGACGAAATCGCCCAAATAAATGAAAATATCGAGAAAATTTCCGTGTCAAAGGATGAGGAATTGGTGGTTAAAAAACAGCCCAAAAAAGAGCAGTTAACTAAAGCTCAAAAGAGGAAACAGTGGGATAAAGTCGAGTCCAAGGGCGAGAAGCCCCGGGGGTGGGATTGGGTTGACATAGTAAGACACTTGTCTCAAACTGGTGTAAAAGAATCAGAAACTGTTGTAAATAATAGTTAATAAATAAAAACTTTAAAAATATACATATATGCATTTATTTTTTACAAATAGGTTAACAACAAATACGTACATTGCGCGCGGGTGAAACTTCATTTTCTCTTGCTCATAACTCCTCAACGGGTAGACATATCTTCATTTCGAGCACAAAATCGGATTCCTTGGACATTAAACTATAGATCACAACATTTTGACCGTTTCAAACAGTTTGGTACAAGAATAAGAATCAAATTTGTAATGTGGTATAAGCTACGCTGTATTATAACCTCACAAAATGTTATGGTTGACAATCAGTGTTGCCAATTGTCCGAATAAATTGTATTATCCAACCTGCATAACATTTGGTATGACATCAGCGCCAAAATGCTCGAACTAATTACCGACTGAGTTAGTTATTATTAATAAACCATTTATATTATTAATATTTACACTCAAACATTATTTAAAACTATAATTTTAAATGAAATATTAGCTTAAATGTTATTATAAAGAATTTTTTACCGACAGAGTCACAAAGATGAACCATAGTTCGAGCATTTTGGCGCTGTAAACCAACTGAATGTTTTTGAGACGTACATGATTTTTAACCTCACTTTTCAGTTGTCAAACAAATATTTTCGTTAAATAATCAGCATTTTTGACTAATTGTAAGTACAAATAAATGATTTTCAGTTAATTTTATGTGTTTCCTGTAAATTTCAGCCAGATTTATAACTAAATAAAAGTTTTGATGTGCATTTTTGATTTATTACAATACATACAAAAACAATACATTATTGACTATTTATAATACTTTGAACAGTATTTCCGTGCCCTTTTTTATGTTTTTTCATGCTGCTAGAATCATGGAAGCCCTTTTGGCATATGGGACACAAATATGGTGTCTCGCCAGTGTGCGTTCGTAAATGAACCGTTAAATTTCCATTTAGTGCGAATCGTTTTCCGCACACGCCACAAGAAAACGGCCTTTCTCCGCTATGTGTGCGTAAATGATACTTTAAATGATTCCGTTGTGTAAAAGCACGATTACATATTTCACAAACGAATGGTTTTTGTCCGGTATGAATCAAGTTATGCGACTTTAAACTGCCGATATGTGAAAAGTTTTTATTACAAATTTGACAATTGTATGGTTTTAAACCCGTATGGATTTTATTATGACTTTTTAATAATATCATACTGACAAAACCACGACCGCAAACACTACATAGAAATTTTTTTTCACCGTGGATTAATAAATGAGCTTTTAATAAAGCTTTTGTCGCAAAGCTTCGTTCACATTCGTCGCATTTGTGACCTGGGATTTGGTTTGAAGATTCCCCTATTAGACACAAAAATAGCATTAATTGGCGGGAGGTGCAGTTTTAATTTTATCAAAAATGGATTCCCCGGTTCAAAATACATATGTATACCAATTTTTGTAAATATTTCAAAAGAATATAGCCAAATTTTAACTTTTATTATTTGCCGGCAATTTGCTGAATTTTTTGTCGGCAACCGACGCATCGGTTGCGCATTAAAAAATCAGACATTTGCGGTGAAAGTTCATTGACCTTTACTCATAAATATTGTTGCACTAATTTGGTATAATATATAAAAAACATCGTAGATTTCATTTTTCGTATTGTTAACCCTTAATTTCAGCCCTAAATACCCAAAAATAAGGTGCAAACTTTATATAACCTCAAAAATTACAAAATCTGACGTATTCTCAAATTACAAAATCATTAATATCTGTTAAAATAATGACTATTAAAGTTTGGAAATGAGTCAATTTATGTTTTAAACCGTGTAGAACACGAATTTGGTGTTAATTTGATAATATTTTATATAATTAAATAACTGTGAGCAAAATGAAATGCATGTTTTTTAAGGTAATATTTACACAATCATAATCATTTATACCTACCGTTTTTGGCATGAATGAACAGATGGGTCCTAAAACTGCTCAAATGGGCAAACGCTTTGCCACAGAAATTACAAATATATGGTTTTTCGCCGGAATGCCTACGCTGATGGTCTTTCAACAAGCCTAAAACAATTAGGTTAAAAATATGTTCATAACTCCTCAACGGTTAAAGATAGAATGTTAATTCTTTCAAAAATGAACTTTAGAGGGTTGGTTTGATATATAAACATATTAAAAGTGCCAAAAAGGCGTTAGGAAATACAAATAACCGGCCGTACAAAATGTTTTAACCCTACTTTTGCACACAAAATCACGAAATTCGGACATGGTTTTCTGCAGTTTTTAACCGTAAATTTAACCACTTTTAAATGTTAATATATCAAATCAACCCTGCAGAGTTCATTTTTGCACGAATTAACCCTGTATCTTCAACCATTTATGAGATATTTGACAGTTTATAACCCCACTTTTGCACAAAATCACAAAATTCTAACCTAGTTTTCAACACTTTTTAACCGTAAATTTAATCACTTTTAAATGTTAATATATCAAATCAACCCTGTAGAGTCCATTTTTGCACGAATTAACACTGTATCTTTAACCGTTGAGGAGTTATATGTACCTAATCTGGTAAATCCTTTATCGCAATCCGTGCATTTATACGGCTTCTCCTTCGAATGTTTTGATATCATATGTCGGCGTAAATTGCTCCCTATACTAAATCTACTTCCACAAATCTCACAGCAATATGGTTTTTCGGATGTATGAACCCTCATATGTTGATTCATTCGGGAGTATCCCACAGATTTCGAACATATTTTACAAGTTTTACGGCTGTAACTGTTCGGCGGGTGTTTCATTTCGTCTCGATGTATTTTCAATAATTGAAAATTAGAAAATACTTGGAAACACTTTTTACATTCGTAGATTTTAGTTTTTTGCGGTTCTAACTCGGTTTTAACGACTATATTCGTTTCTAAAATAGAATTTGAGTCGCTGAAGTGATCATCTGTTTGTTCGAATTTTACGTCGTTTTCTGTTGGATTTTTCAGCGAATTTCGAGTTTTTCGAACACTTTTTAAACTTATATCAATGTTTTGTGGAGTTTTCTTGTCGTTTTCGAACTGTTTATAACAATTTTTTAACACATTTTCGACTTCTAAACATTTTTGAGAGAAACTATATGCGGTCTGTATTTCTTTTTCACAATTTGTGCAAATTTGAAGAGGTAATGAATCGTTTTCTGAAATCTAAAGCGCTTATTAATAATAAATAATGATTAATAAAGGTTTTAACATACTTTAACGAAAGATATTGACATTATTTTTTCGATTAAACAGTCTTTTTTGCAATTTTCGTACAACGGAATTAAGTTTTCTGTATTTAAACATGTTCTACATATTTTACCAAAGTCGTATACGGATAAATTTTGCAAATTTCGACTCATTTTAAGTATTTTTATTGATAAAAAACCATAGAAGTTAAATGTGACTTGTAATCGATCTTTAACCTACGTTTTGTTAAGTCTATGACACAATAAAACTTGATAAAAATATATAAACAATTTTAAATATTATTAATTAATAATTTATTTATGTTCTAAACATACTTAAAAATATAATAAACAATATTTTAATCCCTAAATAAATAATTTTTATAAATCTGCCTTACCGACCGAGTCATTAATATCGCATGTAGTTCCAGCATTTTGGCGCTGTACACCAGCCGAATGTTTTTGAGACGTACATGATTTTTAACCTCACTTTTCAGCCGTCAAACAAATATTTTCATTTAAAAATAAGCATTTTTGGGTAATTTTAAATACAAATAAATGATTTTCAGTTAATTTTATGTGTTTCCTGTAAATTTCATCCGGATTTATAACCAAATAAAAGTTTTGATGTTTGATTTTTTCAAATCCAAATACACAAAAAAACACTAAATTTGATCCCGGTTTTGAACACTTTTTAACCGTAAATTTAACCACTTTTTCATTGTTATATAGCAAATCAACCCTCTAAAGTTCATTTTTGCACGAATTAACCCTGTATCTTTAACCAAAACTGAGATATTTACAAATTTCTAACCCTACTTTTGTGAAGAATTGCACAAAAAACACCAAATTCGATCCCGGTTTTCAACACTTTTTAACCGTAAATTTAACCACTTTTGCATTGTTATATAGTAAATCAATCCTCTAGAGTTCATTTTTGCATGAATTAACCCTGTATCTTTAACCATTTTTGAGATATCTGCTAATCTATAACCCTACTTTTCATCACAATAAAGACATTGATTTTTATGCATAATTCAAATATATTATTATAAAAAAATAAATATATATTTTTCTCAATCTACCCGCCATTTTTCAAATAAATCCGCACTCTGGTTGAGAAAAACCGAACTATAAACCGGAAACGAAGATGTCGAGACTTTCAGCAAGGGAAACAAGACTTTACCTTTGTTTTGTACAATATTATGGTCGCCATTTTAGAGTGTAATATATATTTTTGCTCTTATGTGAGTTTAAGATGTTTTAGATTAATATTTTATTGTTTAAATGGTGTTAAAATGTGTGTAAAGACTTAAAATCTGTGAGAAAATAGTTAGTTAAAGTGGTGAACGTCCGGGTTAGTTTTTTAACCAAGAATGAATATGTTTACATATACGAGACTTCAATTTGTGGATAAATTAGATTATTTAAGGTATTTATTGTTCATTTTTATCGTTAACAAATGTGTTTTACTTATTATTAATGTATTTTGGTTGTGTTTAACATTATTTCAAGCATTCTAATTCAAAAACAAACTTGGAAATTAATAATTTCATTTGCGATATGTAATAACATTTTAACGATGTATTTTACTATAAAACATATGTGTTTAATAATGTTTATGTAATTTATACACAATTTTATATAAATTTATAACAATTTTTAAGTGATA
This sequence comes from Harpalus rufipes, assembly GCA_951394225.1. Classification (NCBI taxonomy): domain Eukaryota; kingdom Metazoa; phylum Arthropoda; class Insecta; order Coleoptera; family Carabidae; genus Harpalus; species Harpalus rufipes. The sequence goes on along the minus strand of OX596290.1, from coordinate 24,107,553 downwards.
TTTATTGTTAAAATAGTTCAAATTTACTATTAAACGTTTAAATAACATATTTATTGTTGACAATAATTAAACACAAATTTTTGGTTAGAAACTACATTTTTTTTGACAAATTTTATGCATAAATCTATTAAAATATACATAAATATTAATAAATATATTATTATTAGTATGATTTTGTTAAATTTTTAACGTTTTCCATAGATTTTTCAATATTTTCACACCTAAAAATGGGCCTCCGTGTATAGTCTATTTCAAAAACATTAGCGGGATTTTTTTTATTAGTTTTATTGGGTATATGTGTTGTATATTGTGTGAAAATGAAATAATTGTTGTAAATAATTATTAAACTATAATAATATTGTTAAATTATGGCAATTTTTTAAAAATAAATACATTTTTTCGTGTAATTTTGTGTTGATTGTATCAGACATGCGCGTTGTTTCAAGGGCATTTTATAAATTATAGTTCAATATAAAACTTATTATTATTTTGTTGTACAAAATATAACCTCAAAAACTGTCATTTTTAACATTATTATTAACTTTAATTAACAATTAAACCATTTTTAAACAATATATCAACGTATTTATTGTTGTTTACAGTCAAGGACTGTCTGACGACAGTCCTAGGATTTAGGTTTCAAAACGTCGCTGATCCAAAGTGAGCCCCATTTGGGGCCTTCTTGCCATGGGGCTACGAGGGCAGAGCACCCTCAAAATCACCGCAAAATGACAGAAACAATGCAAATTGGTAAGATTGCATGATTTTTTGGTTATGTTTGGAGACTTATAAGTACGAAACTTGAAGAAATTTTGGATATTGGAGAAGATTTTTGAAATCTATGATGTTTTTTATGTATATTTGTATATTTTCAATAAAATATTTTCGATATTTCAACAGTTATTTGTAAAGTTGTTTTGCCGCCATTTTGTTTGTTGACCGAAATTTTGAACGAATTGTAGGTTATGTTTAAGGGATTAAAACTCAAAAATTGTTGAGAATTTAATAAAATTGAGTTTATTTTTGAGTTTTTTGAAGTTTTCTGAACATTTTTATATATTTTCATTAAAAAATTTGATATATTTTTACGATTTTACGAGTGTTTTTAAAATTGTGTCATTTTTCCTCCCAAATCAAAAATATTGTCATATCTCTGTTATTTTTTGTTAAAAACTAATAAAAACATATATATTTACTAATTAAACTATGAGGAATTCATTAAAAATATCAAAATTACAAAATTTCGATCCATTTTGGAAATATTAACGCCCAAAAATGACAAATTTCGGCCGACAAAATCGCCAAATAATTTGAGGTTATCTTTCAGAACAATCATGTAATTCGGAGACTTTATCTGCGGGGACTGCAGAGGAATCATCTCAGAGCCCCGCAGGCCCCATGGTGCTAACCGTAGGTCAGGGCTCTGCCCCAATTTTAAAGTTAGTTTCGCCTGTAGACGGCGGAGCGCCCCAGCTCATAAAAGTCGTTCCTGCGGTTGTTTCAACCACAGATGGAGCCCAACAAAATGAGGAAAAGGGGCCCACCGAGGGCATGGTCTCACAGGTTAGTACAAAAATTGTGAAAATTTGGAGAAACAAAAATTTTTTTGTTGTATTTTCAATAAAAAAAATAGAGGGTGTACAGCATCGTTCAGAAGCCTCAAGGGGCCCAGCAGGTCACTGGAGCCCCCAAACAAGGCTTCAACAATGGCCAACAAAGACTCCACACTATAGGGACTCTGCCTCAGAGAATAGTAGGGCCCCAAAAAGTGCAAATATTGTCGAATGTTGTCGTCTCGAACAAGAATCTCGTCAACATACAAAAACCGTTGCAGGTAGGTGCGATATCTCAAAAATGGTTAAAGATATTTAATTAATTTGTGCAAAAATGAACTCTAGGGGGTTGATTTACTATATAACAATGCAAAAGTGGTTAAATTTACGGTTAAAAAGTGTTGAAAACCGGGATCAAATTTGGTGTTTTTGTGCAATTCTTCACAAAAGTAAGGTTAGAAATTTGTAGATATCTCAAAAATGGTTAAAGATACAGGGTTAATTTGTGCAAAAATGAACTTTAGAGGGTTGATTTACTATATAACAATGCAAAAGTGGTTAAATTTACGGTTAAAAAGTGTTGAAAACCGGGATCAAATTTAGTGTTTTTGTGCGATTTTTGTCAAAAAGTAGGGTTAGAAAACTTGCAGATATGTCAAAAACTATTAAAGATAGGGGTTGATTCGTGCAAAAATAAACTGTAGAGGGTTTATTTGTTATATTTATATAAAATAGTGGTTAAACTTACGTTTTTAAATTGTTGAAAACAGGGTTGAAATCAGTCGAATGTTTCGGTTACTAAGGAGTTGTTTATTTGTGATTTGAAAAAATTTGTGACTGACGTTTTGACAATTCGAGTCAATGTGCTCAAATTTCGTATATTTCCCGATATTCGTGAGCAATTTCGATGTGATTTGTTATCTACAGTATCCGGGTCCAAATAAGTTGAAAAAATTCGGAATCATCAAATGAGGTTACGTAAATATTCGTAAGTAAAAATGTGATATTTGTTCATTTCAGGCTCAGCGGCAAATTGTTACAACAAACACTCAAAAACCACTCAATAACAACACTCCAAAACCACAAACCACAGTCGGGAAGGTTCTAAAAACCGTGGGGGGGTTCCAACCTCAAAAAACTATAAAGACATTGTCACCGCAGTCGCAGAATTACGCAAAAAGCGGCATAAAGACTTTATCGCCGCAAATGAACCATTTTAATAAAACCATTCAAAACAGCATGGGAAAAATGGTTCCTGTACAACGGGGGATCAAAACCATAGCGCCCCAGAGGGGCCCACCGGTAAATAACCGCTTAAACCACCAAAAACCAAACTACATTGGAAAGCACGCCTCCCAGGCGCAGAAGAGCCCCCACAAGCCGAATATGGCCGTGAAAAGGGCCCCCCTGAGCCCCAAGTACCCTCAAAAAGGGGTAGGGAACCCTCAAACCACATTTAACCAATCATTAACCGCCCAGATTTTACAGAACCTCCCAACAAATCGCACATCGGATACCGCCTTTACAACATCGAAAAACTACCCCCTACAGTAAGTATGACACTTTCCCCCCTTTAGGTGTTACATAATACGTGTTTCCCCCCCCCCAAAAGGTCCCCCACAGAAGACACCCTAAGCGAAGACATCGGCGAAGAAGTCAAACCAGACTTCTCCCCAAATTTATCGTATTTGTACCAAGTTGTGATGTTGGATCACAATTATGGGGCGCCGCCCCCGGCCCTGTCGCCCCCTGTGGCGCCGCCAAGGACTATCGGGGCCCACCAGAGCCCGGGGAGTGTCAACGGAGCCCTGATTAACAACAGGGATCGGGAAGTTAAACGTAAGTACGAAACATGAAATATCTTAAAATATCTCGAAAATTATTAGAGATAGAGGGTTAATTCCTTCAGAAACGAACTCTACAGTGTTTATTTAGTGAATATGTGGTTAAAAGTGGTTAAATTTGCGGTTAAAAAGTGTTCAAATCCGGGTTCAAACTTTGTGGTTTTTGTGCGAATTTTTGTTCAAAAAAATTATGAAATGTTAAAATATCTCGAAAATTATTAAAGATAGAGGGTTAATTCCGTCAGAAATGAATCCAAAACGGTTAAAATGTATCGTAAGTATTTAAAAAGTGGTTTTAACCTCCAAAAATCCGGGTTAAAATCTTGGATAACAATTTTTCCGTCCGTTTCAGGACGTTTGAATTCAGCGGGACCTGACGACGACGCCGCCTCCACAATCAGCTCAGAGGGCGGAGCCCCCGATGACGGGGACGAGGGGGAGGAGACCGAAACGGCCCCGGAGGGCGAAGGCGACGAAGATGGCATCACAAGATGTATTTGTGATTTCGATCATGATGACGGCTACATGATCTGTTGCGATGTTTGCAGGTCAGTAAAAATGAAATAACTCTGAAATTATTAGAGATACGGTGATAATTCGTGCAAAAATGAAGTCTACAGTGTTTATTTAGTGGATATATATGTGAAAGTGGTTAAATTTGTGGTTAAAAAGTGGTGAAATCCGGGTTTGAATTTTGTGGTTTTTGTGCGATTTTTGGCGAAAATGTGGGGTTAGAAACTTGCTGATATCTCAGTAAGGGTTAAAGATAGGGGGTTAATTCCTGCAAAAATGGACTTTACAGGGTTGATTTGATATATAAATATGTTAAAAGTGCCAAAAAGTCTTTAGGAAATAAAAGAAAATGGCTGCCAAATTTGTATAATTTTCGGGAAATATAGGGTTAAGAATGGATCATTATCTCAAAAATGGTTAGAGATACAGTGATAATTCTTTCAAAATCGAACTTTACAGGGTTGATTTGATATATTAATATATTAAAAGTGCCAAAAAGTCCTTAGGAACTAAAAGAAAATGGCCGCCAAATTTGTATTATTTTCCGGAAATATAGGGTTAAAAATGGGTCAATATCTCAAAAATGGTTAGAGATACAGCGTTAATTCTTTCAAAAATGAACTCCCCAGGGTTGATTTGATAAATAAATATTTTAAAAGTGCCAAAAAGTCCTTAGGAAATAAAAGAAAATGGCTGCCAAATTTGTATATTTTCCGGAAATATAGGGTTAAAAATGGTTCATTATCTCAAAAATGGTTAGAGATACAGCGTTAATTCTTTCAAAAATGAACTCCCCAGGGTTGATTTGATAAATAAATATTTTAAAAGTGCCAAAAAGTCCTTAGGAAATAAAAGAAAATGGCTGCCAAATTTGTATTATTTTCCGGAAATATAGGGTTAAAAATGGGTCAATATCTCAAAAATGGTTAGAGATACAGCCTTAATTCTTTCAAAATCGAACTCCCCAGGGTTGATTTGATATATAAATATTGTAAAAGTGCCAAAAAGTCCTTAGGATATAAAAGAAAATGGCCGCCAAATTTGTATATTTTCCCGGAAATATAGGGTTAAAAATGGTTCATTATCTCAAAAATGGTTAGAGATACAGCCTTAATTCTTTCAAAATCGAACTCCCCAGGGTTGATTTGATATATAAATATATTAAAAGTGCCAAAAAGTCCTTAAGAATTCCAAAAAAAATTGTTTTAAAAACCGCGATATTATCTCCAATTTTGATGTCAAATCCCGTAAGAACGCCCCGCCGTTTGATCTTAAGATTAGATAAAACTTTGCCCAGACCCTATTAAGGCCCTTTTTACAGCTCTTGGCAACATGTAGACTGCATGGGCCTAGACCGGGACCACATCCCCGATAAATATTCTTGTGTCCGTTGTGCGCCGAGAAGAGTGGACCGCGCCCACGCGCGGGCCCTCCAACAGCGAAAACGCGAAGAGTTCGCTCGGTTAGGGCCTCAGCCCCCACCTTTGCCTACCACGGGGGCCCCACAAAGTGCCCCCGAAGCGCCCCCGCCGCGACAACTGGACCGGGAAACGAAAGAAGAGTCAAGTAGCGACGAAGACTCCGACGGCGAGAAGAATGGTGAGTAGAAATGAAATTGTTAGAGATACGGTGATAATTCGTGCAAAAATGAATTTTGGAGGGTTGATTTGATATATTGGGGCCCTATTTCAACCCGTGTGAGCGCTACGCCCCAAAATACAACCAAACTTTTTTCCAGTCCCTCTCAACAACAATTTACCGAAAAAGCGTTCCGCCCCGGTGTCCGCGGGGGGCCGTAGGCGCTCCGAACCCGCCCGTAGGGCCCCCTTGCCACCTAGGCGCCCCCCCCGCCGCGAAAGCGCCACCAGTGGGGCCTCAACAAGGCGTACCACCCTCAAAAAACGCGAAAAAAAACAAATCGTTAAACGGAAATTGAAAACGCGCAGTTCTATCGACGATTCCTCGCAGGATAGCTGGTTGGGCCCCAATCCGGGTGGGCCCCACACACTAAACACGAATTTAATGCAATTGCGACAGTGGATTGAGAATTATGAGGAGGCCGTAACGAATCATTATAGCCCGGAACTTCGCGCGCGAATCTCAAATATGCGGCAGAATGGGGCCCAACAAGAGGGCAAGGGGCCCCATGAGGGGGGAAAAATCGCCCCGCAAACAGCCCCCGACGAGGCTAAGGCGCCAAAGTGTAAAATTGGGGCCCAACCGTTAACAGGGATTAAGATTTTATTAGCGGGGCAGAGCCTCCCAGCCGGGGCTACAGTGGTGGAATTGCGCGGGAAATACATGCTGGGGGCCCAACATAGAGGCTCCGCCCCTGGATTATTAACACGACAGCATTCTCAACGTCCGGGGCCCTTTTTATTTTTCTACCGATTCGATTCCACCGAAGTGTGCGTTGACACGCGAACTTACGGCAACGAAGCCCGATTTATCCGCCGGAGCTGCCGCCCCAACGCAGAACTTCGCCATCTTGTCGAAAAAGGGGCCCTACACCTTTATATAATCACCACCGGACCCGTCGACAAAAACTGTGAACTCACACTCAAACACGAGTCCCACGATCTTGCCGCCGCTGCTTTGGGGCCCACCAATGTGGCGTGCGCTTGTGGTGGGGCCCCCCAGACGTGCCTCCTGCACGCAGAGCCCGAGGAGAAGGAGGAACCACGGAAGAAACGCGGGCGACGGGCTACAACAACAACAACAACAACAACAACAACACCTCCGCAAAGCGCTCCTGAGGAGGATGAGGACGATGGGGCCCTGCAGGACTCTGCCCCGCCTGCTATGAGCACCCGTAGGGCCTCCAGCAATCAGCGAGAGAAAAAGGAGGACCACAAAGACACTGAACCGACCGCAAAAGAAGCGAAAGAGAAGAAAAAGAAATTGACGAGAGAGGAGCGAAAGATGGAAGCCATTATGAAGGCTTTTGAACGGCTAGAGAAGGCCGAACAGCGCAAACAAGAGGTGCAAGCGCGCCAGGCACAACGCCGAGAAAGCGACCCAATACCTAGCGCTCCGCCCCGGCCGGAAAACGGAGATACAGACGCCACGCGTCGACGCAAAAAACGCAAAGGTCGCTCGCGCACTACATCTGGTTCTCAAGGCCGTAGACGCTTACGCCTAAACTCAACAGACAGTTATCTCACATCGGGGGGCTCTGGGGAGGAGTCGCTACAATCGCCGCCCTTGCCCCGACCGACAGAAGGCCCCAGCGAGCCCGAAATGACATCGATGTCATCCCCCGGACAAGTTAGTACAGCAGCTGGATTATTACTCGCTCTAGCAAGCGGGGGCACCGCCCCAGAGGGCCATTCCAGCGGGGGGAGCGTCCAATCAAGCCCTGGGACTCCGCTCAGCTCTGCCTGCCTACTGGTAGCGGCTGCTGTTGGGCCCCTCGAGCCCGGATTCAAATTCCCAAAAACGAAAAAAGTTCTCATGAACGAATGGTTAAATAAAGAGGATTCCCCCACGAATTATGACCCCCCGGGGGCTCTAGGGTGCGGAGCACCCCCTCAAAAGAATCTTCAAACCCTTGTCCAAGCTGCAAGCTTGTGCGACGCCCCCAAAATGGGGCAGAATCCCAGTTCTGGCAACGCGAAAAAACGATGGTTGAGACAAGCGATAGAAGAGTGTGAAAGCCCCCCTACGGGGCCCCCCAAAAAGCGGAGACTAGCCAGGGAGTCTCTTTCGAGCGAGCAGGGGTTCACCCCACCGAGTACCCCCACAATGGGGGGCCTAGGGGGGCAGAATGACCACGACGAGGAATTTTATCCGCAAATAGCTGAAGTTGAACTTCCTAGGCCTTCGCCCCTTTTCAGGGACTCGGCCCAGCTGTTGGGCACCGTGGAAAAGTCAATCCGATTTTATGAGGAAAGTCTGGGGGGGAATCGACTCCCCCCTGAACCTATAGAGCCCCAAATACCATCAGAAGAAGATGAACCAATCATTTCAAATCCCCCCAGTCCTAAACCATCAATTGCTGTTTCCCCTCCTGCCGTTTCTCCCCCATATCCCACCTCAGACTCTCCCCCCAAAGTTTCTCCCCCTGAAATGTCCCCCCAGATCCCCCCTGAAAGTTTGGATAATTTAGAAGAAAACATGATGTCCCCAATTCGTGAAACAACTCCAGTACCCGATTCCCCCCTTCAAGAGAGTGAGCCCCCTTTGGGGACATGTTCCCCATCTCCACCACCAATTGTTTTAGAACCGGTACCCCCTCAAACACTACCGGAAAAGCCCCCGAAGGAGGCTAAGCTGCCTAAACCGGAAATCATCACGCCGGCAAAACGGAAGGTACATTTCCCCCCTTCTATTCCCCCCAAACTGTCTAATTTTATCTTTAATGCCCCCCAGTTGTCAATAACTGAATATCGTAAAAGAAAACAACTCCAACTCCCGGATAGGGGCTCGTCTCCCCCGCCAGACCGCCCGGGCAGTCCAGAAAGCCCCCCATTGGCTATCAGCCCCTCACTGACATCAACCGCGGTTCTGATTGGTTCCCGGCGATCACGCTCCGCCAGTAGCAGTAGTGCCACATCATCCCTTAGCTCTGACGAGGAGATTATGATTGGTCCAGCGGGCAATAGTGGCTTGGAGGGGGATATTGGCAAATCAGAACGCTTGACTGTCGAACCGCAAGGTAAGCTTGATTATGATTGGACGGGTGGAGTGAAAGGGAGATTATGATTGGTGACTGCAGGGTTTGAAAGCTTGTTTGTGATTGGTGCAAGGGTTGGAAAGCTTGTTTCTGATTGGTGGGAATGTTTTTGACTGGGAAAAATGTGTTTGGAAGCTTGTTTGTGATTGGTGCAAGGGTTTTAAGGCTTGTTTGTGATTGGAGGAAGAGTTTTTGACTGGGAAAGAGTATTTGAAAGCTTGTTTGTGATTGGTGCAAGGGTTTTAAAGCTTGTTTGTGATTGGTGGGAATGTTTTTGACTGGGAAAAAGTATTTGAAAGCTTGTTTGTGATTGGTTGGAAGGTTTTAGAGCTTGTTTGTGATTGGTTGGAGGGTTTTAAAGCTTGTTTGTGATTGGTGGGAGAGTTTTTGAGTGGGAAAATGTGTTTGGAAGCTTGTTTGTGATTGGTTGGAGGGTTTTGAAGCTTGTTTGTGATTGGTGGGAGGGTATTAGAGCTTGTTTGTGATTGGTTGGAGGGTTTTAAAGCTTGTTTGTGATTGGTGGGAGAGTTTTTGAGTGGGAAAATGTGTTTGGAAGCTTGTTTGTGATTGGTTGGAGGGTTTTGAAGCTTGTTTGTGATTGGTTGGAGGGTATTAGAGCTTGTTTGTGATTGGTGGAGGGTTTTAAAGCTTGTTTGTGATTGGTGGTAGAGTTTTTGAGCTTGTTTGTGATTGGTTATAAAGTGTTTGAGTGTTTTTGAGTATTTTGTCATCGTTTCAGTGGCTGTAGCGTTTAATTCAGCCCCTACAGCTGTTGAAAGACAACGAGAAAATGTCGAACGATTAAAAAAAGCTTTTGGTCTTTCAGTAGACGACGAAACTCGTAAAAACATAAATCGTAAGTGTGAAAATAGCCTCAAAAATAGCCTCAATTATTTTAATATTATTCCCTTACAGCCATAAAAATGATCTCAAGTCCTCCTGAAGTGAAGGACTTGAGTAAAGAAATATCTCTTTCAGTCCAAAAAAGGTTTGAAGAAGCGCCTTGTAACAGCCCCCCAGAGCGGGAGCCTTCGCCCCCCCCGCCGGCGGAGAAGGTCTTCTCCCCCAAATTTGAAGAGCCCAGTTTCATCCCGCCGTTCAACAATCCCGTCTACCCAAATTCGACTCAGTTTACGGGATTTTCGTCCGTTATTGGTAAGTAAATACAACAATCAAATCAAATAAAAATCAAGTCAAGATGAATATTTTTTTGCAATAGATTCGGCTCTGTATGAGGGGCGAAACCCTAGCCCTCCGCCCTCGGAGCTACTCATATCCAACAAACTACTTAAATAGGGCCCTAAAGAGATTTATAAATAACAAAAAAATTAATAATATCGGTCTGTGCAATTTTTGAGACGCGTTATAAAAGTTTTTATTTCCTGTAGGTTTGTAAGCCTGAATCGAATTTCGATTAGATTTTGTTTAATCCGTACTTTCTAAAAATTAATTTTTAGGTTATGAGATTCGAATAAAAGTTCCTAATTTTTTGTGTTTTGTGTATGATTTAAACGCTATAGAAAAACATCACAAATTAAATATAAGTTAAGGCCCTTTTCGCTTCAAAACTGATGAATTTTCAAAAGATTAATATATATATATATAAACCAGTGATTTAACTTTAATTATTTATTAGTTTTATGAGCAAAACAAGCTTTATTAGTTTTTAAAAATGTGGTTTTCGATCTAAAATCGATTTTTTATTTACAGGTTTTTACAAAAAAAATAGTTTTTTTCCGTAAAATAATGTTTTTATTATAAAAAAATATTTTTTTATAACTTATTTTTTTAAAACAAACATTTTTTCCATTCAAACACGCTCCCACTAATCATAAAACACCTTTCAAACCGTTGCACTAATCACAAACAAGCTTTTCCTCGCTGAAAATCATTCAAACATGTTCTCACCAATCACAAAACACCTTTAAAAACGTTACACCAATCACAAACAAGCTTTTCCCCGCTGAAAATCATTCAAACATGTTCTCACCAATCACAAAACACCTTTAAAAACGTTAAACCAATCACAAACAAGCTTTTCCCTGTTGAAAATCATTCAAACATGTTTCCACCAATCACAAAACACCTTTAAAAACGTTGCACCAATCACAAACAAGCTTTTCTCTGTTGAAAATAATTCAAATATATCCCCACCAATCACAAAACACATTTAAAAACGTTATACCAATCACAAACAAGCTTTTCCCTGTTCAAAATCATTCAAACACGCTCCCACCAATCACAAAACACCTTTAAAAACGTTACACCAATCACAAACAAGCTTTTCCTTGTTGAAAATCATTCAAACACGCTCTCACCAATCACAAAACACCTTTCAAACCGTTGCACCAATCACAAACAAGCTTATCCCTGTTGAAAATCATTCAAACACGCTCCCACCAATCACAAAACACCTTTAAAAACGTTACACCAATCACAAACAAGCTTATCCCTGTTGAAAATCATTCAAACATGTTCTCACCAATCACAAAACACCTTTAAAAACGTTACACCAATCACAAACAAGCTTTTCCCTGTTGAAAATCATTCAAACACGCTCCCACCAATCACAAAACACCTTTAACAACGTTACACCAATCACAAACAAGCTTTTCCCCGCTGAAAATCATTCAAACATGTTTCCACCAATCACAAAACACGTTTCAAACCGTTACACCAATCACCAACAAGCTTCCACACATTTCCCGCACCAATCACAAAACACCTTGCACTGCAGCCATCCAATCACAATGAAGCTTTCATTATCCCTTGCATATTATTGTAAATAAACATTGTTTCGCGTGAAAAAAACATTTTTTCTTGTAAAAACCTAATTTTTCTTTTGGAAATTCGTCGTTTTTCGCTTTAAAACGCGTCATTTTGTTGAAAAAAATCGTTTGAAACAACGATGAATATAATAAAAAAGTATTAATATAATATATTTTGTAAAATGTTTATATGTAAATATTCCACATAAGCTTTCCTTATATAATATAATATATATATAAGCTACGCATCATAAATATATACTTTATATTTTATTATTTCAAGTGTACATATGTGTTTTCTTGTGAAAAAGATTGTATAGAGAGACTATGGCAGTACAAAATTAAAAAGATCTCGGTCGGAAGAGAATTATACGTTAAGAGAACCATTTTCTATAGGTTAGAATTTATAGAAAACGACAAAAAACCGAAAAAAAAACCATAATATCCATAAAATTTAAGTGTTTAAATGGTTAAATTTTCTTAGATATAACTAAATGTTAATAAATAAATGTTTACTGTCCAAAAAACGCCCAAATAGTCATAAATCTAATAACGGCCATTTCTATTGGCCGATTTTTTAATAAGTCGCACTGTGATTGGCGACAATCCCCGCCAATTTCCTCCATAAACTAACAAGCGATTCTATTGGCTGATTTTCAAATAGCTGCGCTGTGATTGGCCGGAGGCAAAATTGGCGACCAATGTACATATCTTATGACGTGTACATATATTTTAAGGCGTTTTTTGACAAGTTGGATGAATTTTTAAACCGTAATGAATTTTTTGTTAATTATCTGTTCAAATTTTATTGTAATTTGTAAATAACAAAAAAAAAACTCGAAATTTTTACAAGTTTTTGAGGTTATGAGTTCGATTTATTTATTTTTCGATATTATTTCAAGAAAATGTACAAAATAAAATATAATTTTATTATTTATTTGTTTGTTTGTTTGTTTTTTTTTATTGTTTTCAGCGTTTTTTTTTACGGAAAGGTCAGTATTACACTGTGAAATTTGTAAATTTGATGAAATTTGTAAAAAATATTTTAATATTGTACAATTTCGCTTGTAGCTGCAAAAAAAATGTTTATTCATCGAAACGGTTGTGAATATTGCTTATATGGGTGTTCGAGACTATTTTTGTGAATAATTATAATAAAATTATTAATAGTTATTGGAATTTTTCCCCCCTAAATTCACTCCTGTTTCATTTGGGGCCAGTACGGAACTGTACATTGAGGTTAAGTGTTGATATCTCGAAAACTATTAAAGATAGAGAATTAATTCCTACAAAAATGAACTTTAGAGGGTTTATTTGGTATATAAATATATTAAAAGTGCCAAAAAGTCCTTAGGAAATAAAAGAAAATGGCTACCAAATTTGTATTATTTTTCCTTTATATAGGGTTAAAAACTGTTCATTATCTCAAAAATGATTAGAGATACAACATTAATTCTTTCAAAAATGGACTCCCCAGGGTTGATTTGTTGTATTAACATATTAAATATGCCAAAAAGGCTTTAAGAAATAAAAAAAAAACGACTTAAAAATTTGTGTTTTTTCCGAAAATGTAAGGTTATAAATTGGTCATTATCTCAAATTTGGTTAGAAATACAGCGTTAATTCTTTCAGAAATGAACTCTCCAGGGTTGATTTGATATATAAACATATTAAAAATTCCAAAAAGTCCTTAGGAAATAACAGAAAATGGCCACCAAATTTGTATTATTTTTTCAAAATATAGGCTTAAAAATGGTTCATTATCTCAAAAATGGTTAGAGATACAGCATTAATTCTTTCAAAAATGAACTCTAAAGGGTTGATTTCATATATTAACATATAAAAGTGGTTAAGTTTGCGGTTAAAAAGTGTTGAAAACCGGGTTCGAATTTTGTGTTTTTTGTGTAAAATTAGGATTTGAAATCAAACATCAAAACTTTTATTTGGTTATAAAACTGGCTGAAATTTACAGGAAACACATAAAATTAACTGAAAATCATTTATTTGTAGTTAAAATTATCCAAAAATGCTGAATTTTTAATGAAAATATTTGTTTGACATCTGAAAAGTGGGGTTAAAAATCATGTACGTCTCAAAAACATTAGGATGGTGTACAGCGCCAAAATGCTCGAACTATACTTGACATTTGGACTCGGTCGGTATGGCAGAATATTCGGGTAAGCTTTTCAAAATAATTTTTAATCATTTAAATGACATTTAAACTAATATTTTAAATATAAATAATAATTTATTGATGTATTTATGCCTTTAATATATTTAAAAATGTATTAAACAATTATTTTAATTAGTAAAATATAACATAGTTCGAGCATTTTGGCGCTGTAAATCAGCCGGATGTTTTTGATACGTACAGTACGATTCGTATTATCAAAATGGCGTCAGTGTTGTTGTCAAAGTGTTTTTATAGTGTTTAAACATTAAAAAACAGTGTTATTAATTAATAATTGTGTAGTTTAAATAGTTTAGTGTCTTTAATACAAAATGGATCGCTCCAAATCGTCATCTACCCGTGGCGCAAAAAGCAAAATTGCTCAATATCCAGCCGATATATTCGCTTTAGGCTCAAAACCTTCAACTTCTAAAGACGTAGATATAAAACGCTCTTCTTCCAGTCATAAATCGTCCAAAAACCCGTCGAAACCACAAAAAACATCGACATTACCTATTACTAGTGAACGTAAACGCGACCATTCGACTTCTCTGGGCGCTGTGCCCCCGAAAAAATCTAAAATCAGTGCTCCGGTCATCCGCGCGGTTCCTTCAGGGAGCACAGATAAAAATTCAGATTTGAAAATAGAATATTGGGAAACTATCGCGATTGAATGTGAAAGTTATGAACTTGTGAAATCGGTCGTAAATGCTTATGAGGCTTCCGATGTTGATAAAATAAATTCTTTAATTTGTGGCGCCGTTAAACAACTTAAAAATCAAAGATACAAACCTTGCAAAGTCATTTATTATTCTTTGATATATTTGTGTAAGCTTTACCCTCCATTATTTGTCTCTGAACATATTACAAATGCGTTAGCCAGTTTGTTACGACGTAATATCGGGGAAACTGCAGCGCACAGCTTGAAAAGTAAGGGTAGTCCATCGGTTCCTGTTTTGTGTGTGAATTTGTTGTTAAAATCACATTTGAACGATAAGAATTGGCCTGAGCTCTTCGTAAAGGTATGTACATATTTTTTTTAAATTACTAATTTTCAAAATATTTATTAGTTTTATACGTAAACATTACGTATTTTTAGAGGTTAGAAACAGTTCATTATCTCAAAAATGGTTAGAGATACAACGTTAATTCTTTCAAAAATGAACTCGCAAGGTTTGATTTGATGTATAACTATATTAAAAGTGCCAAAAAGTCTTTAGGATATGCAAAAATAATTGCCTCAAAATTTGTATTTTTTTCCGAAAATGTAAAGTTAGAAACAGTTTATTATCTCAAAAATGGTTAGAGATACAGCTGTAATTTTTTCAAAAATGAACTCCCAGGGTTTGATTTTATATATAACTATATTAAAAGTGCCAAAAAGTCTTTAGGATATGCAAAAATAATTGCCTCAAAATTTGTATTTTTTCCGAAAATGTAAGGTTAGAAACAGTTCATTATCTCAAAAATGGTTAGAGATACAGTTGTAATTCTTTTAAAAATGAACTCCCAGGGTTTGATTTTATATATAAATATATTAAAAGTGCCAAAAAGGCTTTAGGAAATAAATAAAAATGGCCTCAAAATTTTGGTTTTTTTGAAAATATAAACATTTCAGCTATACGTTGAAGATGCTCTCGGGGATCGAATCTGGGTCGATCAAGAAGAATGTAAACCCTTCGTTGATAATATAACTACCGCTTTTAACACTCGTGTGCCCCCAAAAAGCCTCCTAACCCCCGAACTAACGGGCGGAGTTTTGGGGGGCACTAGAGACACAACATCTAGCCCTGTCCCCCCGACGAGTATCGGGGGCGATGAAGAAAGCCTAAGAGAGGGGCGGAGCACCCCCGAAGTGGGGCAGAGTCTCTCAGAGAGCCCCATTGATGTACCTATAGTTCAAAGATACTCTCAAAGTTATGAACAGGTCGAACAAATTGTTTTAGAGGCTATAAAAGAACAATTAAATAGGAGGCAAGCTCCTGAGACTATAACGAGGAATTTTTTGAGGCTATTGAGTTCTGCGTGTGGGTTGGTGGAGGTTAGTTTTGATGTCTAAGCGAAATATCTTCAAAATATCAACTTGTAACAATGTATACTTTAAAGTGCGTTTGTGTTCATTATCTCAAAAATGGGTAGAGATACAGCGTTAATTCTTTCAAAAATGAACTTTAGAGGTTTGAATTGATATATAAATGTATTAAAAGTGCCAAAAAGTCCTTAGGAAATAAAAGAAAATGGCCACCAAATTTGTATTATTTTCCCGAAATATAGGTTTAAAAATCGTTCATTATCTCAAAAATGGTTAGAGATACAGCCTTAATTCTTTCAAAAATGAACTCCCCATGTTTGATTTGATATATTAATATATAAAAGAGCCAAAAAGTCCTTAAGAAATAAAAAAAAATGGCCACCAAATTTGTATTATTTTCCCGAAATATAGGTTTAAAAATCGTTCATTATCTCAAAAATGGTTAAAGATACAGCGTTAATTCTTTCAAAAATTAACTCCCCAGGGTTGATTTGATATATAAATGTATTAAAAGTGCCGAAAAGTCCTTAGGAAATAAAATAAAATGGCCACCAAATTTGTATTATTTTCCCGAAATATAGGTTTAAAAATCGTTCATTATCTCAAAAATGGTTAAAGATACAACGTTAATTCTTTCAAAAATTAACTCCCCAGGGTTGATTTGATATATAAATGTATTAAAAGTGCCGAAAAGTCCTTAGGAAATAAAATAAAATGGCCACCAAATTTGTATAATTTTTCCAAAATATAAGTTTAAAAATGGTTCATTATCTCAAAAATGGTTAGAGATACAGCGTTAATTCTTTCAAAAATTAACTCCCCAGGGTTGATTTGATATATAAATGTATTAAAAGTGCCGAAAAGTCCTTAGGAAATAAAATAAAATGGCCACCAAATTTGTATAATTTTTCCAAAATATAAGTTTAAAAATGGTTCATTATCTCAAAAATGGTTAGAGATACAGCGTTAATTCTTTCAAAAATTAACTCCCCAGGGTTTATTTGATATATAAATATATTAAAAGGGCCAAAAAGTCCTTAGGAAATAAAAGAAAATGGCCACCAAATTTGTATTATTTTCTCAAAATATAGGTTTAAAAATCGTTCATTATCTCAAAAATGGTTACAGATACAGCGTTAATTCTTTCAAAAACGAACTCCCCAGGGTTGAATTGATAAATAAATATGTTAAAAGTGCCAAAAAGTCCTTAGGAAATAAAAGAAAATGGCCACGAAATTTGTATTTTTTCAGGATTTAAGGGGAGAGTGATGTAACAACACTTTAAACTGCGTTTTGATATTTTGAAGATATTTTAAAGCGATTTTGACGCGAAAACACACTCACACACAAATATTTGTTATAGATTCGTATGATAGCTGTCTCTCGCCTTGAAATATGGCTACATAATCCAAAATTAATGCGCCCCGCGCAAGAATTATTAGCGTTTTTATGTTGTAATTGTGTCGGTACCTCTCAAAGGGATTTAGAAGTGTTAGCGCATTTAACAAAAATCCGGCTAAAAACTAAAGCTTTAGTTAACGTTTATTTAAACTGTTTGCGAGAATTGGTTACAATAAATACTGAAAATTTACCCCATCTGTTACGACACACGATATATAATGAATTATCGAACGCGAGAAATCCAAATAACATGCCGATTATTGCTGTATTTTTTTCTACAAATCCTGAAATTTCAGCGACGACTTTAGCCGAAATTTTTCAAGATTTACTCATAAATAAAGACGATTACTTAAGGTCCTTAAGGGCCTTATTACGAGAAATTGTTCGAATCCTTCGCTACGATATTAATTTATTCATATTTTGTAAAAACTTAGTCAAAGAACGGAAAGATTTGAGCCAAGCATTCCGCGATTTTGAATATAAAGAACGTGTTTTTCAACAAACGGCTGATTTGCTAACCCTAGCTATGTTGCTTGGGGTTTCCCCCCAGGTCAAAGAAGCCTCCCAACTTGCGCAAAGGGGGGACAAAAAAGATATAGGGGTTTTACAAGCTTTTCAGCTGACAGTGGCCAAAATTCAGCACGAAGCTATAATATGGATGCATGAACAAGTTTTGAGGTAATTTTATGTTGTATGTCGAAATAAAGCTTCGTAAGTCGAAACTGGTTAGGGGTAGGGAGTTAATTGTTTCAAAAATGAACTCCCAATGCTTCATTTGATATATTAACATGTTAAAAGTGCCAAAAAGGCGTTAAGAAATCAATAAAAACGGGCCTTCAAATTTGTGTTTTTTTTTCCAAAAATGTAAGGTTATAAATTGGTTATTATCTCAAAAATGGTTAAAGATACAAGGTTAATTCTTGCAAAAATGAATTCCCAAGGGTTGATTTCATATATAAATGTATTAAAAGTGCCAAAAAGTCTTTAGGAAATAAAAGAAAATGGCTCCCAAATTTGTGTTATTTTTCTAAAATATAAGTTTAAAAATGGTTCATTATCCCAAAAATGGTTAGAGATACAGCTTTAATTTTTTCAAAAATGAACTCCCAAGGGTTGATTTGTTATATTAACATACTAAATGTGCCACAAAGGCATTAAAAAATATAAAAAAACGACTTAAAAATTTGTGTTTTTTCCGAAAATGTAAGGTTATAAATTGGTCATTATCTCAAATTTGATTAGAAATACAGCGTTAATTCTTTCAAAAATGAACTCTCCAGGGTTGATTTGATATATAAACATATTAAAAGTGCCAAAAAGTCCTTAGGAAATAAAAGAAAATGGCTACCAAATTTGTATTATTTTTCCGAAATATAGGGTTAAAAACTGTTCATTATCTCAAAAATGGTTAGAGATACAGCATTAATTCTTTCAAAAATGAACTCCCCAGGGTTGATTTCATATATTAACATATAAAAGTGGTTAAGTTTGCGGTTAAAAAGTGTTGAAAACCGGGTTCGAATTTTGTGTTTTTTGTGTAAAATTAGGATTTGAAATCAAACATCAAAACTTTTATTTGGTTATAAAACCGGCTGAAATTTATAGGAAACACATAAAATTAACTGAAAATCATTTATTTGTAGTTAAAATTATCCAAAAATGCTGAATTTTTAATGAAAATATTTGTTTGACATCTGAAAAGTGGGGTTAAAAATCATGTACGTCTCAAAAACATTAGGATGGTGTACAGCGCCAAAATGCTCGAACTATACTTGACATTTGGACTCGGTCGGTATGGCAGAACATTCGGGTACTGCTCTTCAAAATAATTTTTAATCATTTAAATGACATTTAAACTAATATTTTAAATATAAATAATAATTTATTGATGTATTTATGCCTTTAATATATTTAAAAATGTATTAAACAATTATTTTAATTAATAAATTATATCATAGTTCGAGCATTTTGGCGCTGTAAACCAGCCGAATGTTTTTGAGACGTACAAATTGTTAAAAACTTTTTAGCACTTTATTTATGTTTATATATCAAATAAAGCTTTGGAAGTTCATTTTTGAAAGAATTAATATTGTAGCTTTAACTGGTTTCGAGTTACGAAGCGTTATTTCGACATACATCATTTTTTTTTTATTCGTAACTTATAGGTTATTTAGGCCTCAAATGCAAGATTACGTCCATGTACTCCACAAAATATTTTTTTTGGAGCCTTTGGAGCAATATTACAAAATCGATATGTGGCCGTCTGAGTCCGATCGAAATTTATTATATCGATTATCGAGCGAGGTGCCGTTATTAGAAGGCACGCTAGTTCGTATTTTACTGATTGGTATTTCAAAAGAACATCCCCTTATTCCGGGGGATTGTCTGGAGCTATGTGACCAATTGATTAAAAGGGCGGCTATACTCCCCAACGAAGGGTTCCCCCCCCTTCAAGCCGAAAAGTTAGATATAATCGATTTTATATTTAATTTGGCAGCGTATCACCATCCAGAAAATATGACTTTGCCTCAAGGTTGGTCCTGTATCTCAAAAACGGTTAAAGATACGGCAATAATTCTTGCAAAAATGAACTCCCCGGGGTTGATTTGATATATAAATATATTAAAAGTGCCAAAAAGGCTTTAGGAATTCCAAAAAAATGATCCCAAAAATTTGTATTTTTTGTTTGAAAATGTAAGGTTAAAAATGGTTCATTATCTCAAAAATGGTTAGAGATACAACATTAATTCTTTCAAAAATGAACTCCCCAGGTTTGATTTGATATATAAATATATTAAAAGTGCCAAAAAGTCCTTAGGAATTCCAAAAAAATGATCCCAAAAATTCGTATTTTTTGTCTGAAAATGTAAGGTTAAAAATGATTCATTATCTCAAAAATGGTTAGAGATACAGCATTAATTCTTTCAAAAATGAACTCCCCAGGGTTGGTTTGATATATAAATATATTAAAAGTGCCAAAAAGTCCTTAGGAATTACAAAAAAATGATCCAAAAATTGTATTTTTTGTTTGAAAATGTAAGGTTAAAAATGGTTTATTATCTCAAAAATGATTAGAGATACAGCTTTAATTCTTTCAAAAATGAACTCCCCAGGTTTGATTTGATATATAAATATATTAAAAGTGCCAAAAAGGCTTTAGGAATTCCAAAACAATAATCCAAAAATTTGTATTTTTTGTCTGAAAATGTAAGGTTAAAAATGATTCATTATCTCAAAAATGGTTAGAGATACAACATTAATTCTTTCAAAAATGAACTCCCCAGGTTTGATTTGATATATAAATATATTAAAAGTGCCAAAAACTCCTTAGGAATTCCAAAAAAATGATCCCAAAAATTTGTATTTTTTGTTTGAAAATGTAAGGTTAAAAATGATTCATTATCTCAAAAATGGTTAGAGATACAGCTTTAATTCTTTCAAAAATGGATTCTTAACAGTCCATTTTATATAAAAACAATAAAAAACTGTTAAATAATATTTTAAAAAGGCCCTAAATCGACTTTAAAAAAATTGCGGAAAAATTCGCCATTTTGATTTTTTCAGCAAATATCTCGAAAACTATTCGAGATATTTTTTATTTTTAAATGATTTTATATTCATTAAACCCTTCCAAATCGATTTTTGCAGAAATTACCGCCATATTTTAACCGTTGAGTGGTACAATCAATTTTGAGGTATTTTCGGGTTTTTAAGGTTATAATCCGCCACAATTGGCCATTTCCAACCTATATTGGAAAAGTTGGACCATGTTGTTAATGTTGTCGGCCCATAATCCAACAACATTCGGCAGCCTAGCATGGAAAAAATATCCAATGTTACGGACTTTTATGGAAATGTGTATAACGAATCATTTTAGCTATCCGCCGCCCACGTGTGCGATAGGTGGGGCTGTATCCACTTCTAAAGTGGGGGCAGGACTCACGTGGTTATTATTTTTTAGGCGAAATTTTTGAAGATATCAAAAATAAAGAATTACAAATGAATGCTTTGGAAAAACAACAAATTTTAGAATTTGAATCACATTTGGCGGCCGTTAGCACAAAAATAAATATTACAGAACAAAATTCGTTACTTATTAGTCAACTAATGGAAATGAAACCGCATGGTGGGTGAAAAATGATATATAACCTATAAATTGACACATCACCCCCCTCCCCCTTTAATGTGAGATAAATAAAATCTATGGGTCTTTTTACATAAGGAGTGATTTTTTCCCAAAAACTCCAATTTGGAGCACCATATCCAAACAAATTTTGGATGCATCTTACGTAACTTTTAATTTTAAACAACTTTTGTCATATGATTTTTTTTCGTAAAGTTGATAGTTTAGCCGGAAATGACGTTACACCCAAAAACGGGTGGACGTATAATATTATAACATAGATTTTTGAAGTCTACGTATTTTTCTACATACGTACCTAAAATATGGTTATTTTATAATTATAAATAAGGGCACTGTAATTGCCATACCCGAAACTGGGCAGGACCTATTTTGTAGTAAATCGAATTCTAGGTGGGGTATACATTTAACTTTTTAACATACGACGTACCAGTTCCGAGTTACGACGGTTTATATAGGTTTTCAAGGGTTTTTAATGCCCACACCCTTAATTTGGGTTTATATCGAAAAAAGTTTAATGTACAATCTAAATAACTTAAAATTCTCTACAACTTTTGTCATATGACATTTTCTCGTAAAGTTGATAATTTAGCAAATAACGATGTTACACCCTAAAATGGGTGGGAATACAAAGTTTGGACATCGATTTTCGGAATCTACGTTTTTTTCTGCGTATATACCCAAAAGTTGGTTTCTGAATTATAAAAAATAAGAAAAGTCCAAATTTTCCACACCCAAAACTAGGTCAAATTGGAAATATTTTTTGGGGGAATCGTATATAATTTTTGATTCTCTACAACTTTTGTCTTATAAAATTTTCTTGTAGAATTGATGGTTTAGCCGGAAATGACAGTATACTTTAAATCGGGTAGAGATACAAAGTTGTCGTATTTTTTTTCGGATTCTACGTAATTTTCTACATATGAATCTAAAATTTGGTAATTTAATATTTATAAACATAGGCCCTACGATTTATTAAAGTTTCGAATTATTTCATTGGCCCTTACGAATATTTTTAATGGCCGATCAACTCCAACCCCTGGACCAATCACAGATAAAGAACACTGTGATTGGCTCACTTTAGACCAACCACAATAAAGGATTATTGTGATTGGCTGGGGGGCGGAGTTAGTGCACAAATACTGTCAGTGCCATCTCGTAGCAATTTTAGAACTAATATTTTTTGTGTTTGGACAATTGGCAACACTGACTGTCATCCATAACAATGTTTATGAGGTTATAATGGAATTGTGCATACGGGAGAGCTAATATCGATAAATAAAATCATTTCTAGACTGTTTTAAACGTTGAATATATTGTGAATCATAGTTAAATGTCCAAGGAATTCGATTTTGTCCTCGAAATGAAGATATTTATAACCGTTGAGGAGTTATGAGCAAGAGAAAATGAGTATCAAATTTTCCAAATTACAAATTGATTCATATCTTTTAAAATAATGAATATTTATATCTGAAAATTTCACTCTTTATGCAAAATAACTCCACACACCCTAATTGCTTATTCTAACACCCAAAATGGGTCCGGAAATCGGGGTGATGTGTCAATTTATATAGGTATAAATGTAAAATTCGTGTTATAGGCGATGCTAGACAACCCCCCGCGCCTGTTTTGGAACAATTACTGTCTTTGAACAGCACCCATCGAATGGGGCACTTATTATGTCGTTCGAGACACCCAGATTTTTTATTAGACATTATACAGAGACAGGGGAGTACCCAACATATGCCTTGGCTAGCTGATTTGGTACACAATTCCGACGGAGCGCTTAGGTAAGTAAAATGAAATATATCTCCAAAATGGTTAAAGATAAATTGGTAATTCCTTCAAAAATGAATTCCTAAGGTTTTATTTTATATACAAATGTATTAAAAGTGCCAAAAAGGCTTTAGGAATTCCAAAAAAATGATCCCAAAAATTGATATTTTTTGTTTGAAAATGTAAGGTTAAAAATGGTTTATTATCTCAAAAATGGTTAGAGATACAGCTTTAATTCTTGGAAAAATGAACTCCCAAGGTTTGTTTTTATATATAAATGTATTAAAAGTGCCAAAAAGGCTTTAGGAATTCCAAAAAAATGATCCCAAAAATTGATATTTTTTGTCTGAAAATGTAAAGTTAAAAATGGTACATTATCTCAAAAATGGTTAGAGATACAGCTTTAATTCTTTCAAAAATGAACTCCTAAGGTTTGTTTTTATATATAAATGTATTAAAAGTGCCAAAAAGGCTTTAGGAATTCCAGAAAAATGATCCCAAAAATTGATATTTTTTGTCTGAAAATGTAAGGTTAAAAATGGTTCATTATCTCAAAAATGGTTAGAAATACAGCATTAATTCTTTCAAAAATGAACTCCCAAGGTTTGATTTGATATATAAATGTATTAAAAGTGCCAAAAAGGCTTTAGGAATTCCAAAAAAATGATCCCAAAAATTGATATTTTTTGTTTGAAAATGTAAGGTTAAAAATGGTACATTATCTCAAAAATGGTTAGAGATACAGCTTTAATTCTTGGAAAAATGAACTCCCAAGGTTTGATTTGATATATAAATGTACTAAAAGTGCCAAAAAGGCTTTAGGAATTCCAAAAAAAATGATCCCAAAAATTGATATTTTTTGTCTGAAAATGTAAAGTTAAAAATGGTACATTATCTCAAAAATGGTTAGAGATACAGCTTTAATTCTTTCAAAAATGAACTCCCAAGGTTTGATTTGATATATAAATGTATTAAAAGTGCCAAAAAGGCTTTAGGAATTCCAAAAAAAATAATCCCAAAAATTGATAGTTTTTCTCAGAAAACGTAAAGTTAAAAATGGTTCATTATCTCAAAAATGGTTAGAGATACAGCATTAATTCTTTCAAAAATGAACTCCCCAGGGTTGATTTGATATATAAATATATTAAAAGTGCCAAAAAGTCCTTAAGCCTTCGAGATAATATCCAGTTTCTAACCTCATGTTTTCATCATTGGAAACGTTGTTACATCACCCTCCCCTTATCAAAAACTAATCATATTTATTCTTTCAGCCATTTACCGGTTCAGTGTCTTTGCGAATATTTATTAATCGGTACACCCGACACATTAAAACACAAAAAACATTTCCAAGTGTTGTCTCATTTGCAAAATCTATTATCGGAATCATGCAATGATGTTACGGCCCCGTTTGAAGTTTTAGAATATTTTTTACGGCGTTTGACCGCCCTGTTGGGCCCCACGCGCGCTCAGGCCATCCGGGGGCTAAAATTAATATTAGAATCAGACACAGACGACTTAGATTCAAACAATTGGTTAGGAAAATTACCAAATTTGCCTCATTTTATCAATTTGAGACCTTTGGTTGTTTCTTCTTTGAGACAAGCGTGCCAAGTTGAGACCGACCCGAGAAACATATCATTGTATATTATGTTTTTGGCGGAACAAACGCAGCAAGATCCGATTTCTGATATGACGGATTTAGTTCTTGATTTGAGTCAATTAATTGTTGAACGCGCAACAATTACAAATAATATTTTACCTATTTGTGAGTTTGTAACCAAAATGGCGGCGCAAACACTTAGCGCTTTAGTGAAAATGTTTAGTGATTTTTTGAACAAATGCAAAGAGCCGAAACAAGAGACTGTGCCCTGGTCTGAAAGTCAGGAACAAATATTAATTCAGTGGCCTTCGGGCGAAGAATGTACGATGCATATATTGATCGTACACGCGATGATTATTTTGCTGACCTACGGCCCCGGTTTAGGTGAGTAAAAATGGAAATATCTTAAAAATTGTTGAAGATAACAAGTTAATTCCTGCAAAAATGAATTCTACAGGGTTGATTTGATGTAAAAACATGTTAAACGTGCCAAAAAGGCGTTTGGAATTCCAAAAAAAATTAAGTCAAAAATTGGTGTTTTTTCGTCGAAAATGTAAAGTTAAAAACGGTTAATTATCTCAAAAATGGTTAAAGATACAAAGTTAATTTTTGCAAAAATGAACTCCCCAGGGTTGATTTGTTATATAAACATATTAAATGTGCCAAAAAGGCTTTTGGAATTCCAAAAAAAAATAGTTGAAATTTTGTATTTTTTTCCCAAAAACGTAGGGTTATAAATTGTTGATTATCTCAAAAATGGTTAAAGATACAAGGTTAATTGTTGCAAAAATGAATTCCCAAGGGTTGATTTTATATATAAATGTATTAAAAGTGCCAAAACGGCTTTAGGAATTCCAAAAAAAATAAGTCAAAATTTGGTGTTTTTTCGTCAAAAATGTAAAGTTAAAAACGGTTAATTATCTCAAAAATGGTTAAAGATACAAGGTTAATTTTTGCAAAAATGAACTCCCAAGGGTTGATTTGATATATAAACATATTAAATGTGCCAAAAAGGCTTTTGGAATTCCAAAAAAAAAATAGTCGAAATTTTGTATTTTTTTCCCAAAAACGTAGGGTTATAAATTGTTGATTGTCTCAAAAATTGTTAAAGATACAAGGTTAATTCTTTCAAAAATGAACTCCCCAGGGTTGATTTGTTATATAAATGTATTAAATGTGCCAAAAAGGCTTTTGGAATTCCAAAAAAAAATAGTCGAAATTTTGTATTTTTTTCCCGAAAACGTAGGGTTATAAATTGTTGATTATCTCAAAAATGGTTAAAGATACAAGGTTAATTTTTGCAAAAATGAACTCCCCAGGGTTGGTTTGTTATATAAACATATTAAATGTGCCAAAAAGGCTTTTGGAATTCCAAAAAAAAATAGTCGAAATTTTGTATTTTTTTCCCAAAAAACGTAGGGTTATAAATTGTTGATTATCTCAAAAATGGTTAAAGATACAAGGTTAATTGTTGCAAAAATGAATTCCCAAGGGTTGATTTTATATATAAATGTATTAAAAGTGCCAAAACGGCTTTAGGAATTCCAAAAAAAATAAGTCAAAATTTGGTGTTTTTTCGTCAAAAATGTAAAGTTAAAAACGGTTAATTATCTCAAAAATGGTTAAAGATACAAGGTTAATTTTTGCAAAAATGAACTCCCAAGGGTTGATTTGATATATAAACATATTAAATGTGCCAAAAAGGCTTTTGGAATTCCAAAAAAAAAATAGTCGAAATTTTGTATTTTTTTCCCAAAAACGTAGGGTTATAAATTGTTGATTATCTCAAAAATGGTTAAAGATACAAGGTTAATTCTTTCAGAAATGAACTCCCAAGGGTTGATTTGATATATAAACATATTAAATGTGCCAAAAAGGCTTTTGGAATTCCAAAAAAAAATAGTCGAAATTTTGTATTTTTTTCCCAAAAATGTAGGGTTATAAATTGTTGATTATCTCAAAAATGGTTGAAGATACAAGGTTAATTCTTTCAAAAATGAACTCCCAAGGGTTGATTTGTTATATAAACATATTAAATGTGCCAAAAAGGCTTTTGGAATTCCAAAAAAAAATAGTCGAAATTTTGTATTTTTTTCCCAAAAACGTAGGGTTATAAATTGTTGATTATCTCAAAAATGGTTAAAGATACAAGGTTAATTCTTTCAAAAATGAACTCCCAAGGGTTAATTTGTTATATAAATGTATTAAATGTGCCAAAAAGGCTTTTGGAATTCCAAAAAAAATACAATCAAAATATTTTTTCAACAGATCCGGATTTATTTTCGTCTCTTTTGGAAACATGGTTCCCTGAGACTAGCGAGCCTCCTAAGGCCTTTTTGGTCGACACATCCGAAGAGGCTTTGCTCATTCCTGATTGGCTGAAGCTCAGAATGATTCGGAGTTCTGTGTCGAGGCTTGTAGACGCGGCTTTAGTTAATTTAGAACCGTCACAATTAGTTCTGTTTATTCAAAGTTTTGGCATTCCTGTTTCGAGTATGAGGTTAGGAAAAATGCTTTATATCTCAGAAACTATTAAAGATAGAGGGATGATTCTTTCAAATTTGAATTCTACAGGGTTGAATTGTATATTAAACATTAAAAAGTGGTTAAATTTCAGGTTGGAAATCGTTCAAAACTGGGTTCAAATCTTGAGAAATTTTTTCGATTTTTTGACAAGTTTTGAACCCAGTTTTGAGGGCTTTTTAACCCAAAATTTAACCACTTTTTAATGTTTAATATACAATTCAACCCTGTAGAATTCAAATTTGAAAAAATTTTTTCAAAATCTTTAATAGTTTTTGAGATATCATCCATTTTTCAGCAAATTGTTAGGCATGCTCGATCAAGCGGTCACCATAGACCAAAATTCGGTCGGGGAGGCCGTTTTGGACAAATGCTACATGGCTCAACTTGTTGAGGTTCAACACAGGAGGGGGGCAACAGGTGGCAGCACTTTCGTGCAGGTGTTGCAACTGCAAGAACCAAAATTACCAGGTTAATCACTAAATTTTGAAAATGATGTTTTTTTGAATATTTTCGGCCGTTTTGGAAAATGTTTCGATTATAATTTTTATTTCAGATGAAAATATCATCGATTCTGATGATACCCGAGAAAAATTTCCAACGAATTTGCAGAAAATCGATCAGAAATCGATGAATACAAATTCGGTTGTTATGTTGCTAAACGCGATTTTTTTGAAATCGCATTTTGACGGCGATTTAGACCGACATTTTTGCAATTTATTACGCGTACGTAAGGCCCTAAATGATCCAGCATATATCTAATATAAAATTTAACATTTTTAGAACACTTCCAAAGAAATCAACAACAAATTTTGTCCAAAAAAACTGTTAAAAACAATTTTAGAATATTTTATTTCATCGCTACAAAGTTCCGAATTTATTTCGTGTTTGTTACGCGCAGAATTTTTCTCTTCGAACTTATTCAGACTGATTATAACTTCCAAAGCCTACCAGGACCAAATATTCAGCCTTTCTCAAACTCTATTGTCCTTAATAGGGGACAAAAAATGTCCTTTGGGCGAAATTTTGTCCCAATTTTTGAGGAAACAGAAAAAAATCGAACGGCAAACGAAAAAAATTGCGTCGGAAAATGTTTTTGAAGGTAAATATGTGTTAATAACTCTGAAACGGTTAAAGATAGGGGGTTAATTCCTTCAAAAATGAACTCTAAAGGGTTGGTTTGGTATATAAATATATTAAACGTGCCAAAAAGTCCTTAGGAAATAAAAGAAAATGGCCACCAAATTTGTGTTATTTTCCCAAAATATAGGTTTAAAAATCGGTCATTATCTCAAAAATGGTTAAAGATACAGCCTTAATTCTTTCAAAAATGAACTCCCCGGGGTTGATTTGATATATAAATATATTAAAAGTGCCAAAAAGGCCTTAGGAAATAAAAGAAAATGGCTGCCAAATTTGTATTATTTTCTCAAAATATAGGTTAAAAATCTGTCATTATCTCAAAAATGGTTAGAGATACGGCGTTAATTCTTTCAAAAATGAACTCCCCAGGTTTGATTTGATATATAAATATATTAAAAGTGCCAAAAAGTCCTTAGGAAATAAAAGAAAATGGCTGCCAAATTTGTATTATTTTCCCGAAATATAGGTTTAAAAATCGTTCATTATCTCAAAAATGGTTAGAGATACGGCGTTAATTCTTTCAAAATTGAACTCCCCAGGGTTGTTTTGATATATAAATATATTAAAAGTGCCTAAAAGTCCTTAAGAAATAAAAGAAAATGGCTGCCAAATTTGTATTATTTTCCCAAAATATAGGTTTAAAAATCGTTCATTATCTCAAAAATGGTTAGAGATACAGCATTAATTCTTTCAAAATTGAACTCCCCAGGGTTGTTTTGATATATAAACATATTAAATGTGCCAAAAAGTCCTTAGGAAATATAAGAAAATGGCCACCAAATTTGTATTATTTTCCCAAAATATAGGTTTAAAAATGGTTCATTATCTTAAAAATGGTTAGAGATACAGCGTTAATTCTTTCAAAAATGAACTCCCCAGGTTTGATTTGATATATAAACATAATAAAAGTGCCAAAAAGTCGTTAGGAAATAAAAGAAAATGGCCACCAAATTTTTTATACTTCGACGATATATTTGTGTGGTTTTTGTGGCCATTTTCTTTTATATCCTAAGGCCTTTTTGGCACTTTTAATATATTTATATACCAAACCAACCCTTTAGAGTTCATTTTTGAAGGAATTAACCCTCTATCTTTAATAGTCTCAGAGTTATTAACATTTTTCGACAGTTTTAGCGCAAACCGATTTAGTTTGTCTTGAACGAACAACAAAAACTTTAGTCGAAAAGTCGTTAAAAAGTTCTCAAAATGAATTTTTGGTTGAGAGTTTATCCAAATTATTAATGTTTGATATCCGGAATAATAATTTTAAACGAACTGGATTATTGGTTGATTGGATAGCCGAGCTGGAAATGGAAATAATTTCAAGCGTTCCCGATTTGCAGGTTAGGATGGTTACATCACCCTCCCCCGAAATGTTTATAACAAAAGTTGTTTTTTTGTGTAGATGGAGTTACTTTTCAGCAAAAATGAAACAAATTTGAATGAAAAAACATCGTTTAGGCCGTATTTATTAACACTTTTGACGCATAGAGTGTCATGGCGCGCGTTGTATAATTGCGTTTATTTGTTGTTAAATCGAAATTCTTTGACTAAATTCGAACCCGGATTGGTTTTAGACTTTTTATGGGCGTTAACTTGCAACCCTAAATTGTGGCAAGGGCGGGATAAATTCACCCCTAAAAATTACAAATCAGAAAATGTTTTACAATTGAACAACAATCAAATTTTAGTTTTAATTGATTATATTTTGCGCGAGGCCCAAAATATTAATAATTTCGAGGCAACAATTCAAAAAATTGAAGATCGGTTGCAACTATTGTTGCAATGCAATGATCATGTTTTTTTGGATTTGATCATCAATCATTTGTTACAAATTCAAAATGATGTTGATCCCGATATAATCAATATCGATTTTTGTGATGATTCAAAAATAGAAATTTCTCAACAATTTTTATTGTTGTTGTATATGAAAATACCTAAAATCGTTCAAAAAGTTCCGAGACATATAAAAATCGATTCGAAAATCACTGAATCTTCAACATCGATTATCGATAAAATTACGCATAATTTATTTACGGCTATGGCATCAACGCCGCGCTTTAAAGACTGGCAGAAAAGGTCGCTAGAATACGAGCTTTTGGCACGCAAAATGGCGTCATCTCATCCCAATTTGGTCCTAAGGCAACTAAATATGATCTCCGCGAGCCTAAAGGGCCGAAGCCATTTGGACTTCAGCGTTTTTAAATTCAGAAATCATTTAAATTTATTTGTACAAATATTAGGTATTGTTGAACTTCTACAGCCAATAATATTCGATATTGAATATCAAAATAGTCTGGAAGGAATCCTAATGGCGTATTTCTCGCTGTTTAAAGTAATATTTAACGTACATTTACCGGTTAAAGTGACTAATTTTAGCCGTTTTTAGTTTCACGGACATGTAAAGGAATTGCAACATATTTTAGGGAAATTTGTGAATTTGTTGCAGAATTATATATCGTATGATGCTAACAGGGCTTTAAAATATTTGCAACAACATGCCCATTTGTTAAAGTGAGTATAAATCGGCTTTAAAATCGACTTTAGCGAATGTTATGCCCAAGTTTTACAAATCGGTGAATATCTCGAAAATGGTTAAAGATACAGCTTTAATTCTTTCAAAAATGAACTTTGGGGGGTTGATTTGTTATATAAATATATTAAAAGTGCCAAAAAGGCTTTAGGAAATAAAAGAAAATGGCTGCCAAATTTGTAATATTTTCTCAAAATATAGGTTTAAAAATGGTTCATTATCTCAAAAATGATTAAAGATACAAGGTTAAAACTAGCAAAAATGAACTCCTGAGGTTTGAATTGATATATAAATATTTTAAAAGTGCCAAAAAGTCCTTAGGAAATAAAAGAAAATGGCTGCCAAATTTGTAATATTTTCTCAAAATATAGGTTTAAAAATGGTTCATTATCTCAAAAATGATTAAAGATACAAGGTTAAAACTAGCAAAAATGAACTCCTGAGGTTTGAATTGATATATAAATATTTTAAAAGTGCCAAAAAGTCCTTAGGAAATAAAAGAAAATGGCTGCCAAATTTGTAATATTTTCCCAAAATATAGGTTTAAAAATGGTTCATTATTTCAAAAATGGTTAAAGATACGGCGTTAATTCTTTCAAAAATGAACTCCCCAGGGTTGATTTGATATATAAATATTTTAAAAGTGCCAAAAAGTCCTTAGGAAATAAAAGAAAATGGCCACCAAATTTGTATTATTTTCCCAAAATATAGGTTTAAAAATCGGTCATTATTTCAAAAATGGTTAAAGATACGGCGTTAATTCTTTCAAAAATGAACTCCCCGAGGTCGATTTGATATATAAAGTTATTAAAAGTGCCAAAAAGTCCTTAGGAAATAAAAGAAAATGGCCACCAAATTTGTATTATTTTCCCAAAATATAGGTTTAAAAATCGGTCATTATTTCAAAAATGGTTAAAGATACGGCGTTAATTCTTTCAAAAATGAACTCCCCAGGGTTGATTTGATATATAAATATTTTAAAAGTGCCAAAAAGTCCTTAGGAAATAAAAGAAAATGGCCACCAAATTTGTATTATTTTCCCAAAATATAGGTTTAAAAATGGTTCATTATCTCAAAAATGATTAAAGATACGGCGTTAATTCTTTCAAAAATGATCTCCCCAGGGTTGATTTGATATATAAATATTTTAAAAGTGCCAAAAAGTCCTTAGGAAATAAAAGAAAATGGCCACCAAATTTGTATTATTTTCTCAAAATATAGGTTTAAAAATGGTTCATTATCTCAAAAATGGTTAGAGATACAGCATTAATTCTTTCAAAAATGAACTCCTAAGGGTTGATTTGATATATAAATATATTAAAAGTGCCAAAAAGTCCTTGGGAAATACAAAAAAAATGGCCACCAAATTTGTATTATTTTCCGTAAATGTAGGGAAAAAATTACAAGTTTAGCGTCCATTTTTTTGTATTTTTTAAGGACTTTTTGGCACTTTTAATATGTTTATATATCAAATCAACCCTGGGGAGTTCATTTTTGAAAGAATTAACAATGTATCTTTAATAATAAAAGAGATATTAGCGGTTTTTTGATATTCCAGCAATTTACATATCACTTATTCAAATCTTCGTCCATTACGGACTTTAATGTCGAGTATATCATTACCAAAAGAGGAAAATCCTTTGGTGGAGGCTTCCGAAGGGGGCGAAATATTAGTGGCTGTGGCTAGGGCCCCCAGTCCAGAGCCTTTGCCCCCCAATTGGACCAATCTGGTTCATAGCCTCGCCAGACTCCAAGATGACGGTAGGTTTTAAATAAAATTAATAAAACATTTAAAATATTTTCAAATTATTGTCAAATTTGACAGAATTACCCACAATTCTCCAGGATATCGAGCATCTGTCAAACAGACGTCAAAATTTATTGGACAATATAGTCTCTTTATTATGCCAAATAATATTGTCCCCATCGTCGCAAGTTCGCAATTTGGGGCATACGCTTTTGTTGAAACACCTCAAATATCGGCCGGGGGTTGATTTGGGGCCCCCCAACGCTATTTTGGGGGCGGTGCTGCAAGCGCTGGACAACAAAAATCCAGAGATTGTTAACGGGATTTTGGAGAGACTTGCGGAATATGTCGTCTGTTTACAAGGTAAGAAAAGTGATTATATCTCAAAAATGGTTAAAGATACAAGGTTAAAACTAGCAAAAATGAACTTTAGAGGGTTGATTTGATATATAAATGTATTAAAAGTGCCAAAAAGTCTTTAGGAAATAGAAGAAAATGGCTGCCAAACTTGTATAATTTTTTGTAAATATAGGGTTAAAAATGGTTCATTATCTCAAAAATGATTAAAGATAGAGGGTTAATTCTTGCAAAAATGAACTTTAGAGGGTTGATTTGATATATAAACATATTAAAAGTGCCAAAAAGTCCTTAGGAAATAGAAGAAAATGGCTGCCAAAATTGTAGTATTTTTGTAAATATAGGGTTAAAAATGGTTCATTATCTCAAAAATGGTTAAAGATACAAGGTTAAAACTAGCAAAAATGAACTTTAGAGGTTTGATTTGATATATAAATGTATTAAAAGTGCCAAAAAGTCTTTAGGAAATAAAAGAAAATGGCTGCCAAACTTGTATAATTTTTTGTAAATATAGGGTTAAAAATGGTTCATTATCTCAAAAATGATTAAAGATAGAGGGTTAATTCTTGCAAAAATGAACTTTAGAGGGTTGATTTGATATATAAACATATTAAAAGTGCCAAAAAGTCTTTAGGAAATCAAAGAAAATGGCTGCCAAACTTGTAATATTTTTTGTAAATGTAGGGTTAAAAATGGTTCATTAACTCAAAAATGGTTAAAGATACAAGGTTAAAACTATCAAAAATGAACTTTAGAGGGTTGGTTTATTATTTTAACATGTTAAAGTGGTTAAATTTATGGTTAAAACGTGTAGAAAACCGGGTTCAAATTTTGTGTTTTTTGTGCACAAATATGCAAAAAAATACAAATTTTTGGGGTCGTTTTTATATTAATTCCTAAGGCCTTTTTGGCACTTTTAATATATTTATATATCAATTCAACCCTTTAGAGTTCATTTTTGAAAGAATTAACCTTGTATCTTTAACCATTTTCGAGATACAATACAAAATATTTTTTCAGAACACGCGCCGAGAATTTTGGAGAAAACGTTCGTTTTGGGCATTAAATCCAATATAAATACGACCGGAAATATCGCCAAAGCCATTTCCGTTTTAAACATCCAATCCAGTAGCAGGTAAAAACAAATGAAATGTTTATTTAACCAATAAAACAAATGAAATATAAACAGTGTTTTATTTATTTATTAATTGCACTTAAATCTTAAACAATACAAAATCAGTCGTATATAAAAACAAAATATAAGCGTATAAACAAATGAAATCCCTTAAAATAAATGAATATTTACAATGAATTTAATCAAAAAAGAAATATTTTCGAAATTTTGAGACTTTCAAAGTCTCAATATTTTGAGACTTATTTTTTTACTTGGAGTAAACAAAAATATTTTCGAAAAAACTTTGAGACAGTCTCAAAATTTTGAGACTTATTTTAGTCTCAAAATATTTTTTACTTGGAGTAAACAAAAAAATATTTTCCAAAAACTTTTGAGAAAAAGTCTCAAAATTTTGAGAC
This sequence comes from Harpalus rufipes, assembly GCA_951394225.1. Classification (NCBI taxonomy): domain Eukaryota; kingdom Metazoa; phylum Arthropoda; class Insecta; order Coleoptera; family Carabidae; genus Harpalus; species Harpalus rufipes. The sequence goes on along the minus strand of OX596290.1, from coordinate 24,073,244 downwards.
TTATTCCAAAGTCTCAAAATATTTTTTGCTTGGAGTGGACGTAAAAATATTTTCTTGGCTATTTTGGCTCACTTCTGAACCATAACCCACATCTTGAGAATTCTGAGACGTGGTTGGCCCCATTTTTGAGACTTCATGGAAGAATTTTCTCAATTTTCGGTCCTTTTCAAAATCGAAGAAAGTCTCATCGTCGCTTAAACTCTCAAACTTAAACGAATTTGAGAGGTTTTTGCGTTGAGAATTTATTATTTTTGATTTGGGAGTTTGGAGGTTAGAAATATCCATTTTTTCCTCGTTTTTTGTCTCATTTCGTGTCTCAAATAATGTCCGACGGGTGCTGCGCCCCAAAATTGAGACGCTGTTGTTTTCCAAGTCCCAATTACACGAGGAGTCCATTTGTAATAATGGAGAATCTGAAATGAAAATTTGAGATTAAATATCTCAAAAAAATTTTGAGATATTAACCTACCGCTCAAATTCGTTTGATCCCCAACAATATATTCATTTTCGGGCGCCATATTGAAAGAATTATCAATACTCATATGTCCACTGGGCGTTTTTGATAAATTCAATTGTTGAGTTAATTTAACGCCCATGGGCGATAATGAATTACTTTCCGCCCCGTTGCGGCATTGGACATTTGATAAATTGAGCCTAATAGGCGATATTGGGCTAAGGATGGGGCTCAAATTTGGAGGGCTCAACACTAGATTGATTTCGGGGGATGAGCCGTAAGTTCTTTTGCGTTTATAGCTGTCCTCAACCTTAAAAAAGGTGTGGAAAATAATGTATTTTTCTCGAAAAAGTGGGGTTATAAAATGGCCGATTCAATTCTGCAAGAATTAAACCCGTATCTTGAATAGTTTTCGAGATATCGGCCGTTTTATAACCCCACTTTTTCGCGAAAAATACCGAGTTTTCATACTCGGTTTTGTTGAATACCTCGTTAAACAAGGACCCGACTTCTGAAATTTTTGAATGAATAGAGTCTTCAGAAACGTCTTTATCGGATTCTGTTTCAAAATGAAATAATCTACGATATAATGTCGAGTTTATATCGTCTGTCGAGAAATAAGGTAAAAGAGCTTTTTCCAAAGCTGCAGGGAGCTTTGGAGGCAAGCTTAACATAGTTTGGGTCCCAACTGAAAAGAATATTTCATATTAACCTCAAAAAAATGCTGAAAAATGAAAATACCTGTGTTTGATTCTTTTTCTTCTACGATCTTTGCGAGTGGTGAATTCTCCACTAGAAGTGGCCCTTGGACCCCGTATGAAGTCATGGGGCTGTCAACTTTGTGAATTTCGCTGAAATATCTGGTTTTTCACACCCAAAAACGGGTAGAACTCGTTAGAAAACTCCACAAGAAATGTGTTTGTAACTCGGATCTCGTTAAAGATACGAGGTTAAAACTTGAAAAAATGGATTCTACAAGGTTTGTTTTATATATAAATATGTTTAACAGTGCCCAAAAGGCCTTAATGCCTGTATAAATTAGGCAAAAAAAATATTGGTTTAAATTGTTTATTTGGTTATGAATCGGGCTGAAATTTACAGAATATACATAAAATCAACTGAAAATCATTTATTTGTATTTAAAATTTAGGGAAAATGTTGATTTTTAATGAAAATATTTGCTTTGACAGCGGAAAAGTAAGGTTAAAAATTATGTACGTCTTAAAAACATCAGACTGGTTTGCAGCGCCAAAACGCTTGAACTATGTTTGAATTAACAAGCTCAGTCGGTACGTCAGTTTTGTAACCTAATTTCGCAATGTTTCAACCGCATTTTCGATTATTCCCCGCAGTTTTCTCATAAAAAAAACCTTATAAAACCCAAATTAACCCCCTAAAATATATAATCCAATGCCTTACCTTTCTATTTTGGTTTGCACCTCAATATCATATTCCGAGTTTGAGTGGTCAAATTGCGAAATCGTAGTTACGTCAATATTCGCCGGTTTTAGTTCCGCTACATCATCAATTGACCACTTAAACTTATCACTGGACTTGGGAGTATTCACATCTTTAAAAACTGATGGACTACAATCGCCAAAACGTCAAAAAACCGCGAAATTAACACGTAAAAACGACTGAACTCACCTGAAAATGTGTTTGTGTAGTTGTTCGTCTAAAGCGGCCTTAAATGGATTCTTAATTTTGGAAAGACGTGATGGTGGTGTTGTGTGATCCGGTAAAACACAAAATGGACTGGAATTTTGCTTGTAATCAATGTTACTTTTCTCTTTGTGGGCGTTGAATCGATTTGGTGTTTGAAACGGATCCATTTTGTTAATAATTCGAGTGTTTCTGGTGTTTTGTGTTCGTTATAAGTGTTATAAACAGTGTTGATGACGGTCTTACCGTTATAAAATTTAAATTTGAACTGAGATATAACGTTTACATTTCGATGTAACGGCCGATCATTCGGCTGTCTTCGTTATTAAATTCGTATGTATTCGTTTAATTTTTATATTTTAAATAAAAATAATAGTTGTTTAATATTAAAATATTATTAATATGTATATAATAATATATATTTTTAACATATAAATATTAAATTTATAGTTTTTTGTGTAAAACGCAGCTAATATCATGTGCAATTTTAGTGATATGTAAACGTAGTGCTCCTGTCAAATTTTGTCGTATACAAAATGGCTTTTATGTGTGAATGTGTGTGAAAAACATTTATTTTAATCATTAAACATAAATATAAACAATTATTACACAATTAAACAATAAATTCATAACCTAAAATTAAGTACAACACTTAATATAACCTAAAAATAAGTGTGTGTTAAAATGAGTGACAAAAAAGCGTCAAACGGCACTGTTGAGCAAATTATTGAACATATGACTGCAGATTTACAAAATTCAGACGGACAATATATTCAGTTAGGGTTTACGCCGCCCCCAACGCCAAATGACGGTCATATTTGGGGCGAATTCCCCTCGAATCAAATGCCTCAAAATCCTTTCGTGCATTTCACCCCCCGCACGGCCGAAAATTTAAGTTTTGACAATCGTTTCGTCCCCCAAAATTATAATTACATCCCTCAAAATCCGATTTTCGTTCCGGACAATACTTTCGACAAATTAAATTCAAATAATTTCGTTGTTTATCCAACTAACCCCCAATTTGTAATGACAAATTATGTTCAACGAGAATTATACAACAATCAAGCCCCAAGTGACGTATTTATTAACCAAAATGTCCCCAGAACACATTTAATTGAAAATTTAGTTGGAAATTGGACCCCAAACACTAACGGGACTTATAGTCCTTTTGGGACTATAAACACATCAAATTTTTTCGAAAATGTTGGCCAAAACTGCCAAGACCCCGAAAATCCTAACCTCAAATTAAAAACAGTGAAAAAACAAAAGCAAATCGCTGAAGTTAAACCGATGCGCCCCACATATTCAGATGTTTTAACAAAATCTGTGCCCCCCAAACACGAAAAAATCGAAACAATAACAAAAAAACACAATCAGCTGAAGAAAACAAAAACAATAACAAAATTACGACAAAACACATCCGATAAAAAAGATTTCGACAAAACAGAAAAGATTAATCTCAGTCGAAAATGGGTATCATTAGACGATGTTTGCGAAAAAGATTATATAAAAAATGAATTGAACGAGTCGCAAACTAACCTCAAAGTTAAAAAAAATAAAAAAGAAACTGTCAAACCAGAAAAACCGCGAAAATCGTTCCAAGACTCAAATATCGGCTGCCAATGGACCGAAAATGATATCGACATTGATAATATCAAAAATGAAGAGAAAAATTTCAACAAACACCCAAAAAAAGGTTAGAAAAAATTATAGGTTATGTAGATTATGATACAGCAATTTTGACGTCGTAAAAATGCATAATTATCATTTAAAGTTAAAGAGCCAAGGACTAACAGCGCTCGACAGAACAGATTCGCGGAAAAATCGCCTCCAAGTGCCAAAAGGGCACAACGAATTCGAAAAAAAGAATATATCAACAATTCTTTCGGTAAGTTGTTCGTATTTGCTGCAAAAAGTAGGGTTAGAAATTGTTTCATATCTCAAAAACGGTTAAAGATATTGGGTTAATTCCTGCAAAAATGGACTCTAGAGGGTTGATTTCATTATATATTATTAAAAAGTGGTTAAATATTGGGTTAAAAACCCTCAAAAAAACGGTTCAAAAATTGTTTTGAGGTTTGGAACAATCAAAGTCATATTGTTTATTTTGTTGACTTTTGTTTTATGTATTGTGTCAAAATATGGACGAAATTATTTTTTTTCAGGAATTTTTGGCCGAAATGTCCAGCATTATATAAGCAGATGGTCAAAAATTGTTTTTGGGTGTCTTATTTGGTTTTTGAATTTAATTTCAGACATTTTTAGCATGAGTGCTCATCTGGGCCGAGATTTGTAAGTACAAATGATTTATTTAATTTAAATGTGTTATTTGTTATTATTTTTTTGGTTTTCGTGTAGATTTTGCTTTAAAAATGTTTAATATTTGACAGTTTGAAAATTTTGTGGTTATGTCAATCATTTAACCTAAAAATTGTATAAATTTTCGCGTTTTAAACTATTTATATATTACAGAGGGACATTATTATGGAATAATATATTAATTTATTCAAAAACTATATCTCAAAATGTTATATTTTTATTGAAACGCGTAAAAATATTTACAAAAATTGCCGCGTTCGTCGATAAAACTTTAGGGAACAGTCGTTTCGCTTTTTGGAATAAATGGAAAAATAGCGAAAACCGGCAAGATTCCGACCCGAAATCGTGGCTGAACAGCGGTCTGGAACATAATATTAATATGCCCACTACGGGCGAGGAAGCGATGAAGAGACTTTTGGCCTGCAAGGGCAAAGATCCGTATAGGTTAGTTTCAGGGCGAATCACGCCCCAACTATTGTTAATTCGGTCAAATTCGGCTGAAATTTACAGGAAACGCATAAATTCAACTAAAAATCATTTATTTATAGTTAAAATTACCTGAAAATGTTTATTTTTTAATACAAATATTTGTTTGACGTTTAAATTTAAGGTTAAAATGTACTACCCAACCTGCATAACATTTGCGTAGCTTACAGCGCCAAAACGGTCGAACTATGTTTGTCAAACAAGCTCTGTCGGTAAGTCAGATTGATACCAATGATGTGTTTTATATAGACGATGCGGTGCAAATTTCGAAAAATATTGAACGTTTTTATCTTAAAATAAAGCAATTATCAATTAATATACGATTTAAAACCCCGAAAACACGAATTTGACCGAATTAATAACATTTATATATTTTAATAATAAATATTTTGCCCATTTTTCTTTTCAGCATTTTAGGTGTTAGGGCCGATTGTACAGATGATGATATTAAAAGATATTATAAGCGACAAGCTTTTTTGGTACACCCAGATAAAAATCCTCAACCTGGGGCCGAAGAAGCGTTCAAAATTTTGGTACACGCATTCGATATTATTGGCGAACCGGTAAGTTTATACATCTTGAAAAATGTGATCTTATCTCAAAAATGGTTAAAGATACAGCGGTAATTCTTTCAAAAATGAACTCTACAGGGTTGATTTGATATATAAATATATTAAAAGTGCCAAAAAGTCTTTAGGAAATCAAAGAAAATGGCCACCAAATTTGTATTATTTTCCCGAAATATAGGTTTAAAAATGGTTCATTATCTCAAAAATGGTTAAAGATACAGCGTTAATTTTTTCAAAAATGAACTCCACAGAGTTGATTTGATATATAAATGTATTAAAAGTGCCAAAAAGGCCTTAGGAAATAAAAGAAAATGGCCGTCAAACTTATATTTTTTTCCCGAAATATAGGTTTAAAAATGATTCATTATCTCAAAAATGGTTAAAGATACAGCATTAATTCTTTCAAAAATGAACTCTCCAGGGTTGATTTGATATATAAATATATTAAAAGTGCCAAAAAGTCCTTAGGAAATAAAAGAAAATGGCCACCAAACTTGTATTATTTTCCCAAAATATAGGTTTAAAAATGGTTCATTATCTCAAAAATGGTTAGAGATACAGGGTTATTTCTTGCAAAAATGGATTCCCCGAGGTTGATTCCATACAAATACACCAAAAAGTGGTTAAATAGTTGGCCCAAAAGTTCACAGACTGGGTTCAAACTTTCAAATTATTTTACACAACTTGCACTTAACAATCGAAGATTTTGAGGTTAGATTCAGCCGTTTTAAAAGATTATTTTGATGTTTTTATATAAAATCAACATCGCGGAATCCATTTTTGCAGGAATTAACCGCATATCTTTAACCGTTTTTGAGATATGGGCTGATTTCTAACCCCACTTTTTTCGAAATTTTTAACTTTTTCTTTTAGCTGTAATTCGCATTTCTTTCAGGAAAGGCGACAATCATATGATCGCAAAGTGGCGGAATCGCATCAGGTGGAGCAGGCCTGGTCCGAATTGAACGATCTATTGTCGCAATTGCATCAGAAGATGGAATACGCGGCGAATACAATTCGATGCACGAATTGTAATAAAAGGCATCGTAGGGTGGCTGTGGAAAGGCCGTGTTACGCAGCTAGAATGTGTTCGCAGTGCAAGATACATCACTCAGCTAAAGAAGTAAGTGAGACTGATGTATTTACGTGTAAAAGTGGTTAAATTTACGGTTAAAATGGGTAGAAAACCGGGTTTGAATTTTGTGTTTTTTGTGCAAAATATAGGTTTAAAAAGTATTCATTATCTCAAAAATGGTTAAAGATACGGCGTTAATTATTGCAAAATCGAACTTTACAGGGTTGATTTGATATATAAATATATTAAAAGTGCCAAAAAGTCCTTAGGAAATAAAAGAAAATGGCCGTCAAACTTGTATTATTTTCCCAAAATATAGGTTCAAAAATCGGTCATTATCTCAAAAATGGTTAAAGATACGGCGTTAATTCTTTCAAAAATGAACTCCCAGGGGTTGATTTGATATATAAATATGTTAAAAGTGCCAAAAAGTCCTTAGGAAATATAAGAAAATGGCCGTCAAACTTGTATTATTTTCCCAAAATATAGGTTCAAAAATCGGTCATTATTTCAAAAATGGTTAGAGATACGGCGTTAATTCTTTCAAAAATGAACTCCCCAGGGTTGATTTGATATATAAACATATTAAAAGTGCCAAAAAGTCCTTAGGAAATCAAAGAAAATGGCTGCCAAAATTGTATTATTTTCCCAAAATATAGGTTCAAAAATCGGTCATTATCTCAAAAATGGTTAAAGATACAGCATTAATTCTTTCAAAAATGAACTCCCCAGGGTTGATTTGATATATAAACATATTAAAAGTGCCAAAAAGTCCTTAGGAAATCAAAGAAAATGGCTGCCAAAATTGTATTATTTTCCCAAAATATAGGTTCAAAAATCGGTCATTATCTCAAAAATGGTTAAAGATACAGCATTAATTCTTTCAAAAATGAACTCCCCAGGGTTGATTTGATATATAAACATATTAAAAGTGCCAAAAAGTCCTTAGGAAATCAAAGAAAATGGCTGCCAAAATTGTATTATTTTCCCAAAATATAGGTTCAAAAATCGTTCATTATCTCAAAAATGGTTAGAGATACAGCATTAATTCTTTCAAAAATGAACTCCCCAGGTTTGATTTGATATATAAACATATTAAAAGTGCCAAAAAGTCCTTAGGAAATATAAGAAAATGGCTGCCAAATTTGTATTATTTTCCCAAAATATAGGTTTAAAAATCGGTCATTATCTCAAAAATAGTTAGTGATACGGCGTTAATTCTTTCAAAAACGAACTCCCCAGGGTTGATTTGATATATAAATATGTTAAAAGTGCTAAAAAGTCCTTAGGAAATAAGAGAAAATGGCCGCCAAATTTGTATTATTTTCCCAAAATATACGTTTAAAAATTGTTCATTATCTCAAAAATGGTTAAAGATACGGCGTTAATTCTTTCAAAAATGAACTCCCAAGGGTTGAATTGTATATTTAGGGTGTAAAAGTGGTTAAATTTTTGGTCATAAACTACTCAAACTTGGTTCAAATATGTCGAAAAATTTTGAAAAAAATTTTGTTCAAAAAAATAAAAATATTTTTCGTTAGGGTGACATATGGGCCGAAGCAACATGTTGGGGCTTCCTTTGGCATTATTACGCGTGTATGGACGGCAGTGTGTACGACATAACCGACTGGGCCGGATGTCAGCGAAAAAACTTGAAACATCTTCGGCCGAATTCTCACAACGTTCAATATCGCATCGTTTTGGGCAAACAAGCCCAGCAGAGCCCCAATGTGGGGCAAAGTCCTGCAGGGCCCCGCAAAAAAAACCGCGAAGAGGATTTGGAGAACTTTTTAAATAATCTTTACAGTAATAATGATGTTTCGGCCGCTAAAGATGAAAACGCGGCGAAGAACCGAAAGAAGAATAAGAAAAAGAAGTAAGTGGGTTTTATATTGTTTGATGAACCCTATAAACCCAGTCCTCATACCCATTTTTTTATTATTTCTGATATGCAATTATTTATTGTTCCTAAATTAAATATATTTTTATAATATGTTTATTGTATATTAATTTTGCTTCGAAATGTAACTTTATGTATAAGATATAAATAAATATAATATACAACACCCCTTTATGGGTGTAAAAATATATATGTTGATGTATTTTTGTACATAAGTTGAATATATATGAAGATTAAACAATCGGGATGATACAAGGTAAGATAAACAACTTTTATAATCGAAACCGTGAGAGATAGAGAAAAAGTGTTTAGGACCTTTCTTGTAGTAAATCGAATTCTAGGGTGGGTATACATTTAACTTTTTAACATACGACGTACCAGTTCCGAGTTACGACGGTTTATATACGTTTTCTCAAGGGTTATTAATGCCCACACCCCTTAATTTGGGATAATATCGAAAAATGTATAATGTACGATCTACATAACATAAAATTCTCTACAACTTTTGTTATATAACATTTTGTCGTAAAGTTGATAGTTTAGTAGATAATGATGTTACACCCAATAATGGGTGGAGATTCGAAGTTTGGACATCGATTTTCGGAATCTACGTATTTTTCTGCGTATATACCCAAAATTTGGTTATCAAATTATAAAAAATAGAAAAGTCTAATTTTTCTACACCCAAAACTAGGTCAAATGAGTAATATGTTTTGGGTGAATCTTATATAATTTTTGATTCTCTACAACTTTTGTCTTATAAAATTTTCTTCTAGAATTGATGGTTTAGCCGGAAATGACGTTACACTTTAAATAGAGTAAAGATACAAAGTTGTCGTATTTTTTTTCGGATTCTACGTAATTTTCTACATATGTATCTAAAATTTGGTAATTTAATATTTATAAACATAGGCCCTACGATTTTTTAAAGTTTCGAATTATTTCATTGGCCAGTACGAATATTTTTAATGGCCGACTAACTCCACCCCTCGACCAATCACAATAAAGAAATATTGTGATTGGCTGTTGGGTGCCAGTGCCATCTATTATCAATTTTTAAACTAATATTTTATGTATTCGGACAATTGGCAACACTTAATGCATAACCTAATATTTTTTTGAGGTTATAATGGATTATTCGTGCAGAAGAGCTAATACCTATAAATAAAATTATTTCCGAACAGATTTAAATGGTGAATATGTTGTGAATCATAGTTAAAATTCCAACGAATCCGATTCTGTCCTCCAAATGAAGATATTTTTATCCGTTGAGGAGTTATGAGCAAGAGAAAATGAAGGTCACTTTGAACATCGACAATTGCCCCAAGATTTCTTATGAAAATGGGGCCCTACAGCTGGGAGGAAACGCCGAGCAGGTGAGCAGAGTGATAGAGCAATGATTTAGAGTTAGTTTTAAGTGTTGCTGTAAATTTCAGCCGGTTTTATCATTAAATAAAGATTTGGATGTTTCGGATGATCGCCGGAGATTCGGAAGGGTAGAAATACTTAAATATATCTTGTTTTAAACAATGAAATTGTTGTGATTTATATTTAAAACCCCATAGAATACGTTTTTAATATTGTTTTTGCTGTATCTCAACCAGAAAATAACTTATAACCATTTAAAAATGTAACAACATTTGACGTATTTTTTTTTATCTTTTTTAGAAGACTCCCAGCCAAATCATCAATAATGTGACCGGCCCTACAGCCAGGCGGGGGTGGAAACGCCGAGCAGATGGACAAACAGATAGACATCGCAATCTGACGACACTCTTAAGGTAACAAATAAAGTTTATAACTCGAAATTCTGTTATACAGCGTTTATTCTAGCAAAACCGATTATTGTTTGTGATTGCAGGGTGCGTGGGGACGAGCTGCTGTTGTCCAGAGATGCTGAGCGACTTGGAGACGAGGGATTTCAACCCTGGAGAACTTTTAACGGTAGCTGAACATCGGACAACTCTTCTGAGACTTTTACTTTATGAAATATTTAAAAATAAAATGATGTAAAGTACCTCTTCCGTTCTCCCATGAATTTGTTATTAATTTGTAACAATAATGTACTTTGTAATTGTTGCAATAAATATATATTTTTAATTTTAAAATGTCTTATTTATTTATTCCTTAAAATATAGGTGAAGTGTTTGATTTTATTGAAAATCTGACACCGGATTCGTGTTCTACGGGTCGTAATTAGTCTAATAAAACTTGTCCGGCCTTTCTATCCCTTATAGTTTTGACGTTACGTTATTTATTTTGGCTTCACATGTATCGAATTTTGTTGAAAATTTCCGATGGTATCCGGGTCACAGGAGTTGGAAGAGCAATTTGCTGTGATTCGGAATCAGTGTTGCCAATTGTCCAAAATCATAAAATTTTAGTTTAAAAATTGCTACGAGATGGCATTAGCAGTATTTGTGCTACATCTCCGCCTCCAAAGCTTGATCGGCCAATGAAAAAAATGCAATGGCGGTTAAAAATTTGCAATGGCGTCCCTCCGACCAATCACAGAAAAGAAGAATAACTGTGATTGGTTGTGGGGCGGAGTCACTGCCAGCAGCATGGGCGGTCCTATTTCGTAAAAAAAGAGAGCTCTTCTGCTTTCTACAACCCGGATACCATCGGGAATTTCCAGCAAAATTCGACACATTGTGAAGCGAAAATAATACATATGTGAACATGAAAACTATAAGAGATAGAAAGGCCGGACAAGTTTTATTAGACTAATTACGACCCGTAGAACACGATTTTGTGATCAGTTAAGCCCTTTGACGTTTCAAAAATGTAAAATACACCTGAAAATAAATAAAAGGTAATGTAAAATAAAAGAATATATTATTTTCTATAAATTTTATTCATTTTAAAAGAAATACACAATAATTGAGACACAACCCTTAATAACTCACATCCTAATTAATCGAACATTATTTAAACATCCCTATTTCTAATTTTTCAGGACAAGGGTAAGTATATTTATATTTATATATAAAATACAAAGAATAAAAATACAATCTAAGCTACAAACATAATAAAGACAATGTATTACAAATAAACAATAAAAATTACTTAAACTAATTCAAGTTTTTATTTAACAACCAACCCCTTGTTTATTTCAGAAGAAAATAACACAATAAAGACACAGGGAAGTATGTACAGCTGATCTTGTTTATTTGGGACAACAGGGAAGTATGAGAACTCCATTATGCATAATAAAATATTTGTAGTAACGGATACATATCACGTCGCAAAGAGGCGAATTTTGTTGAAAATTTCCGATGGTATCCGGGTCACAGGAATGAGAAGAGCACTCGCAATTTTCGAAGTTCAGCGATTTCTCATAGATGGCGACACGGACTAAAAATTTAAATTTTAAAATGAGTTTAAAAGAAAATGAAAGCAAATATAATAAAATTAATTACGGTAATGTAAAGAATAAGTATGTAGGCATATATTAAAAATATAAAAATGATATATTTTAGCCGTTTAAAGAAGTTTAAAAGGTCAATGACCTTTTGAACATTTTTGAGCGTATAAATCTCTTATTTGGTTATAAATCGGGCAGAAATTTACAGGAAACCCATAAAATTAACTGAAAATCATTTTTTAATACTTAAATATAATCAAACATTTATATTTTATTGAAATTATTTGATTGACATTTAAATTTGAGGTTAAAATGTACTATCTAACCTGCAAACATTTGGCTAACGCACCACTTTTTAAAATAATCCCTAAAGGCTCGAATAAGCCCTTTATTAAAGGGCGGACTCCCATCGGATGGTTATTTTTGTACCTAGAGCACATAATAATAAAGGATAGGGTAGAAAAATTCGGAAAAACATTAAATATTAGTCTATTTCACTGTCTCATTTGTTATTACATAGGAAAGGTTAATAAAAACACTCTTTTGTTTATTTATTCTCATAAAAATCATCCGTTATCTTCGTCCAGTGTTGTAGTTGCCGTATCCTATCGCTGGGTGTAAGTAGGGCCCTTCGCGGAACCTGTAAACAAACATAAACATTGTTTATTTTTTGCGCCAAAATATATAAAAGAACGTAATCAATTAACACTTAATTAGTGTTAGTTGTTACGTTGTAATATTTAATATTATGTTTGTATAATGACGACTTCAGTTCCTTTCTGTCTTTGGTGAAGTGAACATGGGGCCCTGCATGGGGCGCTCGTGAATAATCCAATCGTGTATTATTGCGATAGTATATAGAGCTGATACGAACCGTTTTAATTTACATTCATTCTCTTATTCAATTTATAGTTTGCGATATAAATAAAAGTATTAAAATTTACGTTTAATTTTGTTTTATTAAGTGCTACAATTGTGAATTTAATTGGGGCGCGTGTTGTGTAAATCGCCGAAGACAATACTGTTCAATGATGAAGTACTAGCGGACGATATGTTGAGAACATTCGCCGATCATTGCCATTACAAGTAAGTACTAAAATTATCCTCTACGGGTAGAAATATCTTCATTTCGAGTGCAGAATCGGGTTCCTTGGGGTTTAATCTGTAAATCACAACATTTTCACTATTTAAAACTGTTTGGTACAAGATTAAGAAACTGTTTTATATTCTGGCACAAGTTGCACCTGAAACTAGATTATTTTAACGCACAAAATACACCCAAATATTTGTAAAACTTCATTTAATAATGTATTAACATATATATTTATTAGAAATAAACATTTTAAGCGTTTATTATTGCAATTAATACATTTATTAAAGTATAGACCAGAAGAATTTACACATAACCTTACAAATTTGCAGTGGTTGACAATCAGTGTTGCCAATTGTCCAAGTACGAAAAATATTAGTTTTAAAATTGATAATAGATGGCACTGGCAGCCCACAGCCAATCACAATATTCCTTTATTGGGATTGGTCGATGGGTGGAGTTGGTCGCCCATTAAAAATATTCGTGATATCCAATGAAATAATTCGAAACTTTATTCATAATGGCGTATACAGCAGCCAATGAAATAATTCGAAACTTTAAAAAATCGTAGGGCCTAAGTTTAAAAATATTAAATTACGAAATTTTAGATACATATGTAGAAAATTACGTAGAATCCGAAAAAAAATACGTCAACTTTGTATCTCTACCCTATTTAAGGTGTACCGTCATTTCCGGCTAAACCATCAATTCTAGAAGAAAATTTTATAGACAAAAGTTGTAGAGAATCAAAAGTTATATAAGATTCACCAAACAAATATTTACCATTTGACCTACTTTTGGGTGTGGAAAATTTGGACTTTTCTTATTTTGTATAATTCAGAAACAAAATTTTGGGTGTGTACGCAGAAAAATACGTAGATTCCGAAAATCGATATCCAAATTTTGTATTTCCACCCATTTTAGGGTATGGCATCATTATCTACTAAACTATCAACTTTACGACAAAATGTTATATAACAAAAGTTGTAGAGAATTTTAAGTTATGTAGATCGTACATTATACATTTTTCGATATTACCCCAAATTAAGGGTGTAGGCATTGAAAACCCTTGAAAACCTATATAAACCGCCGTAACTCGGAACTGGTACGTCGTATGTTAAAAAGTTAAATGTATACCCCCCCTAGAATTCGATTTACTACAAAAATGTTCCTATACACTTTTTCTCTATCTCTAACCGTTTACGAGATATGAATTTTTAAATCTGAGATTCTCCAGAGGCGAGTAAAATGTGATTCCGGTGAAATATCTTGTAACTTTAAGCGTCTGTAACTCGAGTTCCGATGACGTAAAAAAATCGTGTGTTACATGAAAAGAAAGAGAATTTCATGCTGAATCCAAATTTTCATCGCCCATTATTCTAAATGTAACCGTGTAGGAGTGGTGCATAAAAATATGAAAAATGAACCGAATTAAAAATTCAAAAATCAAGTAATTTTAAGTTCATTCACATTTATATATGACAGAGATCAAGCGAACCGGTTCAAGTCTTCACGATGAGAAGAGGAGATGGATTCCTGATGCTGGCAACGAAATGAAATCCACCAGGTACGGGGAGATGCCCCAGGATATACTCTAGACGCACGAACGGGTTCTCCAAGTCGCGATGTCTGCATCTCTTACCACTTGAAGATTTATTAATAAAATTATAAATGTAATAACTTATTTATTGTATCTGTAATTTGTGTTTATCTGTATTAATAAAACCGCAATTCAAATTGGAAACGTACAAGTTCGTATCTTGCTTAGTTTCAGAGATATTGAGCCCTAAAGTTGAAATTATTTATTTGTCTTTGAACAAGTATAAATGAAAAAAGGAATTTTTCTTGCAGCAAAATAGCACTCTTTCTATCAACCCTAAAGTTCATAAATTATATTTCGCGGGTCGATGGGCCTTATTTACAAATACAAATTTAATAAAATCGTACGGGGGAGTAAAGAATTATGTAATACATAGACATAAATTATAATTTATACTCATTATTTTGATTGTTGACTACTATTTTTTATTATTATCTAATGCCTAACTGTTACATAGATTCATTTTGTCATTGTCAGTTTTATTGTTACAGTGCTAGTGAACAGACGTGTGTGTGGTGTGTGCTCGTGTACTGTGCCTTCGAGGACGACTTCCTGATCTCCTGATCCTTGGAGAGGGCTTTTGGATATCTTCAAGAAGGGAAATAATTTATTAATAGTAAGTTTTTTTTATTTATTATTGAACTACTTTATCGTACCCATTATTGGGTATATCAGCCATTATTTCTAAAGACTATTTCGGCTGTAGATATATTTTATAATTGTATAATAATTGTTGATGTG
Organism: Harpalus rufipes; assembly: GCA_951394225.1. Taxonomy (NCBI): domain Eukaryota; kingdom Metazoa; phylum Arthropoda; class Insecta; order Coleoptera; family Carabidae; genus Harpalus; species Harpalus rufipes. The sequence goes on along the minus strand of OX596290.1, from coordinate 24,057,981 downwards.
TGGAAAATAATTTGAATTCATTTAGATTTTTTTTTAATAATTACACACGATTGAAACATATCTGAGTCCATATTATTATCTATAATCATTAATTTAAATATTATTTCGATTATATTTTTATTGTTCCAGAGAGATGAACTACAGATCTGGACGAGCCGTAGAAGGACGTGAGTGAGTGGCAGAAGGACCTACCTATATCCTGATTTCAGCGTTGGAACATAATCATATTGTTGCAGAGCATCACACTGAGGACACCCCAACATGTATTGGCGCCCTTCAAGACTTATTTATAAGATTTATGTAAATGAATAAATAAAACTTATCCTCCTAAACACTAAATACTCGTATATAAAATTAATATATAGCAAAACCAAATCGCTACATAATCAGTTCATCTCATTTATGAAACACATACATATATTTTCATATATTTCACAATTTCTACAATAAGGAATATACATTCATACATCATATAAGAAATTCACATACAATATATACACACATACATACATACTATTCAAACAATACCTACAGAAATTTAAAACCGTATAAGACGATTTGAATTTCTGAAACTATGTATACATATAAAAAACAATCTCCTGAATTCAAATTTGAAAACCGAAAATCGTTATTTCACTTAGTTTTTGAGTTATTTTATTTTTAACATAATAACAATTTAGATATCTTGAAACAAACATGATTGACACTTTTTCAGCAATTCGAATTCCTGAAACTTAGCGTACATATAGAAAATAATCTCCTGAATTCAAATTTGAAAACCGCAAGTCGCTATTTCACTTAGTTTTTGAGTTATTTTATTTTTAACATAATAGCAATTTAGTTATTTTGAAACAGACATGATTGACACTTTTTTAGCAATTCGAATTCCTGAAACTTAGCGTATATATAGAAAACAATCTCCTGAATTCAAATTTGAAAATTGCAAGTCGTTATTTCACTTAGTTTTTGAGTTATTTTATTTTTAACATAATAACAATTTAGATATCTTGAAACAAACATGATTGACACTTTTTCAGCAATTCGAATTCCTGAAACTTAGCGTACATATAGAAAATAATCTCCTGAATTCAAATTTGAAAACCGCAAGTCACTATTTCACTTAGATTTTGAGTTATTTTATTTTTAACATAATAGCAATTTAGTTATTTTGAAACAGACATGATTGACACTTTTTTCAGCAATACGAATTCCTGAAACTTAGCGTACATATAGAAAATAATCTCCTGAATTCAAATTTGAAAACCGCAAGTCGCTATTTCACTTAGTTTTTGAGTTATTTTATTTTTAACATAATAGCAATTTAGTTATTTTGAAATAGACATGATTGACACTTTTTTCAGCCATTCGAATTCCTGAAACTTAGCGTACATATAGAAAATAATCTCCTGAATTCAAATTTGAAAACCGCAAGTCGCTATTTCACTTAGTTTTTGAGTTATTTTATTTTTAACATAATAGCAATTTAGTTATTTTGAAATAGACATGATTGACACTTTTTTCAGCCATTCGAATTCCTGAAACTTAGCGTACATATAGAAAATAATCTCCTGAATTCAAATTTGAAAACCGCAAGTCGCTATTTCACTTAGTTTTTGAGTTATTTTATTTTTAACATAATAGCAATTTAGTTATTTTGAAATAGACATGATTGACACTTTTTTCAGCCATTCGAATTCCTGAAACTTAGCGTACATATAGAAAATAATCTCCTGAATTCAAATTTGAAAACCGCAAGTCGCTATTTCACTTAGTTTTTGAGTTATTTTATTTTTAACATAATAGCAATTTAGTTATTTTGAAATAGACATGATTGACACTTTTTTCAGCCATTCGAATTCCTGAAACTTAGCGTACATATAGAAAATAATCTCCTGAATTCAAATTTGAAAACCGCAAGTCGCTATTTCACTTAGTTTTTGAGTTATTTTATTTTTAACATAATAGCAATTTAGTTATTTTGAAATAGACATGATTGACACTTTTTTCAGCCATTCGAATTCCTGAAACTTAGCGTACATATAGAAAATAATCTCCTGAATTCAAATTTGAAAACCGCAAGTCGCTATTTCACTTAGTTTTTGAGTTATTTTATTTTTAACATAATAGCAATTTAGTTATTTTGAAATAGACATGATTGACACTTTTTTCAGCCATTCGAATTCCTGAAACTTAGCGTACATATAGAAAATAATCTCCTGAATTCAAATTTGAAAACCGCAAGTCACTATTTCACTTAGATTTTGAGTTATTTTATTTTTAACATAATAGCAATTTAGTTATTTTGAAATAGACATGATTGACACTTTTTTCAGCCATTCGAATTCCTGAAACTTAGCGTACATATAGAAAATAATCTCCTGAATTCAAATTTGAAAACCGCAAGTCGCTATTTCACTTAGTTTTTGAGTTATTTTATTTTTAACATAATAGCAATTTAGTTATTTTGAAATAGACATGATTGACACTTTTTTCAGCCATTCGAATTCCTGAAACTTAGCGTACATATAGAAAATAATCTCCTGAATTCAAATTTGAAAACCGCAAGTCGCTATTTCACTTAGTTTTTGAGTTATTTTATTTTTAACATAATAGCAATTTAGTTATTTTGAAATAGACATGATTGACACTTTTTTCAGCCATTCGAATTCCTGAAACTTAGCGTACATATAGAAAATAATCTCCTGAATTCAAATTTGAAAACCGCAAGTCGCTATTTCACTTAGTTTTTGAGTTATTTTATTTTTAACATAATAGCAATTTAGTTATTTTGAAATAGACATGATTGACACTTTTTTCAGCCATTCGAATTCCTGAAACTTAGCGTACATATAGAAAATAATCTCCTGAATTCAAATTTGAAAACCGCAAGTCGCTATTTCACTTAGTTTTTGAGTTATTTTATTTTTAACATAATAGCAATTTAGTTATTTTGAAATAGACATGATTGACACTTTTTTCAGCCATTCGAATTCCTGAAACTTAGCGTACATATAGAAAATAATCTCCTGAATTCAAATTTGAAAACCGCAAGTCACTATTTCACTTAGATTTTGAGTTATTTTATTTTTAACATAATAGCAATTTAGTTATTTTGAAATAGACATGATTGACACTTTTTTCAGCCATTCGAATTCCTGAAACTTAGCGTACATATAGAAAATAATCTCCTGAATTCAAATTTGAAAACCGCAAGTCGCTATTTCACTTAGTTTTTGAGTTATTTTATTTTTAACATAATAGCAATTTAGTTATTTTGAAATAGACATGATTGACACTTTTTTCAGCCATTCGAATTCCTGAAACTTAGCGTACATATAGAAAATAATCTCCTGAATTCAAATTTGAAAACCGCAAGTCACTATTTCACTTAGATTTTGAGTTATTTTATTTTTAACATAATAGCAATTTAGTTATTTTGAAATAGACATGATTGACACTTTTTTCAGCCATTCGAATTCCTGAAACTTAGCGTACATATAGAAAATAATCTCCTGAATTCAAATTTGAAAACCGCAAGTCGCTATTTCACTTAGTTTTTGAGTTATTTTATTTTTAACATAATAGCAATTTAGTTATTTTGAAATAGACATGATTGACACTTTTTTCAGCCATTCGAATTCCTGAAACTTAGCGTACATATAGAAAATAATCTCCTGAATTCAAATTTGAAAACCGCAAGTCGCTATTTCACTTAGTTTTTGAGTTATTTTATTTTTAACATAATAGCAATTTAGTTATTTTGAAATAGACATGATTGACACTTTTTTCAGCCATTCGAATTCCTGAAACTTAGCGTACATATAGAAAATAATCTCCTGAATTCAAATTTGAAAACCGCAAGTCACTATTTCACTTAGATTTTGAGTTATTTTATTTTTAACATAATAGCAATTTAGTTATTTTGAAATAGACATGATTGACACTTTTTTCAGCCATTCGAATTCCTGAAACTTAGCGTACATATAGAAAATAATCTCCTGAATTCAAATTTGAAAACCGCAAGTCGCTATTTCACTTAGTTTTTGAGTTATTTTATTTTTAACATAATAGCAATTTAGTTATTTTGAAATAGACATGATTGACACTTTTTTCAGCCATTCGAATTCCTGAAACTTAGCGTACATATAGAAAATAATCTCCTGAATTCAAATTTGAAAACCGCAAGTCACTATTTCACTTAGATTTTGAGTTATTTTATTTTTAACATAATAGCAATTTAGTTATTTTGAAACAGACATGATTGACACTTTTTTCAGCAATACGAATTCCTGAAACTTAGCGTACATATAGAAAATAATCTCCTGAATTCAAATTTGAAAACCGCAAGTCGCTATTTCACTTAGTTTTTGAGTTATTTTATTTTTAACATAATAGCAATTTAGTTATTTTGAAATAGACATGATTGACACTTTTTTCAGCCATTCGAATTCCTGAAACTTAGCGTACATATAGAAAATAATCTCCTGAATTCAAATTTGAAAACCGCAAGTCACTATTTCACTTAGATTTTGAGTTATTTTATTTTTAACATAATAGCAATTTAGTTATTTTGAAATAGACATGATTGACACTTTTTTCAGCCATTCGAATTCCTGAAACTTAGCGTACATATAGAAAATAATCTCCTGAATTCAAATTTGAAAACCGCAAGTCGCTATTTCACTTAGTTTTTGAGTTATTTTATTTTTAACATAATAGCAATTTAGTTATTTTGAAATAGACATGATTGACACTTTTTTCAGCCATTCGAATTCCTGAAACTTAGCGTACATATAGAAAATAATCTCCTGAATTCAAATTTGAAAACCGCAAGTCACTATTTCACTTAGATTTTGAGTTATTTTATTTTTAACATAATAGCAATTTAGTTATTTTGAAATAGACATGATTGACACTTTTTTCAGCCATTCGAATTCCTGAAACTTAGCGTACATATAGAAAATAATCTCCTGAATTCAAATTTGAAAACCGCAAGTCGCTATTTCACTTAGTTTTTGAGTTATTTTATTTTTAACATAATAGCAATTTAGTTATTTTGAAATAGACATGATTGACACTTTTTTCAGCCATTCGAATTCCTGAAACTTAGCGTACATATAGAAAATAATCTCCTGAATTCAAATTTGAAAACCGCAAGTCGCTATTTCACTTAGTTTTTGAGTTATTTTATTTTTAACATAATAGCAATTTAGTTATTTTGAAACAGACATGATTGACACTTTTTTAGCAATTCGAATTCCTGAAACTTAGCGTATATATAGAAAACAATCTCCTGAATTCAAATTTGAAAATTGCAAGTCGTTATTTCACTTAGTTTTTGAGTTATTTTATTTTTAACATAATAACAATTTAGATATCTTGAAACAAACATGATTGACACTTTTTCAGCAATTCGAATTCCTGAAACTTAGCGTACATATAGAAAATAATCTCCTGAATTCAAATTTGAAAACCGCAAGTCACTATTTCACTTAGATTTTGAGTTATTTTATTTTTAACATAATAGCAATTTAGTTATTTTGAAACAGACATGATTGACACTTTTTTCAGCAATACGAATTCCTGAAACTTAGCGTACATATAGAAAATAATCTCCTGAATTCAAATTTGAAAACCGCAAGTCGCTATTTCACTTAGTTTTTGAGTTATTTTATTTTTAACATAATAGCAATTTAGCTGTTTTGAAACAAACATGATTGACACTTTTTTCAGCAATTCGAATTCGTGAAACTTAGTGTATATATAGAAAATAATCTCCTGAATTCAAATTTGAAAATTGCAAGTCACTATTTCACTTAGTTTTTGCATTGTTGATCATGTATTGTTGCACAGACATTAAAATTATATATGATATACTTTACATTTCTATATTTTTCTGATTGTTATGTATACATCCCATATATTGAATACACTTATCTAGTTAGGTACATATATAAATATCGCAAAACTGTATCACTAAAATGTATATCTTAATATGTTATCTAAACGTCGCAATAAAACTTATTCCTATAATAAAAAATGGACTATATATTCTTGTTAAAAATCTATCATTCCTTATGGCATATATCTAAGAGATAAATAATGTATGTATAGTAATTAGAGCACATATCATCATCGCTGTATTTGTGAAACTACGAACGTCTTATACGAAAAATGTATCACAAATACACAAATCAATAATTATTTATTCATTGTTAAAATAATGTATTTCATGTATTATATGTATTATGTATTGTAATATCATTATTATGTAACACATCTCTGACGACAAATAAATCCTTGTTATAAATAACAAACTATTTCATTCCTATACACCGATCAAAAATCGCATTCCAAAGATTCATCTCCCGCTTCCTAGCAAGCATTTTGTAGGCCGCCAATCTGCAATCAGAACGGCGTCCTACAAAATCTTGCAAACCAAAGATCCAAATTCGATTCCCGTCTACTAGCTATCTGCACCCTGCATCCAGCAACCACCCGAGCATATTCACCCCATCCTAGCTAGCAACCAGCAAAACCACCAGCCCGTGCCTAGCCTACGGTCTAGGGGCGGATCCTGGTGGCCAGCTGGCCAGCTAGCTAGAAATCCGACCAGCCAGCTAGAAATCCAGCAAAAGCTTCTATATAGCCGATTACGTAATTTCACGGAGCAGAGTCTCCGGTTCGATACCACCGCTCACGCCGAATGACTAGAAATTCAACAAACAGCTGTATATAAGACTGAAATCTGTGGTGGGAGGCCTAAGATTCATAAATCCACCACCAGACGATTGAATTTTGAATTTTGTGGGAGAATGTCTTGCTATAGCCTTCCGATTCTGCGAATTTTAAAGTTTGATGATCAGACATCTTGCTATAGCCAGTAGATTTGAATTTTGTGGGCACAAGTCGTGCTGTAGTCTTTCGATTCTGCGAATTTTAAAGTTTGATGATCAGACATCATGCTATAGCCACTAGATTTGAATTTTGTGGGCACAAGTCGTGCTATAGCCTTTCGATTCTGCGATTTTTAAGATTTGGTCTTGCTAGAGCCAGCAAATTTGATTTTTGATGGGCATATGCCTTGGGATCGGCTGAAATTCCGTCTAAGAGCTCAAAAATGCTCGCAACGGCAGTAGAATGCTACTTTTCAGCCGCTACGGCCCTAAATCGTCGATTTTACACGATTTTTGGATTTTACCGACCAGAAGCCTTGCTGTAGGCGATTATGTAATCGAGCTGCCGTCGATCGCTCGCTGTATATTCGGCGATTACGTAATTGGCTGCGATAGTTCGCTCGCTGTATATTCTGGCGATTATATAATCGATCTGCTGTGGTTTGCTTGCCGCTGCACTCGATGCTCTAGTTCTAGTTCGTATTTAGGTGAATTGCAGGTTGCCTGTGAATTTTAATTTTGGGTATGGAAAAATTCGGATTTTGAATTGAAAGATTTGTATTCGTTTTGTTGTGTTTATTGGTCATTTATACAATACATTTTTAAATATAATATATAACGATATATGAATTAGAACTTAGAAATAAATAAACTTAAATATGTATCACCATATGTATATTAAGATGTATTTTTCACGTGGTTACATTATGTACATGTTTTGACATTTTTTCCAAGACTTATCGAGATGGAGATATTTTGGATGTTATATATTTATTATAAGACTCAAAAGTAGATCAATGTATTATTATATTTTATAATGCAAATAGCTAGTGTGTCTATAAGTCTTAGAAAAACTATATCAGGCATCAGGATATTAAGTAGAGCAAGTATTTTATGCTATAGGATTGATTATAAATCAATTAATACCAGATATGTACAATCACATATTAAATTCTATTTTCCAATATATGGAGCATATATGTACGTATGTACTAACGGAATTTAAGTAATTCATCTTGAAGAACAAGGATTTGGTTCATTTTATTAGCTATTTCCTCGCGATTTGTTTGTTTAATATGTTCATATATGCATTTATTAATTGAATGTTTTAACAGTTTAAAACAATAATAATGATATATGTATTTGCAATTATAAACTTATAATTAAAGAATATGAAAATAACGTGTAATTATGATGAATTCGTCAGCAAGACATATGAGTAAAAAATGTATAAATCAATAAATAGATCAATATATGAAATTAGTTTTGTTTTCATTATTTAGAATGAATCTTACTTATTAAATACTTATGATAATAAAAAGAGAAATCGTAATACAGTTCTTTTATAAGTGTAGGTAAGTATGAACAAACTATACTAATTTCTTCGCCAAGGTAAGGGTTGTATTATATATTTGAACCAATAATTAGGATTAAGAAGCGTTCGAATGTTGGAATATGTGATCGTATAATATTTGATATGTATGTAGGTAAGTATATATTTTGTTTCTTATATAAGTATCTCAGGCTATGTACTATGTATACATATACGATTTATATAGGTAGGTATAGGTATATATTTATATTTTTCACACACATTAACAAATAAACAATATACATATGTAGGTAACATACAGTACACATAATAAAATAATTATTGGTATTTATATTTAACCGTCGTTGTTGTTAATCGGCCCGAACCGCTCCATTTCCGTATCCGACGCACCGAGCACCCTGCACTAACATCCACCAGAGAAAATGTATCAAAATTCTAGTAGCTCAGAAGTTTTTGAACGAGATCCACCCACACTCCGCGAAACAGACGTACGACTAGTAGTGCACCGCACAAGAACATTCTGGAATTGGAATATCATCATTATTTAATGTGATGATGATATATGAGGATGATATATGGGTTGGATGGTATCATAAAGTTTAATAAAATCATTTAAAAGTTGTATAAAGGTGTTTCCTTTAAACAATGAGCGCTTTTTTGGGCGACGCGTAACGACTTTAGAGAAAAATGTTATATGGAAAAAGTAATCAAGGATAAGGGACTAATTAACGGAACTTTAGAAATATCTTATTAAAATTAATAAGAAACTAAAGCAATAATAACAAATGTAACAACAGTTTTGTATAGGTACAACTTTGCATTCTACGTAAAAATGAACAGGAGAGCAGGAAATTGAAAATCCCAAGCTAAATCCCTATGTTCACCCCTAACAGCCATCAATATAAGAAAACTTTAAATTTAATCGTCGACTCTTTTCGGATAATTTGTAATTATTTAAATACATACAGTAAATATTTCTGAATATTCTGTTTTAATACACGCAACAAAGAATGATAGCAACAATGATATATAGTCAATAATATATTGCAAAAATAATAAAATACGATCTTACTATGAATAAAAAAAATGTTAGGTCATCTGCAGATGTCCAGGAGTTGTCCTCAAGCACCAGGAAGTCATCCTCAAAGGCGCAATATACGAGCACACCACACTCACGTCTATACCCTACCACTAGCACAATGAGACTAACAAAATATTCTATGTAATTGTTAAGCATTAGATAACAATGTAATTAAACTTTTAAATAGAGAAATAAACAATTAAATAATAGGTAGGTACGTACGTATGTGTTATATAACTTTTTGATTGTTCATTTTCATAAGGAAAAATCAAAGAAAATCATTAAAATGACTAACTTCCATATAAATATTAGCTTAAAAGTTATTTTCAAGGGTTTTTAAACATTTAAAATAAGTTATATTTGAATATTTCTAACCTGAAAGACCATTCCGCGTCTCGGGTAAATCCTCCACCAAACTTGTATTTAATGATGAACCCAGTTGTAATTCACAGGAAACACTAACTGAAAACTATTTATTTACACTCAAAATTAATCTAAACACTTATTTTTTAATGAAAATGTTCGTTTGATTCCTAAATTTTAGGTTAAAGTGTACTATCCAACCCGCATAACATTCGGCATGACATCAGCGCGAAAATGCGCGAACTACATGCAACATTAATGACTCTGTCGGTATGGCAGATCGGTGCGAGAGCCGAATGTTACGCAGGTTGGATAATACATTTTAACCTCACTTTTATACTGACAAACAAATATTTTCATTAAAAAATAAACATTTTAGACAAATTTTGAGCATGTATAAATGATTTTCAGTTAATTTTATGTGTTTCCTGTGAATTTCAGCCGGTTTTATTACCAAATAAAAGTTTGGATGTTTTGGAAGGATCGCCGAAGATTCGGAATGGACGTCACCTTGAAATATTCAAATAAAACTTAATCTAAACGGTTTTAAGGGATGGAAATGTTATAATTTATATTTGAAACCCTGTACAATACGATTTTACTATTAGTTTTGATGTATTTGAATCCAGAAATAAATTATATGCATTTGAAAATAGTTGTTTCTTTGGCGATATTTCCGCCCAAATTTCCTGCATTTCCCAATGCCTTTTTGACACTTTTAAGATATTTATATACCAAATAGAACCCCTAGAATCCATTTCTGAAGGAATTACAGCGATATATTTACTCAGTTATAAAGCCCAAACATTTTAAAATACATGACACCTATTGCGTACATATAACCACAAAAAAACGCACTATAAACACTTTACCGTTAAATATATCGCATTAATTCATGCAGATTTGAATTCTACAAAGTCTTTTCCATATACAGACCAAATTTCATCAAAATTCGTCCCCTGGTTAAGGAGTGATTTAAAAATAGGCCAAATATTAGTAACATGGCCTCAAAAAAATGATAAAATGTATTAAAACACCGTCACAAACTCGTTGGAATTTCAGGCTTACTACAATACAACATGGATGCTATAATAAAAAGGAATAAATGTACAGTTTCACAGGAATAATCGTTTATTTAACACACGATAATACAATAAATACACAAATACAAAAGACAAGGACGCAGGCAGGACACGAGTTGTCGGACGACGGCGTTAACTTGATAAGAAAACTTTTCCTGTACCTTAAAAGTTTCAGGCCGCGATGTCTGTCCATCTATTCGGCTGCAGGGCCCCATTTTCACGCGTTGTCTTCGGCCATTCATTGTTTTAAATTGCTCCACAAGTTTAACAGGTCCACAATTAATTCAAGCGATGTCTGTATGTCTGTCCACTTGCAACAGGGTTTCGTACAGCTGTCAACAACAATAAAAAACCACTTGTAACAAACACAATCACAATATATTGTCCACAAGAATACCTCCAGCGATGAAACTTCATTTTCTCTTGCTCATAACTCCTTAACAGGTAGAAATATCTTCATTTCGAGGACAGAATCGGATTCTTTGGAATTCTAACTACGATTCACAATATATTCACCATTTAAAACTGTTCAGAAATGATTTTATTTTACCGTATTAGCTTTTCTATATATAAAATTCATTCTAACCTCAAAAAAATATTCAGTGTTGCCAATTGTCCAACCATTAGTTTTAAAATTGTTAAGAAAGTAACTCCGCCTACCAGCCAATCACAATATTCCTTTATTGTGATTGGTCCAAAGTAACAGCGCCATCTCGTAGCAATTTTAAAACTAATAGTCGGACAATTGGCAACATTGATTGTCAACCATAGCAAATTTGTAGGGTTATGTGTAAGTTCTTCTAGTTTAGACTTTAATAAATGTATTATTTGCAATAATAAACGCTTAAAATGTTTATTTGGAATAAATGTATATGTTAATAAGTTATTAAATGAAGTTTTACAAATATTTGGATATATTTTGTGCGTTAAAATAATCTAGTTTCAGGTGCAAATTCTACCAGAATATAAAACAGTTTCCTAATCTTTTACCAAACAGTTTTAAATAGTGAAAATGTTGTGATTTATAGATTAAACCCCAAGGAATCCGATTCTGCAATTGAAATGAAGATATTTCTACCCGTTGAGGATAATTTTAGTACTTACTTGTAATGGCAATGATCGGCGAATGTTCTCAACATATCGTCCGCTAGTATTTCATCACTGAACTGTGGCGATTTACACAACACGTGCACCAATTAAATTCACAATCGTAGCACTTAATAAAACATAGTTGAAAATATCCACTGATAATGAACAAATAAATTATAGTTTTAGCGTTTAATACTTTTATTTATATCGTGAACTATAAATTGAATAAGAGAATGATTGTATTAATAAAAACGGTTCGTATCAGCACTGTATACTATCGCAATAATACACGATTGATTATTCACGAGCGCCCCATGCAGGGCCCCATGTTCACTTCACCAAAGACAGAAAGGAACTGAAGTCGTCATTATACAAACATAATATTAAATATTACAACGTAACAACTAACACTAATTAAGTGTTAATTGATTACGTTCTTTTATATATTTTGGCGCAAAAAATAAACAAAGTTTATGTTTGTTTACAGGTTCCGCGAAGGGCCCTACTTACACCCAGCGATAGGATACGGTAACTACAACACTGGACGAAGATAATGGATGATTTTTATGAGAATAAATAAACAAAAGAGTGTTTTTATTTACCTTTCCTATGTAATAACAAAAGAGACAGTGAAATAAACTAATATTTAATGTTTTTTCCGAATCTTTCTATCCTATCCTTTAGTATTAAGTGCTCTAGGTACGAAAATAACAATCTGATACGAGTCCGCCCTTTTATAAAGGGTTTATTCGAGCCCTTACGGATTATTATAAAGACGGGTGCGTTAGCCGAATGTTATCAGGTTAGATAGTACACTTTAACCTCAAATTTAAATGTCAATCAAATAATTTTAATAAAATATAAATGTTTGATCAATTTTAAGTATAAATTAATTATTTTCAGTTAATTTTATGTGTTTCCTGTAAATTTCAGCCCGATTTATCACCAAATAAGGGATTTATACGCTCACAAATGTTCAAAAGGTCATTGACCTTTTAAACTTCTTTATACGGCTAAAATATATAATTTTTATATTTTTAATATATACCTACATATTTATTCTTTACATTACCGTAATTAATTTTATTACATTTGCTTTCATTTTTTTTTAAATGCATTTTAAAATTTAAATTTTTAGTCCGTGTCGCCATCTAGGAGAAATCGCTGAACTTCGAGAATTGCGAGTGCTCTTCTCATTCCTGTGACCCGGATACCATCAGAAATTTTCAACAAAATTCGCCTGACTATCTCTGTTTCTAAAAATATGTGTAATGTTCTCATACTTCCCTTAGCGAAATCAACTGTACATAAAATAAATACTTCCCTGTCTCTTTATTGTGTTATTTTCCTCTGGATTAATAAATAAAGGGTTGTTAAATAAATACTTGTGTTAGTTTTAAGTAATTTTTATTGTTTATTTGTAATACATTTTGTCTTTTTATGTTCATAGCTTAAGATTGTATTTTTTGTTTTATATTCATTGTATTTTATATATAAATATAAATATACTTACCCTTGTCCTGAAAAATTAGAAATAGGGATGTTTAAATAATGTTTGATTAATTAGGATGTGAGTTATTAAGGGTTGTGTGTCAATTATTGTGTATTTCTTTTAAAATGAATAATATTTATTGAAAATAATATATTCTTTTATTTTACATTTCCTTTTATTTTTTTACAGGTGCATTTTACATTTTTGGAACGTTAAAGGGCTTATCTGACCACAAATTCGTGTTTTACGGGTCGTAATTAGTCTAATAAAACTTGTTCGGCCTTTCTATCCCTTATAGTTTTGAAGTTCACATATGTATTATTTTCGCTTCACAAAGTGTCGAATTTTGTTGGAAATCTCCGATGGTATCCGGGTTGTAGAAAGCAGAAGAGCTCTCTTTTTTTAAGAAATAGGACCGCCCATGCCGCTCGCAGTGACTCCGCCCCACAACCAATCACAGTTATTCTTTTTTTTTGTGATTGGTCGGTGGGACGCCATTGCAAATTTTTAACCGCCATTGCGAATTTTTCATTGGCCGATCAAGCTTTGGGGGCGGGCTGTAGCACAAATACTACTGCCGCCATCTCGTAGCAATTTTTAAACTAAAATTTTATGTATTCGGACAATTGGCAACACTGATTCTGAACCATAGCAAAAATTGCTCTTCTCACTCCTGTGACCCGGATACCATCAGAAATTTTTAACAAAATTCGATACATGTGAAGCCAAAATAAATAACGTAACATCAAAACTATAAGGGATAGAAAGGCCGGACAAGTTTTATTAGACTAATTACGGCCCGTAGAACACGAATCCGGTGTTAGAATTTAAATAAAATCAGAAACTTCACTGATATTTTAAGGAATAAATAAATAAGACATTTTAAAATTAAAAATATATATTTATTGCAACAATTACACAATATATTATTGTTACAAATTAATAATAAATTCATGGGGGAACGGAAGGGGTACTATACATAAAAAATCATTTTATTTTTAAATATTTCATAAAGTAAAAGTCCCAGAAGAGTTGTCCGATGTTCAGCTACCGTTAAAAGTTCTCCAGGGTTGAAATCCCTCGTCTCCAAGTCGCTCAGCATCTCTGGACAACAGCAGCTCGTCTCCACGCGCCCTGCAATCACAAACAATAATCGGTTTTGCTAGAATAAACGCTGTATTTCTATTTCTTACCTTAAGAGTGTCATCAGATTGCGATGTCCATCTGCTCGGCGATTCCTCCCCCGCCTGGCTGTAGGGCCGGCCACATTATTGATGATTTGGCTGGGAGTCTTCTAAAAAATATACAAAAATACGTCAAATGTTGTTGCATTTTTAAATGTTTATAAGTTATTTTCTGGTTGAGATACAGCAAAAACAATATTAAGAACGTATTCTACGGGGTTTTAAATATAAATCACAACAATTTCATTGCTTAAAACAGCTTAAAACAAGATATATTTAAGTATTTCTAACCTTCCGAATCTCCGGCGATCATCCGAAACATCCAAAACTTCATTTAATGATGAAACCGGCTGAAATTTGCAGGAAACACTTAAAACTAACTCAAAATCATCTCTCCATCTGCTCGGCGTTTCCTCCCAGCTGTGGGGCCCTATTTCCATAAGAAATCTTAGGGTAATAGTCGGTGTTCAAAACGATCTTCATTTTCTCTTGCTCATAACACCTCAACGGGTAGAAATATCTTCATTTCGAGGGCAAAATCGAGTTCTTCGGAATTTTAACTATGATTCACAATATATTCAACGTTTAAAACTGCTCAAAAATGATTTTATTTATTGGTATTAGCTCTTCTGCACGAATAATCCATTATAACCTCAAAAAAATTATTAGGTTATGGTTGGCAATCAGTGTTGCCAATTGTCCGAATACATAAAATATTAGTTTTAAAATTGATAATAGATGGCACTGGCACACCACAGCCAATCACAATATTCCTTTATTGTGATTGGTCGAGGGGTGCAGTTGGGCGGTCATTAAAAATATTTGAAATGGCCAATGAAATAATTCGAAACTTTAAAAAATCGTAGGGCCTATGTTTATAAATATGAAATTACCAAATTTTAGATACATATGTAGAAAATTACGTAGAATCCGAAAAAAAATATGTCGACTTTATATCTCTACCCAATTTAAAGTGTAACGTCATTTTCGGCTAAACCATCAATTCTAGAAGAAAATTTTATAAGACAAAAGTTGTAGAGAATCAAAAATAATATAAGATTCACCCAAAAAATATTTCCCATTTGACCTAGTTTTGGGTGTGGAAAAATTAGACTTTTCTTATTTTTTATAATTTGATAACGAAGTTTTGGGTATATACGCAGAAAAATACGTAGATTCCGAAAATCGATATCCAAACTTCGAATCTCCACCCATTATTGGGTGTGACATCATTATCTACTAAACTATCAACTTTACGACAAACTGTTATATAACAAAAGTTGTAGAGAATTTTATGTTATGTAGATCGTATATTATACATTTTTCGATATTACCCCAAATTAAGGGTGTGGGCATTAAAAACCCTTCAAAACCTATATAAACCGTCGTAACTCGGAACTGGTACGTCGTATGTTAAAAAGTTAAATGTATACCCTATCTAGAATTCGATTTACTACAAAAATGTTCCTATACACTTTTTCTCTATCTCTAACCGTTTCCGAGATATGAATTTCAAAATCTGAGATTCTCCATGTAGAAAATAAATGTTTAATTTAAATTGTATTTATTAATTATTTCATGTATAAAACCCTTAAAAATAACTTAAAAAATATATAAAAATATATTTTTATTGCTAAGTACAATCCGAGGCTAAACTGGCGAAATCACCACCTCGTAGTTCGTGGTTCAGAACCCGCAACAGTGGATGATGTCCACATCCACATCTATTTCGGAAATCATCCAAATCTAAGGCCCAAATCATTCCACCGCCTAATTTTAAGTCCTTGATTAATTTGCTCTGAAAAATAAAATTAATAATTTTCGGCGCCATTTTTGTGGTTATTTCTCCACTTTACCTTGCGTCTGAACTCTGAAACATCGTCATAAGAGACCCATTGGTTGCCGTGAGAAGCGTAAGGACCCAAACGACCTTCAGGGTCTCTAGTAACGACCCAATTTTGATGTTTGACCCGATGACAAATCTATAAAAAAAATATTTTTTATAACCCAATTTTGGATCATTTTAAACAAATATTTGACCAATTTTGGGTCTGTATTTATAAAATAAACCCTGTAGATTTAAAATTTGAAAAAATTTCGGCCCTATCTTTAACCATTTCTGAGATAATTAAACATTTTGACAATATGACAAAACAAAATTATTATTTTTTGATAGTTGATTTCTGTTAAATTTAAAGCCTATTTAAATAAGTTTTAAATGTTTTTATAACAAATCAACCCTTAGGAATTCATTTTTACAAAAATTAAACCCCTATCTTTAATGTTTTTTGAGATATTAACACATTTTTATACTTACTTCATAAAAAGATAAGAATCCACCCGCTCGAGTGAATTCTCCGGCTTCTCCGGGTCCGTAGGACTTCGCCCCAAGACCCCGTTGGGCCTCATCCGCCAGAGTAAAACTCTGACCGTATAGAGGTAGCCCCATTATTATTTTCGAGGGCGGAGCGCCCTTTTCAAGCCAATAATTAAGCGAGAAATTTGCATTAAAATAATCATAAGTATCGTTTGGATAATAATACAATGGGGCTACATGTCCTAAAAAATAATAATTTGGGGTTATATCAAACCCATTATGGGGTGATATGTCCCCAAAAATGGGTATATAATCACCAAAAATATGAATTTAAATTGTTTTAAATATTTCCCGAACCAAAGACAAGGGGGCAAAATGGGGCCCACCACTAGAAAGCCCATTCTTTGAACCCTATATAACCCAATAATTATTGCCCCAACCCCAAAAACCCAATAATTATAAACAAATTTATCAAAAATCGTTTAAAAATTTGAAAAAAGTTTAAGGCTTCGCAACTTCTGTAAGGTGGTGCACAGATTAAATTGGGGCCCAACATATTAAAGCCCATACTTTGAACCCTATATACCCCAAAAATTATTGGCTCAACCCCAAAAACCCAATAATTATAAACAAATTTATCAAAAATCAAGAAAATTGAAAAACGTTAAGGCTTCGCAACTTCTGTAGGGTGCTGCACAGATTAAATTGGAGCCCAACATATTAAAGCCCATACTTTGAACCCTATATAACTCAAAAATTATAGCCCCAACCCCAAAAACCCAATAATTATAAACAAATTTATCAAAAATCGTCTAAAAATTTGAAAAAAATTTAGGGCTTCGCAACTTTTGTAGGGTGCTGCACAAATCAAATTGGGGCCCAACATATTAAAGCCCATACTTTTAACCCCATATAACCCAAAAATTATTGTCCCAACCCCAAAAACCCAAGAATTATAAACAAATGTATCAAAAATCGTCCAAAAATTTGAAAAAAGTTTAGGGCTTCGCAACTTTTGTAGGGTGCTGCACAGATTAAATTGGGGTTCAACATATTAAAGCCCATACTTTGAACCCCATATAACACAAAAATTATAGCCCCAACCCCAAAAACCCAATAATTATAAACAAATTTATGAAAAATCGTCAAAAAAATGAAAAAAGTTTAGGGCTCCGTAACTTCCGTACGGTGCTGCACACATTAAATTGGGGCCCAACACATTAAACCCCAATATTCCAACTATACATCTTCCAAATTTGACCCCAAAATATTCCCAAATAAAAAAGTTATGGATAAAATTGTACAAACCTGTTTTCTTGTCCCAATGGCCATGGAAATCATACGTCATAACTGCTATCCAATCAAAATGCTGGGATAAGCTCATGACGTCATATCCGTGGTCGATAACTGTTTTACTGGGGCTTACAGCTGCTGATAACAAAAGCCCTTTTGGCTTCAAAACAGCTGAAAGTTCGCGGACTAAAGCAGCGAAACCAGATTTGTCGGAATCTGGACCCTTATCACAATCGACCTAACAATGGACATATCTCAAAAATGGTAAGAGATATGGGGTTTGTTTTTACAAAAATGGGTTCTATGGGGTTTATTTTGTATATGGACAAGGAATTTTTAGTGTATCTTTAATAATAAATGAGATATGAAACATTTAAACAGTTTGAAATTTTCAAAAAAAAATTACAAGTTTTAGAGATGTTTTTTTTATTATTTTCTAAGGCCTTTTTGGCATGTTTAATATGTTTATATGCCAAATCAATCCTCTAAAGTTCATTTTTTCAAGAATAAACCCCATATCTTTAATCGTTTTTGAGATAATTAACAGTTTTTAAACCTACATTTCGGGAAAAAAATTACAAATTTTGTG
Organism: Harpalus rufipes; assembly: GCA_951394225.1. Lineage (NCBI taxonomy): Eukaryota > Metazoa > Arthropoda > Insecta > Coleoptera > Carabidae > Harpalus > Harpalus rufipes. The sequence goes on along the minus strand of OX596290.1, from coordinate 24,039,262 downwards.
GCCATTTTTTAAAAACTTCCTAATGCCTTTTTGGCACTTTAAATATGTTTATATATGAAATAAACCCTCTAAAGTTCATTTTTGCAAAAATTAACCACATATCTTCAACCGTTTGTGAGATAATTAACAGTTTTTAAACCTACATTTCGGGAAAAAAATTACAAATTTTGTGGCCATTTTTTAAAAACTTCCTAATGCCTTTTTGGCACTTTAAATATGAATATATATCAAATCAACCCTCTAGAGTTCATTTTTGTAAAAATTAACCCTATATCTTCAACCGTTTTTGAGATAATTAAGAGTTTTTAAAACTACATTTCCGAGAAAAAATTTACAAATTTTGTGGCCCTTTTTTAAAAATTTCCTAAGGCCTTTTTGACACTTTAAATATATTTATATATGAAATAAACCGTCTAAAGTACATTTTTGCAAGAATAAACCCCATATCTTCAACCGTTTTTGAAATACACTATATTATAACCTCATAAATTTGCTATGGTTGACAGTCAGTGTTGCCAATTGTCCAAGTACGAAAAATATTAGTTTAAAAATTGATAATAGATGGCACTGGCAACCCACAGCCAATCTCAATATTCCTTTATTGGGATTGGTTGAGGGGAGGAGTTGGTCGGCCATTAAAAATATTCGTAATGGCTTACAGCAGCCAATAAAATAATTCGAAACTTTATTCATAATGGCGTGTACAACAACCAATGAAATAATTCGAAACTTTAAAAAATCGTAGGGCCTATGTTTATAAATATTAAATTACCAAATTTTAGATACATATGTAGAAAATTACGTAGAATCCGAAAAAAAATACGACAACTTTGTATCTCTACCCTATTTAAGGTATACTACCATTTCCGGCTAAACCATCAATTCTAGAAGAAAATTTTATAGACAAAAGTTGTAGAGAATCAAAAGTTATATAAGATTCACCAAACAAATATTTCCCATTTGACCTACTTTTGGGTGTGGAAAATTTGGACTTTTCTTATTTTTTATAATTTGATAACCAAGTTTTAGGTATGTACGCAGAAAAATACGTAGATTCCGAAAATCGATATCCAAACTTTGTATTTCCACCCATTTTAGGGTGTGGCATCATTATCTACTAAACTATCAACTTTACGACAAAATGTTATATAACAAAAGTTGTAGAGAATTTTATGTTATGTAGATCGTACATTATACATTTTTCGATATTATCCCAAATTAAGGGTGTGGGCATTAAAAACCCTTGAAAACCTATATAAACCGTCGTAACTCGGAACTGGTACGTCGTATGTTAAAAAGTTAAATGTATACCCCACCTAGAATTCAATTTACTACAAAAAAGTTCCTATACACTTTTTCTCTATCTCTCACCGTTTCCGAGATATGAATTTCACAATCTGAGATTCTCCAGAGGCGATACATATGTAGATAAATTTTTGTAGCCATTTTTTTTAAATTTCCTAAGGCCTTTTTGGCACTTTAAATATGATTATATATAAAATCAACCCTCTAAAGTTCATTTTTGTAAGAATTAACCCCATATCTTTAACCGTCTTTGAGATATAATAACATTTTTCACCTGCCAACACTTCGGATACTCCCAATCTAAGTCAAGTCCATCAAAATTCCATTTTTCTATAAAATCTAGGGCGTGGGTTATGAACCTGGCCCTTGCAGAAGGGTTGTTAACCAATCTGGAATATTTATCCCCTAAGGAATCATTCCAACCCCCTAAAGCAATCAACACTTTAATCCCTTTACGTCTAAGGGCTGCGACTTTCGAATAAAACTCTAAAAACACATTTATTTATTGTTTTTTTTACGTAAGTCGAGTTGATAATTTCGACTTACGATTATCAATATCGGCCCAAGAATCATGGGGTTTAATAGTCAAAGAATTCGAGTCCAAAACGGCAAAACCATACGTTATATGGGTGCAAAGTTTTGGGTCAATGTCTTCAGGTTTATATTTGCCGTCTCCTTGCCTAAAAACCCATTTTAGGGTGTGAAAATACCCAAATTTATTCAAAATAAAATAATTTACCTGTACCAAGCCCAATTGGTAAAATAACAAATTATTTTGTAGTCGTTTTGATTTTCTGGGACGTTTGAGGGCGATTCAGCCCCTTCCACACCCAAATTAGGGTGGTCGGAGTGGCATTTTGTATTTTCGGGCCAATCGCAATGTTTTTCATTCCAAAATAAGCCATTAGGGCATTGTTGAACGCTTAATTCGCCCAAATTGCAAATATAATATTTTTTGCAGTTTGATTCGTGTGGTTTAAAAATAAACCCACTGCAAGGGGTTTCAGGGTTTAAGGGGGTATTTTTAATGGGTTTTGAAGGGATTACGCGGGTTTTGGATTCTAAAGGACATATAGGTTGGGGGGTTTTGTTATAACCTAAAAACAATATAAAATGAAAAATGTTTTTTCCAAAATTTGACCATTTTTAAACCCCTTAAAAATTGTCGATTTTAGGGCACCGTAACATCTGATCCGATGACAAGGGGGTGAAATGGGGCTCACCACTGTAAAGCCCATACTTTAAACCCTATATACCCCTAAAATTACTAGCTGAACCCCAAAAACCCAAAATTTATAAACAATTATTTACAAAATGGCAAAATGTTGCAAATATTTTGAAAAAATTAAGTTTAAGGCTCTGTAACATCTGATCCAGGAAAATGGGGGCGAAATGGGGCCCACCACTGTTAAGCCCATACTTTAAACCCTATATACCCCTAAAATTACTAGCTGAACCCCAAAAACCCAAAATTTATAAACAATTATTTACAAAATGGCAAAATGTTGCAAATATTTTGAAAAAATTAAGTTTAAGACTCTGTAACATCTGATCCAGGAAAATGGGGGCGAAATGGGGCCCACCACTGTAAAGCCCATACTTTAAACCCTATATACCCCTAAAATTACTAGCTGAATCCCAAAAACCCAAAATTTATAAACAATTATTTACAAAATGGCAAAATGTTGCAAATATTTTGAAAAAATTAAGTTTAAGGCTCTGTAACTCCTGTTGCAGAAAAATGGGGGCGAAATGGGGCCCACCACTGTAAAGCCCATACTTTAAACCCTATATACCCCTAAAATTACTAGCTGAACCCCAAAAACCCAAAATTTATAAACAATTATTTACAAAATGGCAAAATGTTGCAAATATTTTGAAAAAATTAAGTTTAAGGCTCTGTAACATCTGATCCAGGAAAATGGGGGCGAAATGGGGCCCACCACTGTTAAGCCCATACTTTAAACCCTATATACCCCTAAAATTACTAGCTGAACCCCAAAAACCCAAAATTTATAAACAATTATTTACAAAATGGCAAAATGTTGCAAATATTTTGAAAAAATTAAGTTTAAGACTCTGTAACATCTGATCCAGGAAAATGGGGGCGAAATGGGGCCCACCACTGTAAAGCCCATACTTTAAACCCTATATACCCCTAAAATTACTAGCTGAACCCCAAAAACCCAAAATTTATAAACAATTATTTACAAAATGGCAAAATGTTGCAAATATTTTGAAAAAATTAAGTTTAAGGCTCTGTAACTCCTGTTGCAGAAAAATGGGGGCGAAATGGGGCCCACCACTGTAAAGCCCATACTTTAAACCCTATATACCCCTAAAATTACTAGCTGAACCCCAAAAACCCAAAATTTATAAACAATTATTTAAAAAATGGCAAAACGTTGAAATTTTTTCCAAAATTGGACCATTTTTAAACTCAGATTTCCGGACTTTTTGACCATTTTTTAACCAAATTTTTTATGGTTATATACCAAATCAACCTTGTAGATTACAAATTTGGACAAACAATTGCCATATCTTCAACTGTTTTTGAGATATTTGAAGATTTCAACAAAATGGCGGAGTTTTCGCGGCAAATCACAACTATTTAAAATGAAAATAATTGACAGTTGATTTCTGTTAAATTTAACGACTATTTAAATAAGTTTTGAATGTTTTTATATAAAATCGACCCTTGGGAATTCATTTCTGCAATTAATACTTTATCTCTAACCATTTTCGAGATATTAACCATTTTCTAACCATACTTTTTCGGAAAAAAAATCAAAATTTAAGACCATTTTTTTTAAATTTATTAGACTTTTTGACACTTTTAAGAGGTTTTTATATCAAATCAACGTCGAGGAGTTCATTTTTGAAGGAAAAATATCAAAATTACCTCTTAAAACCCGATTTATAGCCCTTAAAAGTGGATAAGGTTCGCATCCACAATAATTTTGAAAGTCGTCTAAATCTAAGGCCCATATCATCCCCCCGCCCAAATTCATCGCTTTTATATATTCTGCTTTATGTTGAAGCATGGACACATCATCAAAAGACACCCACTGGTCTCTGAGGAAGGCGTAGGGCCCCATTCTGCCCTTTCTGTCTCTGACAACCTGCCAGTTGCGTTTTTGTATATTTTGACAAATCTGAAAAAAAATCATTCAGTTTGGGCCCCAAAATATTGAAGCCCATACTTTGAACCCTATAAACCCCAAAAAGTTTAGGGCTACCCCTAAAATTATAGAAGATACACAATAAAAACTAAAAAATGGTAAAAGAAATATTTTGAATAAAGATTTATCCGTTTAGGGCTTTGCTACAAGCTGTACAAAAATTGTGGGGCCCTTTAGGGCTCCAAAATATTAAAGCCTATACTTTGAACTATATGTGGTCCAAAAATTATGGGGCTACCCCCAAAATTGGGGCTGTTATTAATAAAAAAGCAAAAAATTATCTTATATTTGGATATTTTTTAGAAAAAATTGTACAATTTTAGGGCTCCGTAATTCCCTTAGGGGGCTCCCTACATGAAAAATTCTTGCACCATAAGATTCTACATAGTTTGAACCCTATATAACCCCAAAATTATTTATTTAACCCCAAAAACCCACAATTGATAAATAAAAATATAAAAATGACACATTTTAAAAATATATTGAAATTTAGGGCTCCATTTCTTCTTTAGGGTGCTTCAATTAAAGTTTACCTCATAATATGATAAGAACCCTCGGGCTCTTGTAGAGTCTCCGGCTTCGCCCCCGCCATAAGTGGGCGAATTGAGACCATTTTCCTTGTTTTCCCCTAAGCTAAAACTTTGACCATATAAGGGCATTCCAAGAACCAATTTTTTCCTATCAGCCCCTTGAGATATCCAATAATGTATTGTAAAGTTCTAAAACGAATAAATAAGGGTTAGTTCAAACCCTAAACCCCTTAAAAAATGGTTAAAATAGTAAAAATTATCAATTGAAAAATTGATCGAGTTTAGGGCTCCGTAACATATGATACGCTGACAAGGGGGTGAAATGGGGCCCACCATAAAAAAGCCCATACTTTAAACCCTATATACCCCTAAAATTATTAACTGAACCCCAAAAAACCCAAAATATATAAACAATTATTTAAAAAATGACAAAATGTTGAAAATATTTTAAAAAAAATAAATTTAGGGCTCTGTAACTCCTGATCCAGGAAAATGGGGCCCACCACTGTGAAGCCCATAATTTAAATCCTATATACCCCGAAAATTACTAGCTGAACCCCAAAAACCCAAAATTTATCAACAATTATTTAAAAAATGGCAAAATGTTGAAAATATTTTGAAAAAACAAGTTTAGGGCTCTGTAACTCCTGTTCCAGGAAAATGGGGGCGAAATGGGGCGCACCACTGTAAAGTCCATACTTTAAACCCTATATACTCCTAAAATTACTAGCTGAACCCCAAAAACCCAAAATTTATAAACAATTATGTAAAAAATAGCAAAATGTTGAAAATATTTTGAAAAAATTAAGTTTAGGGCTTTGTAACTCCTGTTCCAGGAAAATGGGGGCGAAATGGGGCGCACCACTGTAAAGTCCATACTTTAAACCCTATATACCCCTAAAATTACTAGCTGAACCCCAAAAACCCAAAATTTATCAACAATTATTTAAAAAATGGCAAAATGATGAAAATATTTTTGGAAAAATTGTTACAAGTTTAGGGCTCCATAACTTCTGATCCGACAACAGTGGGACAAAATGGGGCCCACCATAGTAAAGCCCATACTTTGAACCCTATATACCCTAATTTTTTTGATCCGAAACCTAAAAAGACAAAAGTTATAAATAAAAAAGTAAAAACTCACCGTATTGAATGTTGCATCGGCGTCTTCTGGGTGTTCATACATTGGCGCTACATGCCCGGTTCTCTTATCCCATTGGCCATGATAATCATAACACATCACCGCTATCCAATCAAGATTCTCGGATAAAGCCCTGACGTCATATCCGGCATCAACAACCTTTTTGGAGGGAGAAACAGCCGCGCTTAACAGCCAATCACGAGGCAAGAATTCCGCGCGCAATTCTTTAACTAATAAGGCAAAATTTTGCTTGTCAGATTCAGGCCCTTTGGTGCAATCGACCTGAAATGGATGCAAGGGGTCAGTCGGACCATTTTTGGGCCGAAATTGAGGTTAAATACCTGCCAACATGTTGGGTATTCCCAATCTAGGTCCAAACCATCAAAATTGTGTTTTTCGATAAATTCAACGACATGAGCGATGAATTTTCGCCTAGCGGAGGGCGAATTAACTAATTTGGAATATTTATCCCCAGCTGAATCATTCCAACCCCCAATGGCTATAAGGACCTTAATACCTTTCGATTTAAACGATGTTACTTTTTCGTAAAATTCTGCAAAAAATTTGATGATTTTCTAGAATTCCTACAAGCTGTACAAAAATTTTGGGGGCATTTTTGACCCCAAAATATTAAAGCCTATACTTTGAACCCTATGTACCCCAAAAATTTTGGAGCTACCCCTAAAATTAAGGAACTTACACAATAAATCACAAAAAATGGTAAAATAAAATTTTGTAAAAAATATATCAGTTTTGAAGTCCAGCTAGGAGCTGTACAAAAAATTTAGGGCCCTTTTGGGCCCCAAAATATTAAAGCCCATACTTTGAACCCTATGTACCCCAAAAATTATGGAGCTACCCCTAAAATTACAGAACTTAAATAATAAATCACAAAAAATGGTAAAATAAAATTTTGCAAAAAATATATCAGTGTTCAGGCCCAGCTAGGAGCTGTACAAAAAATTTAGGGCCCTTTTGGGCCCCAAAATCTTAAAGCGCAAACTTTGAACCCTATATACCCCAAAAATTATGGAGCTACCCCCAATATTAGGGTAGTTACTAATAAAAAACTAAAAAATAATATTACAAGTTTTTTTTTAGAAAAATTATACAAGTTTAGGGCTCCGTAACTTCCATAGGGTGCTCCCTATGTCAAAAATTGTTGCACCATTAGATTCGCCATAGTTTTAACCCTATATACACCAAAAAATAAACCATCTAACCCTATAAACCCAAAAATAAATAACAAATAAGTAAAAAATTACTACTTACTATTATCAAAATCGGCCCACGAATCATGAGGTTTAATCGTAAGACTATCCCCATTTAGGACCGCGAAACCATACACAATGTGGGTGCATAAATCAGGGTCGATGTCCGAGGGGAGGTATTTACCCCCACCCTGTCTATACCACGCCCAATTAGTAAAATAACAGACCATTTTATAGTCGGTTTTTTGGGATGGCGTAGAAATTTGTGTCGTTGTTGAATGGGGTATATTTGTAATGGTAACCGGCGGGTTTTGGGGAGGGTTTGTGGGGGTATTTACGGGAGGGTTTTCAGTGGGTTTTATGGTCGGGGAAGGGGTAGAAACCTCAGAATTTGACCCTAAAAACGTTAATAATACTTGTGAAGATTTTATAAGTTTTTTTTACTACCGACATATTTGGGGCAAAATGGGGCCCACCATAAGAAAGCCCATACTTTGTAGTATATGTGCCCCAAAAATTGTGGGGCTACCCCTAAAATTAAAGAAGTTACAATAAAAAATAAAAATGGTACAACAAAAATTTTGAATTAAAATTTTACCATTTTAGGGCTTCGCTACAAGCTGTACAAAAATTGTAGGGCCCTTTAGGGCTCCAAAATATTAAAGCCCATACTTTGAACTATATGTGCCCCACAAACTTTGGGGCTACCCCCAAAATTAAAAAAGATACGCAATAATAAATAAAAAATGGTACAACAAAAATTTTGAATAAAGATTTTACCATTTTAAGGCTTCGCTACAAGCTGTAAAAAAATTGTGGGGCCCTTTAGGGCTCCAAACTATTACAGCCCATACTTTGGACTATATGTGCCCCAAAAATTATGGGACTACCCCCAAAATTAAAAAAGATACACAATAATAAATAAAAAATGGTAAAAGAAAAATTTTGAATAAAGATTTATCAATTTTAGGGCTTCGCTACAAGCTGTACAAAAATTGTGGGGCCCTTTAGGGCTCCAAAATATTAAAATCCATACTTTGAAGTATATGTGGCCCAAAAATTATGGGGCTACCCCCAAAATTAAAGAAGTTACACAATAAAAAATAAAAAATGGTACAACAAAAATTTTGAATAAAGATTTATCAATTTTAGGGCTTCGCTACAAGCTGTACAAAAAATGTGGGGCCCTGTAGGGGCCCAAAATATTAAAGCCCATATTTTGAACTATATATGCCCCCAAAATTTTGGGGCTATCCCCAAAATTAAAGAAGATACAATAAAAAATGGTACAACATTTTTTTTATCCATTTTAGGGCTTCGCTGCAAGATGTACAAAAATTGTGGGGCCCTTTAGGGCCCCAAAATATTAAAGCCCATACTTCGAACTATATGTGCCCCAAAAATTTTGGGGCTAAGCCCCATAATAAACGCGTTATTATGTCGGTAGTAAAAAAAATATTTCGCAGTTTGTAAAGTAATATATTTACCCCTAGTGCGTAAATGTCTACGTAAAGTGTTCATTAATGGATGATTTCCCTGTCCACACCTATTTTTAAAATCGTCTAAATCTAAAGCCCAAACCATACCCCCGCCCAAGTTCAAATCTTTTATTAATTTAGTTTTAAGTTCAATTATTTTTGTATCATCAAACGAGACCCATTGGTTGCCCTTATAGGCGTAGGGCCCCATTCTACCTAAGCTGTCTTGCACTACAGTCCATCCATGGTTCATAATTTTGTCGCAAATCTAGAAAAAAATACTTAAAAAAAAAATTATGACTATTTTTTTCGCGTACTTCGTAATATGCTAAAAATCCCGCAGCCCTGGTGAATTCTCCGGCTTGCCCTGGCCCAGGGGCCGCTGCGTTTAGTCCATGGTTCGATTCCCGCTCAAGGGTGAAACTTTGGCCGTAGAGCGGCACACCCATGACCAATTTTCGGGGCGTAGCACCCTCGGAAATCCAATAATTAAGTGTGAAGTTCTAGAATTTTTTTACATCAGTTTTAACGGTCTGTATTTCCTAAACCGGGGACTAAGAGGCAAAATGGGGCCCACCATAAGAAAGCCCATACTTTGAACCCTATATATCCCCAAAATTATTAACTGAACCCCAAAAACCCAAAATTTATAGACAATTATTTAAAAAATGGCAACATGTTGAAAATATTATGAAAAAATTAAGTTTAGGGCTCTGTTACTCCTAATCCAGGAAAATTGGGGCAAAATGGGGCCCACCATTGTGAAGCCCATACTTTGAACCCTATATATCCCCAAAATTACTAACTGAACCCCAAGAACCCAAAATTTATGAACAATTATGTACAAAATGGCAGAAAAAATAAGTTTAGGGCTCTGTAACTCCTGATCTATGAAAATGGGGGCGAAATGGGGCCCACCACTGTAAAGCCCATACTTTAATCCCTATATAACCCTAAAATTACTAGCAGAACCCCAAAAACCCAAAATTTATTAACAATTATTTAAAAAATGGCAAAATCTTGAAAATATTTTGAAAAAATTAAGTTTAGGGCTCTGTAACTCCTGATCGAGGACAATGGGGGCGAAATGGGGCCCACCACTGTGAAGCCCATACTTGAATCCCTATGTACCCCTAAAATTACTTGCTGAACCCCAAAAACCCAAAAATTATTAACAATTATTTAAAAAATGGCAAAATCTTGAAAATATTTTTAAAAAATTAAGTTTAGGGCTCTGTAACTCCTGATCTAAGAAAATGGGGGCAAAATGGGGCCCACCACTGTAAAGCCCATACTTTAAACCCTACATAACCCTAAAATTTCTAGCTGAACCCCAAAAACCCAAAATTTATAAACAATTATGTAAAAAATGGTAACATGTTGAAAATATTTTTAAAAAATTAAGTTTAGGGCTCTGTAACTCCTGTTCCAGGAAAATGGGGGCAAAATTGGGCCCCTTATATTAAACCCAAACTTTGAACTACAAATGGTCCAAATCCCACCCCAAAATATTAAAAAACAAAAGAATTACAAACAAAAATATGAAGAGAGGTTTGTACCTGATACAAAATCGGTAAAAAAAGTAACTTACCGCATTGAAAAAAGTGACGTCATCATCCGGATGTTCAAATAATGGCGCCACATGTCCAGTCTTTTTATCCCATTGGCCGTGATAGTCATATGTCATGACTGCTATCCAATCAAAATATTTGTTTAAAACTGGGACGTCATATCTACAAAAACCGCCCAAATATTTGTAAATTAGTACGCGGGAGGTATTGTTTATACATGAAATTATTCGAAAATAATTAATTTATATTATTTTGGCCTAAATTGACTTGGATTTTATTTAAATAATTGTACAAACTCACCCAGCGTCTATAACAGTTTTACTGGGGCTGACAGCGGATGATAAGAGCAGATTTTTGGGTTTAAAAGCTGCTGAAAGCTCTTTGACAAGCTCCGCGAAAGCCCTTTTGTCACTATCGGGGCCCTTTTTGCAATCAACCTACCAAAAAAGTATAAAAGTTTTGAGATAATGAACCGTACATTTTCGGGAAAAAAATACAAAATTTGTGGCCATTTTTTTAAAATTTCTTAAGGCCTTTATGGCACTTTAAATATGATTATATATGAAATCAACCCTCTAAAGTTCATTTTTGTAAAAATTAACCCCATATCTTTAACAGTTTTTGAGATAATTAACAGTTTTTAAACCTACATTTTCGGGAAAAAAATTACAATTTTGTGGCCATTTTTTAAAAAATTCCTAAGGCCTTTTTGACACTTTAAATATGATTATATATGAAACCAACCCTCTAAAGTTCATTTTTGCAAGAATTAACCCCATATCTTCAACCGTTTTTGAGATAATTAACAGTTTTTAAACCTACATTTTCGGGAAAAAAATTACAATTTTTGAAGCCTTTTTTCAAAAATTTCCTAAGGCCTTTTTGACACTTTTAATATGTTTATATATGAAATCAACCCTCTAAAGTTCATTTTTACAAGAATTAACCCCATATCTTTAACCATTTTTGAGATACAATAATATTTCCTACCTGCCAACATTTCGGATACTCCCAATCTAAGTCAAGTCCATCAAAATTCCATTTTTCTATAAATTCTATTGCTTGGGTTATGAACCTGGCCCTTGCGGAAGGATTATTAACCAATCTGGAATATTTATCACCTTGGGAATCGTTCCACCCCCCAAGCGCAAGCGATACTTTAAGACCCTTTTTCTTATACGCAACAACCCTTTCGTAAAATTCTGAAAATTATTGTCATATAACTCTTAAACCGCAGACAAGGGGGCCAAATGGGGCACGCTATTGGAAAGCCTATACTTTGAAGCCATTGTGCCCCAAAAATTAATTTCCAAACTCTGGAAACCCAAAAGATACGAAATGATATTTAAAAAATGGAAATTTTTGGAAAAGCTAAGTTTAGGGCTGTGTAACTTCCACAGGGTGCTCCAAAGGGTGCTCCGTATTGCGCCATTATATTCCCTGAAGTTTGAAGTATATGTGACCCAAATATTTTTTACCCAAAAATGGGTGCGGTATGAATAAAAACATAAAAAGTGGTCCAATGTTTTTTAGTTTTTACTTTAAGGTTCTGTAATTTGTAAATGGGGTCCCGCAAGGTAAAAAATTGGGTCCCACATAATTCCCTAAATGTTTGGAAAATATATATGCCTAAAAATATTTGTATTTAGGGCCTTAAATTTACACTTACTATTGTCATAATCTGCCCAAGAGTCGTGCGCCTTTATAATTAAATTTTCATAGTCTAAAACTGCAAATCCATAGACAATATGTGTACATAAATTAGCATCTATGTCTTCCGGAACGTATTTGCCAATGCCCCGCCTGTACCACGCCCAATTTGTAAAATAACAAACGATTTTATAATACCCGTCCAAGGGTTCGGGCGTTAGAGTTGTTGTAATCGGTTTTAAAGTTGTTGGACGCGATGTTGTCGGCTTTACAGAACCGCCAGACCCAGAACTGGGTGTGCTGGACTCCCCAGAACATTGGGTGTTTGCGGGCCAGTCGCAAACGTGCCTTTCCTACACCCAAAAATGGGCAGAATTAAAATACAATCAAGACATTTTATTGTATTTTTGTTGTTTTAGGGCAGAAATGCACACCCAAATTTGGGTATGAGTACATGTAAATATATTTGAAGGTGTGGTAAACTTATAAATGGGTATAAACATCCACCCATTTTTGGGTAAAACGTAAGAATCAATCAAAAACTTTACTGTATTTTCATTATACTATTTCAAGGGTGTATGGCCAAAATACACACCCAAATTTGGGTATGAGTACATGTAAATATATTTGAAGGTGTGATGAACATATAAATGGGTATAAACATCCACCCATTTTTGGGTAAAACGTAAGAATCAATCAAAAACTTTACTGTATTTTTATTATAATATTTCAAGGGTTTTTGGCCAAAATACACACCCAAATTTGGGTATGAGTACATGTAAATATATTTGAAGGTCGGATGAACATATAAATGGGTATAAACATCCACCCATTTTCGGGTAAAACAAGAATCAATCAAAAACTTTACTGTATTTGCAATATACTATTTCAAGCATATACAGCTAAATGCACACCCAAATTTAGGTGTGAATACATGTACATACATTTTAAGGTGTGCTGAACATATAAATGGGTATACAAATCCACCCATTTTTGGGTAAATCATAAAAAAATCAATCAAACTTTTTATTGTATTTTCATTATTTTTTCAAAGGTTTCCGGCTAAAAATACACACCCAAATTTGGGTGTGAATACATGTACATACATTTTAAGGTATGGTGAACATATAAATGGTATAGAAATCCACCCATCTTTGGGTAAAACGTAAAAAAATCATAAAAAAACTTACATTGTTCCAATGTAGGCCACTCGCACACTGAAATTGTTCATATTGGCCCCATAGGCACATCAAATATTGGCTACAATCTCCACGAACAGTTGAATATGAACCCCCTTCACACTCTGAGTCGCGGGAAAGCTGAATATATGCTGCAAAAATACCAAAAAAATGCAAAAAACTTTTAAATTGTCAAAACTATAAAACATTTTTTCTAAAAACTCTTACGTTTTGCTTTAGTTTTCTGACCATTTTTTTCATTTCCACACCCATTCCGGGTTGCCCAATCGCATGAATTTTGCGTGACGCTCCAGTGTAGACCCGGACCACAACTTTGTTGCACTAAAGCACCGTTTACACAAATATAAAAGAAGTTACAGTCTTTATGGGGATAATAGTTTCCGTTTTGGCATTTAGCGTCCGGTTCAGTCGGCGAGGGGGTTGTGCGAGGGGGTTGTGTGGTGGTTGTAGATACAGGGGGTTTTCTTTGAGTATTGCATTTTGCATCAGCTGGCCAATCGCACAATTTTTTTTTCGAGCTCCAATGTAAACCGGACGCGCATTTTTGAGGTTTTAATTCCCCCAAAATGCACCGGAAGTACGAATTGCAATCGTTTTCATCCGCTATATATGTTCCAGGTTCACATGGTTTTCCATCATCATCATTAGACGGTTTGTTAGTCGATGCCTTCTCCGTAGAAGTCGCCCCCCAGGTGGTAGAAGTTTCCGTTGTGGACGCCTTCTCCGTGGAGGTGGTGGAAACTGCCCCCCAGGTGGTGGAACTTACTCCCGAAGTCTCAGATATTGGTGTCCACCACGTAGTGGAAGACCCTTCTGAAGAGGGTGTCCATGGGGTTGTGATTGAAGCCCCAGTGTCAACTCCAGTTGTTAAAATTGGAGCAGGGGGTGTTACGGGGCTTGCAGGGCGAATACAATCGTTTCTAAGTGGGGTGGTGGAACGTAAGAGGCCTAAAGCGCGATTTATGGCCCTCAAAAGAGGATATGTTTCAGAACAGCATGTGTTGGAGAAGTCGTCCAAGTCGATTGTCCAGGCGGCGATTCCGGCCAAATTTTCAGACAAGACATATCGAGCCTAGAAAGCCCATATTTTTAACCCCTTATAACCCAAAAATTATTAGCCAAACCCGGCAACAAGGGGGCAAAATGGGGCCCACCACAGTAAAGCCCATACTTTGAACCCCTTATAACCCAAAAATTATCAACCAAACCCCAGTAACTCAAAAGTTATATAAAATTATTTATGAAAAATCAAACAATGTAAATATTGTTTGTTTAGGGCTCCGTAACTTCTGAGGGGTGCTCCGCAGGGCAAAAATTCTTACACCATTCGATTCCCCAAAGTTTGAAGTATATATCCCCCAAATATATTTAAGGTTCCCCTAAAAATAAGGTTCCAAACTTACCTTTTCTCTGAGAGATGTTGGGTCGTCGTAACTAACCCACTGATCACCGGAAGTTGCATAAGGTCCCGAGTCACTTCCGGTTTTCCAATGTTGATTTTTCACTAAAATCAAAACAGAACCTTAAATTAGAACCTTAAAAAATACATTTTCTACAAAATATCTAAGTTTTTTTTACTTTTACCAACCTTTATTGCATATTTCGTAATATGCCAGCATTCCCGGTTGTTTTGTAAATTCCCCAGGGAGCCCTGGCCCCTTAGCGGAGGCGCCCAAGTTAGAGGACCCTTTGGAACCCAACGTAAAGGTCTGCCCATAAAAGGGGACCCCCAAAAGTAATTTATCTTTTGGAGCACCGTTTTCCACCAAATATTCCATGGTATAATTCTAAAATATACCCAAAATAAGGTGTGAATTTTGCAAATACGGATCCTTTAAGGTTCTTACCGTATTGTATTGAGGGTACCTGTCATTATTTTGACCAAAAAGAGGACTTATATGACCAGTTTGGGCTTCCCAATGTCCGTGGTAGTCATAAGTCATAACAGAAAGAAAATCTACGTTACTACCCAAAGTGGGTAGATCGTAGGCTACGTCTATGACCTCCTTATACCCAGATATGGCCACGGCGAGGACCAAATTGGGGTCATTTTTGTTAAATTCAGATCTTAATTCCTAATAACACAAATTTTGTGTTAGTTTTGTTATAACATTTATTCTACACCCAAAAATGGGTAAAATATAATTTTCGAGTTAGTAACACCCACCTGAATAAGTTTTGCAAAATTTGCTTTATCATTTGCAGGGCCCTTTTCGCAATTACTTTGCCAACATACAGGGTAATTCCAATCGAAATGCAACCCCCTAAAGTTGTATTTTCTCAAAAACCCTACAGTTGTTGTGACGAAACGGCGTCTAGCTGACCCATCGGATACTAATTTTGAATATTTATCACCAAAACTGTCTGTCCATCCCCCGATTGCTAATAAAACTGGTACTTGAAGGGATGTTATTCGCGCAAATAAATCTACAATATAACATTTGAGTCATTTAAGTCGATGCGTCAGGTCTAAAACACCGCTCACTTTGAACCGGACAGTGGCCACATGTTACAAGGGTTATTTTAACATAATACACGGTTACTTACCTGAGCGACGAATATGCGAAACCCCCTCGGAATGAGTGGTGCTTTTATACGAAATATTTGATAATTGAATAAAAAAATTAAAAATTGAAATATTTATTTGATATTCATAAGACATTTTTTGGGACAAAATACATTCAAAATGGGGTAAAACAAAACACTTACTGTTGTCTATGTCAGCCCATGGATCTGCTGACTGCAAAATTAATTTTTCTGGGTCCAAACTAGCAAACGCAAAAACTATATGCGTACACAACCCAGATTCTATTTGTTCAGGGACAAATTTTCCCTCATTTTTTCGGTAAAAAGCCCAATTGGTTACATAACAAATAACTTTAGGGGTTGTTTTTTGTGCCGATTTAACTGCTTCGTTAAGTTGCACAGAATTAAGGCTGAAACGAACCTGAAAAAAAAGTATGTACCCCTACCCATAAACGGTTACGGAACACTTACCCTTTGTCCGGGGTGGCATTTTTCAGGATTAATATCACCACATTTACCAAAAAATGCGTCGTACATTTTATTTTCAGGACATGTAATAATTTGCATGTCGCCATTGTTACAAATAATATATTTTGAACAATCGGATGGATCGCTATAAAGGGCATCGCCCTCGGGGCAAGAATCAAGATTTTGTTCTGATGACGAATCTATACCTTTAAAAAAATATTGGTAAATCAGATTTAAGGGTTGAAATATTTTGATACTTACCATATAAGGCGTTTCGGACCGCATTTAAAAGAGGGTACTTCGCCCCACATGTACCCCTGTAGTCGTCAAGATCCACAGACCATATTGACACACCCCCTAGCCCCAAATCTTGGGTATAAGAGACCTAAACCCAAAAATAAATAACAAAAAATTTAATTAAAATATAGACCTTACCTTTTTTTTCAGGGATTCAGGGGTTTCATACCCAGCCCATTGGGCCCCATTATGGGCAAAAGGGCTCCCAATTTCATCAGTCTCCTTAAAAATAAATAAAAAACAATTTTGTTTCAACAATGTTTTATTAACAATATACTTGTGTCCATTCCTCATTTTGAATCATATCACATAGCTCAAAATAGGCCAAAAGCCCGGGTTGCCGAGTGTAGGGCCCCGCAGGAGCTGCGCCCTTAATAGGGGCCCCAATTTGGGTAGAATTTCCATCCCTCAATTGAAAAGTTCTGGCGAAAAATCCAATACCCAGATTTAATTTTCGGCGGTTTAAACCGCGTTTTAGCCAGTATCTAACGGCGTAATCCTGAAAGAGGGTAGAATATACTTACCATACCCATAATTGGGTATAACGTGTATTAACACCCAGAAATGGGTATAATTGTTATAAAACTCTATATACCCCAAAATGGGTGTAATTGGGGTCACACCCTAAATTGGGTATATGAGCTGTAATTTTATGAATTTCAATAACTTACCACATTGTAAAAGACATTCAACCCTAAGTCACTCTCCCGCCTCAAAAGGGGCGCATGATGGTCTGCAAACGGCTCTTTTTCAACATGAAAATCATACGATTGTAAATTGACAAAATCGACATTTTCGGACAAAATTTTCGCATCAAACCCGTCATCTATTCGAAATCTAGACGCGGGAACACTCACAGACAACACCCAAGATCGGGTTTGGAATATTTCTGACAGTTCTTCCAACAAAAAATCTACAAAATGCGAAATAATTTTTGTTTTGTTTATTTTTTTGTTTACGTACTGAAATTCGTTTTGTCAGTTGGTTTTCCACCCAAATCTTCCGCTCCGGGGTATTGCCAGTTAATATTAACGCCATCGAAATTCAATTCGTCGAGAAATCTTATCAAAGATTTTATAAATTCGCGCCGTTTTGCGGCAGAACTGACCATTTCGCTGAACTTGTGTCCGCCATTTTGTTTTGGCTCGCTGACAGAAATAAGGACTTTTAATTGCGGATTTAATAGTTTTAACGCTGAAATTGATTTAAAACCACCGTTTATAACGTCGTAGTCATAATCGCGAGGTATAATTGAATAAGTGTGCGGATCTATAGCAGCATACGCGTAAATAATATGTGTGCAAAATCTCGCGTCAAGATGTTGTGTTTTAAAATCAAATGGTGCAGTGCGGTGAACGCTAGTTGAATCGAAATAACAAACAAGACGATCTTTAGTGCCTTTTGTGTCTGTTTTGTGCGTTTGAGGCCGTTCTGTAATAATTTAAAGTCAACAACAATAAAATAAATAACAAACATAACCTACCTTTTAAATTTCCATTTCCATGTAGATATCTCAAATTTCTTGAAGTCCCTGTAAGTAATGTGCCTTTTTTAATATTTTCCATCAATTCGTTAATATCTTTTTGCGTTGTATTTTCATTTAACGCCCCCGGATAAAATATATTTAACGCAATAATATCGGCCGAAAATTCAGCATTGTTGAGTTGCTCTAAAATCATTAATAACTCTTAAACTGTTTAAAATATTAACAAATTAATATCAGAATCGTTAAAATTTATTATTTTAAAAGTTATAAACGAATTTATAATTTGGAAACACGAAAAAAAATATTTGTTGTAATTTTTATGGTTATGTGGAGTTTGCATACATTTTTTGGGTATTTAGGGATGAAATTAAGGGTCGACAGTACAAAAAACGTGTTCTACAGGGTTTAAAATATAAATTGACTCATTTTTATGCTTTAAAATCGTTTGGACAAAATTTTATATAAACATTTTTAAAATGTCGTCCATTGCGAATTATACGCATTCCAAAACGCCAAAACTTTTATTTGGTTATGAATCGGGTTGAAATTTACAAGAAATATATAAAATTAACTAAAATTATAAAAAATATTAATGAAATTATTGTATAATAGCTAAATATTGTGTAAGTCTCAAAAACATTCAGTTGGTTTACAGCGCCAAAATTTGTGCTCTATCGGTAAGGCAGGTTATTTTAAAGAGCGGTGCGTTATGCAGGTTGGATAATACATTTTAACCTCAAATTTAAATGTCAACCACGTATTTTTATAAAAATAATAAATATTTTTGATATGTTTAAAGTATAAATAAATGATTTTCAGTTAATTTTATGTGTTTCCTGTAAATTTCAGCCCGATTTATAACCAAATAATAGATTTGCACGTTACTTTTCTAATTTTTTTAAAGGGTTAAAATATATCGCAGTATATACAATTAATTATAATTGTTTAATGTGTTCAAGGTATTTTAGGGCATAACCTTAGTTTATATTTAAAAAATTGATACCAAAAATAAAATTTATATAGACTGCTTTACCGACAGAGTCGCAAATGTCAACTATAGTTCGAGCATTTTGGCGCTGTACACCAGCCGAATGTTTTTGAAACGTACATGATCTTTAACCACACTTTTTAGCTGTCATCCAAACATTTTCATTAAAAAATAAACATTTTCGATTAATTTCAAATATAAATAAATGATTTTCAGTTAATTTTATGTGTTTCCTGTAAATTTCAACCCGATTCATAACCAAATAAAAGTTTTAATGGTTTAAAAGCTAAAATAAATTCAGACATCGTATTCAGTTCATATTTTATTGTTTTGTAAATAACTTTTAATAAAAAATATATAAAATACATCAAGGATTTCATTTCTGCCACCCTCATCCCCCAAAAGTTACTAGATTATGAGAAAATTGGGCATAAGCTAACCTCAAAGTTTGTAATTTTAAACAATATGACTTACCGATATTATCTTCATTGTTGTTGATTTCTTTATTGTTTCTGCCTCTTCGAACCCCAATTATTTGTTGAAAAGGATTATTTATTCGATACGGAGTAACGTAATCGTCCGGTATTAATTCTGTTTCGTCAAAGTTGTCTATATAAGGGTCAAAATTTTCATCTGGAGGGAGGCGTCTTTCGACGGCGTCTCTTAAGGGCAAACGAGACGTTAACCTATAAGAAAATTTAAGAAGTGTGTGAAATATGTTTCGTGTTTGAGGTTATGTTTTAATGAATGATTATATATTGAAAATAGGTTAAAATATAATAAAATAGATACCATATTATTGTTGTGTGAGTCTTAAAACATAAATGAACTATTTTTTATTACATATAAACGTATGTATAAAGTTATATTTGAATATTTTTAAGGTTGAGTTTGACGTAAGTTCAACGTTTGCCGCCATTTTGAAATCTTGCAATTTTGACAAAATCTGTGTTAAATATGTGAAAATATATAAAAATTAAGTGTTATTATTATTAAATAATGTTTAATTATTACTTAAAAATAGTTTTAAATATTATTTCATAAATATTTCCTAAAGAAAATGTGTATTGCTTGTTGCATAAATATGGCGAATTTTCCAGTAATTTCAATGCGAAATAAAGACAGGTACGTACGTGTTTATGTTATTATTTAATAAATAACCCCTTGTAAAATTCAAAAAAAGCATAAATTTTTTACTTACTTGTCTGGTATTGTCTCTACGGCCCTTCTGAGCGGCAGAGATTTTGTCCCAAATTCAAAATTTGTATACGCGTTTCCAGTGCTCCTCAAAATTTGAGGAGGGCTTTCCACTGCGTCTCTGCGAAACTGTTGAGGGCTGCTGGGTGTGTCTTGGACGGGCACACCCAAATTTGGGTGTACAAAGACGAATAAACAATAAATCTATAATATATTTGAATTTGGGTGTTGTAATACTTTATATTTTGTAACTGTTTGGTGTGCTATTTATACATATTAGTATGTATATGGTGTGTGTATGTGTTATGAATATTAATTATTAAATTATAATACTTACATATAGTAAATACATTATTTATTATTAAATAAATACATTTGAATATAAAATAAACTTTTGTTATATATATTGTTAACTTTATATTGTTGTATTAAACAATTCAACTGTTTAAAAATGTACCTGTTGAGTCCTGTGCCTTCTTATAAGTATACCTAATCCCCCCCACCATTAAACTGGTTGATACAGGTTTCTTAATATTTTATTTTTACCGATAAATATATAGCAACACATTTTGATGCGTTTTTCAAATAAATTAACAAATCAATACATTTTTTCAGTTATAATCTATTAAAATTAATATATTAATATCAAAAAATGTTCAATTCATTAGTAGTCACCTCAAAAACGACCTTGAACGGGGTCATTTTTCATTGAAACAAAAATAAACATGTATTTGTTGCATATAAATACAAAAAAATTGTATAGATACATCAATAAGGTTTTAAATATATTTAAATGAATTTTTTTATTTGAAATGACATCTAAGATCTGATTGGGCGTTAACCTTAAGGTCCAATGACCCGAAGATCAAAAATATTGATATTCAAATTATGTTTATATTTGGACCCATTTTAAACAGTGTTGGAATTTTTTGAACAAATCAATACATATATGGATTTATACAGAATTTTATCCAGTTTTCAAATTTTCAACAATAAATTTGCTATCTTTAATCTTATAAAAGTTATAAGTGTTTTACTGTTGCAAAAAAATTGCTCGTCGGCGGGTCGTTGATTCAAAATAAAACATAATTTTAAACCTGTTTTAGCGATGTTTTATTTGTATCGCTAAATTTGAGGTACAGACGTATCAAAAATATTTTAAAACTAATAATTAATTAATGATTTATTAATATGTCTGTGAATAATGATTTTTTTATCGGTAGAAATTCTTTCTACGACTGTACATATGTCAAATACAGATGTTTTTTTACGTAAATGCTTATTTTCTTAACTCTATTCATCTAGAAATGATATGTCAATAAAATAAGACTTTATATTCTTTAAAAATATCTTTTGTTTTTGTAAAAATCAATAAAAAACAAAACCGATCATAGTTTTCAATTTTATTACATTATTTCGTGGAATAACGATAATACATCATATTTTTTTCAATATTTGTAGTTTTTATCTTTGTTTAACACTCAAAAATGTCTTTAATTATGATAAATTATATTAAAAATGCCTATTAATTACAATACATATACGTACAGCACGTTGCCTACATAAAAAACAAAAATATATGTCTTTTTCTCCAATTTAGAGCACCATATCCAAACAAATTTTGGATGAACCTTACATAACTTTTAATTTTGAACAACTTTTGTCATATGAATTTTTTTCGTAAAGTTGATGGTTTAGCCGGAAATGACCTCACACCCTAAAATGGGTACACATATAATTTCACCATATAGATTTTTGAAATCTGCATATTTTGTTACATATATACCCAAATTTTTATTAAATAATATTTATATATTTTTTTTATTTTGAATTCAATAACTTCCACACCCAAAACTAGGTCAAATAGGAAATATATTTTTGGTGTATCATACATAACTTTTGATTCTCTACAACTTTTGTCATTAGCAATTTTTTTCTAGAATTGATGGTTTAGCCGGAAATAACTCCACACCCTAAAATGGGTACAAATATAATTTTATTATATAGATTTTTGAAATCTACATATCTTGTTACATATATACCCAAATTTTTATTAAATAATATTTATAAATACGGGCACTACGATTTTTTTTTAAATTTTGAATTTAAAAATTGCCACACCCAAAACTAGGTCAAATAGGAAATATATTTTTGGTGTATCCTACATAACTTTTGGTGCTCTACAATTTGTGTCATGAGCATTTTTTCCTACAATTGATGGTTTAGCCGAAAATGACGTCACACCTTAAAATGGGTGTAGATACAAAGTCGACATATTTTTTTCCGGAATCTCCGATATTTTCTACATATGTCCACAAATTTTTATACACCCTATAATTAAAAAAAAATATATCATGAAAATATATCAATGGCTACAAGCTTTTGTTTGCATTTCCGCGTTCATCTGTTACGTAATTTAGAGTGGGGGGGAGGGGAGGAAAGCTCCCTATATATACAAAGCTTTTCCTCGTGGAAAATCAGTTTTCTATTCGATTTTGTAACAGAAAACAATATTTTCAAAATGTCTCAACTTAACATCACAAAAATAACAATTTTGGTTGTTGTATTCATTGTTGGTGTCCTACAAGTTTCTACAAGTCCGTTACCAGGGTCAGATGATGAAAGATTTGTCGAAAGAGAAGTAAAAACATTTTTTTTGTTACAAATTTTGTATTTTCAAAATTGGTCAAGTTTGGCCGTTAATATCTCTAAAAGTATTCGAGATATAAATTTTATTTTTGCGGCATTAGATTCCTTGGAGTTTTTTCTATATATAACCAAATTTTTATTAAAATATTTTTAATTGTATAAAAGTTATAAATAATTTAATAAAAAATGGTCAATTTTTTCAATTTATAGTTTAACAATTCCCCCATAGATGTCGCTGATCAGTCATACCAATGACTTCATCATAACAAGACAGTGAAGCATATTTAATAACTTTTTATGTGTTTCAGTATCAAAGCCAAAGTCCAGGGGCGCACGAATTGGCAACATGGCTTATAGCTCAATTGAGAAACACAAATTCTGCCCAGAATTCAGTTCAACAGGGTTGCCGTTTTCCCAATTTGGCGAAAAGGAACTCCGAAATAATTAATTCATTATTGCGTTTACCTCAAATCGACAATGGCAAAAAATAAATGACAATGGCAACAATGTATTTCGACTTATTTAATGAATAAATAAATATATATAAATAAGTTTAAAGTGTTTTTTTGATGTTGAATGTATTTATATTATTTTGAGGTTAACAATATGACAGTTGGATCAATGACTTGATATATATAGACAATACAGTACACATAACCATAACTGAGATATGACACTAATTGTGACTATTTTTAAACCCGGTTTTTAGGACTTTTTAAACATTTTTCAACCACTTTTTATATGGTTATATACCAAATCAACCCTGTAGATTCCGAATTTGGATGAATTTTGGCCATATCTTTAACCGTAACTGAGATATAATACATTTTAACCACAATGTTAGAGAAAAAATTTGACCATTTTTGAACCCGGGTTTCTGGACTTTTTGACCATTTTTTAACCACTTTTTACATGATTATATATCAAATCAACCCTGTAGATTTCAAATTTTTAAACCGGAAGTCGCTATCTTTAACCGTTTCCGAGATATAATCAAAATTATAAAAAATGAACAATTTGTATTTCCATACCTAAAAATGGGTATGAAACAAGTAAATATATTAATATATATTTATTATACAAAATATACATAGATAAGATATAAAAATATATATAAATAAGTACTAAATAAAATAAAATATATTTTTATTTGGCAATTACGGGACGGCAAATAATATATACAAATATCCACCATTTTGTTATGCATTTGTTTACCTCTCCGGAAACAAACTATCATAAGATGGCGGCAGATCTTTTTCCGGTTCTTGGACAACTTCCGGCTGCGTCCCAGCCGTAGTTTCCGTTTCCTGTGAACGATTCTGCATCTCAATTGTCCTAGACGGCTAGAAAAAGAAAACACCCAATTTTGGGCTGCTAAATCTGCCCAGAATTGGGTAAAACGGCCCTTACCTGTCGCGGTGTACTTGATTCAGATGTATTTGGCCGAAAACACAATTTGCCTGTTTTTCTGCATGTCCAAATACAAACAATAAAAACAAGAAATGAAACTACGAGAGATGTCACAGCGCTTAAGACTATTTTTGTTGAGTTGGTACTACTGCTGTCAACAAGTGAATTACAATCAGTTTGACATAACCTATCTTTGAGGGTTTGACAGTTTAGCTCGTCAAAACAATCAAA
Organism: Harpalus rufipes; assembly: GCA_951394225.1. Lineage (NCBI taxonomy): Eukaryota > Metazoa > Arthropoda > Insecta > Coleoptera > Carabidae > Harpalus > Harpalus rufipes. The sequence goes on along the minus strand of OX596290.1, from coordinate 24,014,743 downwards.
TGGACAGTTGGAAATACTGTCATTCACAAATTGGTTGTTTATACATTGTTTAGAATTGTTTTTACATGGACTATAGTCTTCAAGACACCCTAAAATGGGTTAATATATAATTTAAACCCCCGTACAATACGAATTTGATGTTTATATTTGCATTTATTTCAAAATACGAACACTACTTACGTTTATATTGGGTGTAGGCGATTTTTAAGTCCATTTTGTCTGATAGCCGCCATTTTTCTCGCGAAATGAATATTATTGTGTCAATATGGCCATAAGAATCAACGGAATTATAATAATTTAGACCTAATGCATCAAAAATATTAAATTTACCGCATAATTTTACGTTATAAGATGTTTGTTTTGTTTCAAATCGAACGTAATCAATACATTCACCAGTTGTGTCATTTTTACGAAAATTTATTGTTTGTATAACCGCAAAAAGCCCTAAAATGGGTGTAAAAATGTTGAAAACGAATCTAATTGTTTAAAAAAGTTTATAACTTACCATGTTCGGCTTCTACTGTAAACCTACACACCCAATTCGTCGCGAAATCCGCGACATGTTCTTTAGTTGTCGTCTGCGATACAATTAATCCTTCTTCGTGTTTAGAATCCAATTTAATCTTCCGATTAGCGACCACAGAACACAATTTATCGTCTTCCATCGCAACTAAAAGCCAAAACACTTCAACAGTTTTTGGGGAAAACACAAACACATAACCTCAAACACACATTTTTTGTATTTGCTGCGACGCGAATCAAAGGATTTTGCATTTGTTGCAAAAATTGATAAGAAATATAATAAAATAAACATATATTTGAATGTTAAATACTGCATTTTGATAAAATTATGAGTAATTTATTGTTCATGTCAATGGTTGCAAAAGCTACGCGAAGTAGGCGATGTTTTTGGGATGGTTTGTAATTCTAACCACAAACGTTGTTTCGTTTCCCAGTCTATAATAGCTAATTTCCGGAAGATATATTTTGCCATTTTTCGCCCCTTAATAATTGACAGAGAATTTTGAAACTATACATATTTATAGTAAAAAGTCTGCTGAGTACAAATTTTCAATCCGCAAGTCTCTATCTCTTATAGTTTTTGAGCTATTTAATGATAAAGTTGAAAATTTTGACAAGTTTTGTTCCCGACAAAATCTGCATTTCCTAATATCTGAGGTAACACATAATTATTATACTTAAGTGAACTTATAGTAAAAAGTCTGCTAAATTCAAATTTTCAATCCCCAAGTCTGTATCTCTTATAGTTTTTGAGATATTAAATGATAAACTCGTATAAGTTCGATAGTAAAGTTGGAAATTTTGACAAGTACCATTCCCGATAAAATCTGCATTTCCTAATATTTGAGGTGACACATAATTATTAAACTTAAGTGAACTTATAGTTAAAAGTCTGCTGAATTCAAATTTTCAATCCGCAAGTCTCTATCTCTAATAGTTTTTGAGATATTGAAAGATATTTTTTTTTTAATTTTGAGGTTAAAATTATTAAGTTTTTTGTATTTCTTAATGCCTTTTTGGCCTTGTTAATAAGTTTTTATATCAATTCAACCTACCTGAGTCCATTTTTGAAGGAATTAACCTTGTATCTTTAATATTTTTTGAGTTACAGGCGCTGAAATTCAAATAAAACATTTATAAATGAAATATTTTATTAAACGAAGTCTAAATATTATGGCACTCTATTTAACAATAATTACACAATAAAATTTTTATAAATATTTAACAATTATTTTCATACTTTTATTTCTTTTAAAATAAAAGTATAAAAAAATTAAACAATTTTTTTAATTTTATGATTGTTTACAACCCGGGAATTTTTTAACTGTTATACAGGAAATGGGTTTCCGCCATCTTCTTTTCTGTGGCGCATCGCCATTCTTTTGTTCCACCCCCGATTCGATTTTTTTTCGCTCTTCTAAACAAAAGAAAATCAACACAATGTATATTTATATATATTTATGTTTTACCGTTTAATTCGTGTTCAGTGAAATATTCTACGTCTCCAGTGTTGTCATTTGGTTCGTAATGGTGCTCTATTAGATATGGCAACACTGTCATACAGTGGAGTTCGTCCCCTCTTAAAGGGGGGATGGGAACGTGTTGTTGCGTTTTGGGCGGTTTGCGATTTAACCATCTACACGAAATATGGGTTAATATCTCGGAAACTATTAAAGATACGGTTAAAATTCGACCAAATTTGAAATCTTTGAAGTTTTTTTAACATATATACATATTTTCAAGTTATTATCTTTAATATTTTTTGAGATATTAACAAATAAACTTACGCGTGTCGCTTGACTTGTTGTAAACTAAACCGCTTGACAGGATCTTTTTCTAACATTCCTGTTAAAAGATCTCTCAAGGCATCTTCGATCTCATTAGGAATAGAATAATCCCCCTTCCCTATATTTTCAAAAAGGCGGTAAATATTATCGCCCTCAAATGGATATTTCCCCGTTGTTATGTTGTATAAAGTAACCCCCGAACTCCAAATATCAACTTTAAAACCGGCGAAGAATTCATGGCCGTTTGCTATTTCCGGCGGCTGAAAAGCAGGACTTCCTTGCCCCGTGTAACATGTATCATCCTCTGCGAACATATTCAGCGCCTGTGCCCCCCCAAAACGGCGAGAAATCAGCCCCAAATACACAAAAAATATGAGTTGAAAAATCGGGAAATATCACGAAAAATATTAAAATTTTATCAAAAATGAATTTTACAGGGTTGATTTGATAATATTATTATTTTAAAAGTGCCCAAAAGGCCTTGGGAATTCCTGGAAATCATAAATCCGCGGGATGTTTCTAAGACGTAATTTTTAACTGTGTACGTACATTTGGTTGTAAATCGGGCTGAAATTTACAGGAAACACATAAAATTAACTGAAAATCATTTATTTATATTTGAAATTAACCGAAAATGTTTATTTTTTAATGAAAATATTTGGCTGACAGCTAAAAAGTGTGGTTAAAAATTATGTACGTTTCAAAAACATTAAGCTGGTTTACAGCGCCAAAATGCTCGAACTATGGTTGACAGTTGTACTTTGTCGGTAAAGCAGATTATTTTAAATATAAAGTTTTTGTTAAAAAATTAAAAATTCCGATTTATTTAAAGTATAAATAAGTGATTTTCAGTTAATTTTATGTGTTTCCTGTAAATTTCAACCAAATAAAAGATTTGTACATCACTTTACTAATTTTTTTTAAAAGGTTAAAATATATCGCTATACATACAACTAATTATAATTGCTTAATGTGTTTTTAGGTATTTTAAGGCATAATCTTATATTTTACATTTAAAATATTGATACAAACATATAATTTCTATAAACTGCCTTACCGACAGAAACTCAAATGTCAACTATAGTTCGAGCATTTTGGCGCTGTACACCAGCCGAATGTTTTTGAGACGTACACGATTTTTAACCACACTTTTTAGCTGTCAACCAAATATTTTCATTAAAAAATAAACATTTTCGATTAATTTCAAATATAAATAAATGATTTTCAGTTAATATTATGTGTTTCCCGTAAATTTCAGCCCGATTTATAACCAAGCCATCATTTTAGAAATGTTTAAATATCTATGCTCCTTTTTATGATTTCTAAACGACTTTTGGGCCCCTTTAAGATGTTTATATATAAAATCAAACCTCTAGAGTTGATTTTTGCACGAATTTCCGCGATATGTTTAATAATTTTCGAGATATCCGATTTTCAATGTACTAACCTCAGCAACACCCAAGTCCGAAATTTTAAGCGTTCCCTCCAAAGTTAACAATAAATTCCCTGGTTTAATATCTTTATGGACAATTCCTTTACTGTGTAAATATTCCAAACCTTCTATTAGTTGTGTAAAGTAACCGTGAGCTTGAGAAAGTGGAAACTTTTTGAGAGGCGTTGACTCTAACATATCTTGAAGTCCGCCGACACAAAATTCCATAATTAAATACATTTTTTGTTTTTCATTATCGTATAGAACATCAACTAAAGAAATTACGTTTTTGTGCTTTAAGGACCTCAAAAGTTTTATTTCCCTGTGAAAAAATTGAAACAATCATTTTGAGGTTATGGGTCAATTCATAACCTCATTTTTAGTTTTAACTGTGTTTTAAGTGTTTTTAAACATATTTCAAACGATATTTTACAAGAAAAACATGTTACATACCTTTGTACATTTTGTTCGCCGTTAGGAATGCGTCTTAACTTCCTCTTTTTCAATATTTTGACCGCGCGTCTACAAAGAGTTTCCGAATCTAACATTTCTTTAACTTTCCCGTAGCTCCCCTCGCCTAATAAATCACCCATAACGTATTTCCCGACCTTTTTATACCGTTTTTTCTTCGTTTCATAAATAATCTGATCACTATTCACTCGATGAAAACACAAATTATTATCTAGAACATCAAAATCGCTCAACCACATCGATTCTTGGTTCCCAGAAAAGTTATTAAGTTCCCCGATGGAATCTACACTAAATATTCTGTTATTTATATCGGATTCTGTGAGTTCTTGTTCATTTTCTGACTGCATTCCTTCACTTTCAAAGCTTTCAGAATACGGCTTATCGTTTATCAAGTCCATTTTGGCATTCGCGCACTGAATTTATATTTAACAATTAAAATAATGTTGAAATTATTCGTTTTAAATTATGTACCGGCGTGAAAATTGTTAAATTTATGTTGAAACATAGTTGATTTTAGTTATTATTGATATTATAACAGCTGATCAATTGGAAACAGTGTCGCTAAGTCTGGTGAAAAGTTACCAGATTTGGTTTCAAAATTGAGGTTACAAACAATGTCATATCTCAGTTCCGGTTGAAGATATGACCAAAATTTATCCAAATTTGAAATCTACAGGGTTGTTTTGATATATAACCTTGTAAAAAAATAGTTAAAAATATTTAAAACGGGTCAAAAATGGACAATATTTTGCCCCAAAAGTGAGGTTACAAATAGTGTCATATCTCAGTTATGGTTAAAGGTACGGCCAAAATTCATCCAAATTTGGAATCTACAGGGTCGATTTGATATATAATCATATAAAAAGTGGTTGAAAATAGTTTAAAAAGTTCTAAAACTTGAGTTCAAAAATGGTCAAAATTTTGCTCCAAAAGTGAGGTTATAAATAGTGTCGTATCTCAGTTATGGTTAAAGGTACGGCCAAAATTCATCCAAATTTGGAATCTACAGGGTTGATTTGGTATATAACCATATAAAAATTATTTAAAAAATGTTTGAAAAGTTCCAAAACTTGGGTTCAAATTTTTTTTTACATATGGCAACACTGGTCGGTACTTAAAATATTCCTAAAATAAGATTTAATAAATGTTTTGTCTAATTATATATTAAAAATATTGTTAAATGTAAAAAATACAATAAATACTTAATAAATATTGTTGTTATTGTTATTTATAAAGTTTATGCAATATATAAAGCGCCATTTTTAAAAAGAGGTCACCTTGAAATATACGATAATCAAATATCAACCTTTAAAATTGAAATATAAGTTTATTTAAAGAAATATCAGTGTTAAATTTATTTTTGGGTAAGTTACATGTTTATTAATCATTATTATTTGGTTTAATATATAAATAAACATATTTAAAGCATGGATATAGGTTATGTTAACATTAGCCGTTACGTTAAAACGTCAAATCTTTAAAATAACACGAAAAACACATTTATTTATAATTTTTTATTCGTAAATACAACTTTTTGTTACTGTATATACATTTTTGCAGACATACAACACTTAAATACATTTTTATTGTAAAATAGGTTAGTATCGTATGTCTCATTGTCAAAAACTCGTTCTCTTCACGGCATATGATTTTCTTTTGATTTATAAAGGCGTAAAATGGAAATTTATGTTCAGTTATGTTACTTTTGTTACAAAACATATTATATTCTGTAAGTTCTATCTTTTATTTGCAGATTTCGGCGTATAATGCAACAATAAAACAACATTTCAACGTTTCTCGCGATTGTTATCGAGTTTTTTCGTCAAAAATGCCGAGTACCGATAGTTTAAAGTCAGTAGAAATACGGGTATTGACTTTAAACGATAAAGAACATTTAGATTCGACTTTATATCGTCTTGAAAAATCATGGATTTTGCAATTTAGGTTAGGTCCGTCATTATACGGTAAAAAGGTCTTAATTTACACAAATTACCCGGTTAATTATGATGATTTTACATCAAATGATGAGTTTGTAAGAAATCAATATCGTTTGTTACCGTGGTTTCGTGAAGAAAATTGCAAATTTAATGACGACACGTCGAGTTATTGTGAGATCGAAGTCAAAAAGGCGGGAAGCTTCCATTACTATTTTGTTTATGACAATATGTAAGTATAACTCGTGAATAGCTTAAAATTTCGTCGAAATTCTTTCAAAAACGGATTCTAGAGGGTCGATTTGATATAAAAACATGTGAAACTTATTTAAAAAGTCTTTAAATTTAAAAGAAATTTAACCTAAAAATGTTGGGCGGCGATTGTCAAAACGCACAAAAATCCGCCATTTTGAAGGTTAGAAAACTGCAAATATCTCAAAAACTATTGAAGATTTTATCAAAATTCCTTCAAATTCGAATTGTACGATGTTTAATTAATTAATAAATATTTAAAAGTGGTTAAGAAGTCGTTTAAAAATGAACGAAAACATGGTTCGAAAACTCAACAAAAAATCCATTTTTCATACCCAAATTTGGGTGTTTTCTACGGCATTTCTATACTCATTTTATATGTTTTTATATAAAATCGACCATGCAGAATTCATTTTTGCTAGAATCAAGCCAATATTTTCAGCCGTTCAGGAGTTATGATTACATTTACAATTTTAGAGATGTTTCTAAGCCATGTGGTTCTGGGTTTTTCCTTGTGGACCCCATTTTAAAGTATGGTAAAAATGAGGAATTACCATTGGATTGTATCCAATGCCAAACTGTTATTTCAAAGCAGTTGGGCCCCATTTCGAGCTGGGAGAATAAATTACGCGTCTCAAAAGAGTCTGGTTATAATATGATACATTTCACACCAGTACAAGTAAGTAATTTTGTTAATATCTCGAAAACTATTTGAGATATAAATTTTATTTTCGCGGCATTCGATTCCTTGAAGTTTTTTCTATATATAACCAAATTTTCATTAAAATATTGTTAACCTTGTAGAAACTACAAATAAAAAACTAAAAAGTGGCATACATCTGTCAAATTATAGTTTTAATATTGTTTTTAGCAATTGGGCGCGTCAAATTCAGCTTATAGTCTAAGCGATCAATTAAAATTAAATCCAAATTTTGGTGATAACCTAAATTTTGGTTCAGTTGAAAAAATTATCCAAAAAATACGCCAAGATTGGAAGGTTAGTTCTTATAAATAAGTTATAGGTTTGTTACGAGCGTTCTGATTGGTAGGTAACGTCCATTTGTGATATTGTTTTGAACCATACAGCCAATGAGAGTGCGTGGTTGCAAAAACACCCTGAAGCTACTTACAACTGCGTAAATTGCCCGCATTTACGGCCTGCGTATTTATTAGATGCCGCTTTACATATTTTTAGCTTAGAAATCGAAAAAGGGAATTATGAAAATAAGGGGATTCCAAAAACGGTCACAAATGAACAACATTTACAGGTTAGATCATATTATTTGATTAAAATGACACATAACCTCCCTTAAAAATTGTGTGCGTTCCAAAAACATCAGCTGGATTACAGCGCCAAACTGCTCGAACTATAGCCGACATTTTTACTCTGTCGATAAAGCAGATTATTTTAAAGAGCGGTGCGTGGAATATTATTAACCTCAAATTCAAATGTCAATCAAATATTTTTCAACAAATTCATTCATAACTTTTAAAATAATTAATTTTAATGGTTCAAAAATTGATATAATATGTAAAAAAACATCGGAGATTTCATTTTTCGTATTGTTAACCCTTAATTTTAGATTTTAAGGGGGGGGTGATGTGACAATATATAGGTTAAATTCGCAATTTTTATTGTAAATTTTGTAGTCAATTCGGCATGTACTTTTCACCGAAATTTTACCGGATATTAACATCCCGGAAATGTTTTTGTGTGATGTTAATAAATTATCACAAGAATTTATCAATTTGGCGAGGAATAGGGTTCCACCTATTTCTGGGCTTGGAGAGGAAAAAGCCGAATTGAAACTCATAAAAGATTATTTATTTAGGCGTAGACGCGCAACTGTAGATATGAACCTGGCACTTCGAATTTACAATATTTATAGGTAAAATAATTTGAAAATGTATTAAATATATCCAAAATTATAAATATTATTGTTAGAATTGATTGTTTCGAAGAGGAACATCGTCTCCGAAAATGTTCCGAAGAATTTAAAAAAAATTTAGAGGAACTAAACAAAATGGCTTACGATGAAATATTTAATCATTTAGTTGCAGCAGTTGACAATAGTATCGCTAGTATGCGCTATTTTAGGATTGATGCAAATGGGCCGAAATTAAGTGAGGTTACGGCAAAAACTCCATTAGTTTGCAGGTTAGTTTTGTGAAATATTGTACAATATCTCAAAAATTGTTAAAGATACAGTGATTATTCCTTCAAAAATGGATTCTACGGTGTTTATTTAGTGGATATATATGTGTTCAGTGATTAAAAAATGTGTAGAAGTGCGATTTATCCGGGTTCAAATTTTGTGTTTTTTGGCGGGAAATATGTTGTTCAAAAATCAGTAATATCTCAAAAACTATTAAAGATACAGTGTTATTTTGTGCAAAAATGAATTCTCCGGGATTGATTCCATATAAAACCATCAAAAAAATATTTAATTTTGTTTTAAAATCGGTAGAAATCTAACCTCAAAAATTGTTGCGCATTATCAACCAATTTTTTGTTTCGTTAGAAATCGGCTAATATCTCAAAATCTATTAGAGATATCGTTACAATTCTTTCAAATTCGAATTCTACGGGGTCGATTTTATAAGAAAACATTAAAAAAGTGGTTAAAAAGTTCTTTATACATCGTCAAAAAAGGGTTCAAAAATGTTTTTAACGGAAAAAAATACTGTGAATTTTTGAGAGTTTAGTCCATGCTTTGAGGCTATTTTCAGGTATTTTACGGACTGGGGATCGCCTCAAACGTTGGAAGACTATGAGGCAATTTTGTTCAGTAATGAGGGGCGTTTTTTAATGGCTCATAATGGGTGGGTTATGGATTCGGACCCGTTAAAAAATTTCGCTGCGGCGGATTCCAATGTTTATATTAGAAGAGAGTTGATTGCGTGGGGCGATAGCGTCAAATTAAGGTAAGAGGCTATTTTGAATGTAGCCTCAATTTTGAGGCAATGCTGTATAATTTCAGGTATGGTGAAAAACCGGAAGATTCGCCATTTTTATGGCGTCATATGCAAACGTATGTAGAAAATACCGCAAAAATATTCGACGGGGTTAGGTTAGATAACTGCCACTCAACCCCCATAGCCGTAGCCGAATTTATGCTGGACGCTGCCAGAAAAATAAGGCCTGATTTATATGTAGTCGCCGAATTATTTACAAATTCAGATTTAAAGGATAATATTTTTGTAAATCGCCTCGGAATTACATCGCTTATTAGGGGTAAATATCTCTAACGATATTCGAGATACAAATTTATTTTGTCGTCAATTTAGAGGCTATGTCAGCTTGGGACGCCCACGAGTTAGGGCGCCTCGTTTATCGTTACGGGGGGTCTCCAGTCGGTGGATTTTATCACCCAAGTGTGCGCCCCTTGGCCCCCGGGGTGGCACACGCCCTTTTTATGGACCAAACGCACGACAATCCAAGTGTAATCGAAAAGAGAAGTGTTTTTGATCTTTTACCGACAGCCGCTTTGGTTTCAATGGCTTGTTGTGCCTCTGGGAGTAATAGAGGCTATGATGAGTTAGTACCTCATCATGTGAGTGGTCAGAAAACGGGTTTAAATTTTTATTACAATCAAAATAAATTCGAGGCTATTTTGAAAAAAATGGAGGCAATTTTGAAAATTTGAGGCTATTTCGGAGGCATTTTTAATATTCCTTCAAACAAAAAATTTAAACCTTTTTAGAGTATATACATATATATACCTAAATCTGGGTGTAAACAACCAAAAATCAACTGAAAATATTTCCAGATTCATGTTGTTGACGAAGTTCGTCAATACACCGAATGGCACCCAGAATTGGGCGTTGAAGACCCTAAATACGTAAACCACAATTCGGGTAAAATCGCTGCTAAACGCGCCCTAAACAATCTACACCTTTTTCTGGGTCAGGAAGGGTTTACACAGGTTTTTGTTGATCAAGTCACACCCGAAGTGGTGGCAGTAACTAGACATTCACCGGAAACCCACCAATCAGTGGTTTTAGTGGCGTTTACAGCTTTTTCACACCCAGAAATGGGTGCAGAGGAGCACGTTCACATAAAGCCTCTGAGAATTGAAGGCGATGTTACAGAAATAATATTAGAATGTAGTATTTCTCATAATGATGTAAGGTATGGGTCAAACGTAGTTTTCACACCTTAAACTGGGTTTTACAAGTCTGCGTTTTACAGATCTGGTGGTGAAAAGTTCCAAAAATATAAAAGTTTTGACAAAAATGAAAAATACATAAACGGCCTTAACGAATATCATGTAGAAATTAAAGAAAATTTGATTTTGGAAAAGTCAAATTTTCTCCAAATTTCGAATTCTGGCGACTCAAATATTACTCAGCTAGAATTTAAAAATTTTAAACCGGGCTGTGTCGTCGCAATAAAGTAAGCAATCGTAAAAAAAATCAAGCCTTAAATATTGAGGCTATTTTGGTTTTTTAGAGTCAATTTGCATAAACCAGTTATGGATGCAATCCATAAACTTAGGGAATTAATAACTTCTTTTGCGAATCCAATAAGTTTAGACCAAAGTTTAATGAATATAGTCTCAAAAATGGACCTTAACGGCCTAAATAGGGCTCTGTACAGGTGTGACGAAGAAGAAAAAGATGAAGGGAAAGGATTTGGGGCGTATAATGTTCCCAATTTTGGTCCGTTGGTCTATTGCGGTCTTCAAGGTAAAATAAATTTGAGGCTATTTCGAAAAATTGAGGCCATTTTGGAGGCAATTTTTAAATGCGCATTTTCAGGTTTTTTGTCAGTTTTGGCCAATATAAGGACCGGAAATGACCTGGGGCATCCATTTTGCAACAATTTGAGAGACGGCAATTGGATGATTGGTAAGTGAGGCTATTTTGAGTCTGAAATTTTAATTATATAAATGTAATTTACTTGTAGATTATATTTGGCAGCGATTAAAAATCGACAATTCTACTCTAGATTTAGGCAATTGGTTGGAGGCTAATTTTGGATTATTAAAATCATTGCCTCGATATTTAATACCTTGTTATTTTGATGTTTTACTGACGGGAACATATCTTTTGTTAATTGAGCAATGTTATAATTTAATGTCATCTGACGTACAGAGTGGTTCTCAATTCGTACGGTCGCTTGCCTTAGGCAGCGTACAATGCCTAGGAGTTGTAAAATCTGCCTATTTGCCTAAATTGTCTCCGAATTTAACTCCAAATTTAAAAATTAAAGATTTAGGCATGTCTATGAGTGCGGGATTGCCTCATTTTACCGTAGGCTACATGCGAAATTGGGGCAGGGACACTTTTATTAGCCTCAAAGGTTTGACTCTTCTTACTGGTCGATTTGAGGAGGCTAGGCAACACATACTTGCCTACGCGGCATGCCTAAGACATGGCCTAATTCCTAATTTATTAGATGGAGGTAAAAACTCGAGGTATGTTTCAAAAATAGCCTCAATTTCGCCATTGTAAACATTTTTTTCTGTAGATACAATTGTCGCGATTCAGTCTGGTTTTGGTTGTACACCATCCAACAATACTGTCGCCTAGCGCCGTCAGGGCTTTCAATATTACAAGATAAAGTGTCAAGGATATTCCCCACAGATGAGGCTATGCCTCAAGAGCCTCCAAACGCGCCAGAAATGCCTCTATGTCAAGTTATGCAGGAGGCTTTGACCAGACATTTTCAGGGCAATGTTTTTCGCGAAAGAAATGCTGGGAGGAAAATTGACGAACATATGTCTGATAGAGGGTTTAATGTGCAGATCGGCGTTCATCCTGAAACCGGTGAGGCAATTTCGAGGCTATTTTGAAAAAAAATATTGCTGAATTTGGCTTGTTTGAAGCATGCATGTACAAAACAATCATTTTCAGCCTGAAATACGCATGAATTAAATTATTGAGGCAATTTTGAGACTATTTCGAGGCTATTTTGAGGCATTTTTCTTAGGGTTCGTTTTTGGCGGTAATGAATCAAATTGTGGTACTTGGATGGACAAAATGGGTTCTAGTGACAAAGCAGGTAATCGAGGCAAACCTGCGACCCCTAGGGACGGTTCTGCCGTTGAGTTGGTAGCCCTGTGTAAGGCTACAGTATCCTGGTTGGCAAGCCTGCATGCCAAACAAAAATATCCCTATGAGGGAGTACAAAGAAAACAACGGGACGGAGTTATAGTCAGCTGGACTTTCAAGTAAGTTTTTTTGGATTTCCTAAAGACTTTTTGGCATTTTTAATATGTTTTTATATGAAATAAAACCTCCTGTGTCCATTTTTGGATGAATTAACACTGTATCTCTAACCATTTTTGAGATACAGGACCATTTTTGAGCTTGTTACAGACAGTGGGCGGATAAAATTCAAAATAACTTTGAAAAATGTTTCTACGTGCCCCTGTCGCCCAGTTCGTGCGAAATTCGCCCAGATTTGGTCAACAAGAGGGGCATTTACAAGGATTCTTTTGGGGCGACCCAACCTTGGGCCGATTACCAACTTAGGTCCAATTTTCCTATCGCTATGATTGCGGTAAGTAAAAATGAAATATTTAAATTTTTGATCAAGTTTAAATATCTATATCTCAAAAACTATTAGAGATAGAAATTTTTACGGCATTCGATTCTACGGACTTTTTGGAATATATACCCAAAATTGGGTTAAAATATTTTCGACTGTGTTTGACTTATTAAAAAATATATAAAAAATGGTTTTTGATCGAATTTTTCAACATTAACAATTATTTTTTTATAAGGCTCCAGAGTTATTCGATTCAACCCATGCTTGGGTGGCCCTACAAAGAGTAGAGCGTTACCTGTTGGGCCCCTTGGGCCTCAAAACTTTAGATCCAGAAGACTGGGCGTATAGCAGCGATTACGATAATAGTAACGACTCAAATGATCCAAAAATAGCTCATGGATTTAATTATCATCAAGGGCCTGTTAGTATTTGTGTTTTAGGGTTCTATACCCATTATTGGGTGTAGGACTGAACCCTATATATGTACTAGAAAGCGCCCTAAAGTTACAATATATTTTATTCATGATTTTTTTGTTGGACCATATTTTGGTTATTTATTAATAACTACCCTAATTTTGGGTGTAGCTCAATAATTTTTGGGGTAAATAGGGTTCAAAGTATGGGCTTTAAGGTGGTGGGCCCCATTTTGCCCCCCAAAAAATTGTACAAGTTTTGGCGGAGCCCTAAATCTAATAATTTTTTATTTTGTTATATTTTATTGTTTATTAGATAATTACCCTAATTTTGGGTGTAGCTCAATAATTTTTGGGGTAAATAGGGTTCAAAGTATGGGCTTTAAGGTGGTGGGCCCCAAAGTTTTGTACAAGTTTCGGCGGAACCCTAAAAATTGGGGCGTATTCCAGTACAAATTTAGGGTTTATAGGGTGTAAAAAATATTAAGGCCCTTTTTTCCTAGGAATGGGTGTGGCCTATTGGGTTTTTTCTACGGGCTAAGCTCATTTTTGCTTTGAAAAATAACGAATTGAAACGTACAATATCTTTTGTTAAATCCGTCCTTTCTAAACATTTTACGGAGCTCCAGACTTCCCCATGGAGGGGCCTTCCAGAATTGACCAATTCTGGCGGGAAATTTTGTCCCGGAAGTTGCCGCACGCAGGCCTGGAGTATGGCCTGTATTTTAGAGGTTAGAACGAAGAAATAAATGTTTTTGTTGGTTATTATATGATGTGACATTTTTAGGTTATATTTGATTTACAACAATTAGAAGAAGAAAATTTTAAGGATTTAAACCCTAATTATTGACTTTATTTTGCGTGTGTTTCCCCCTCTAGATTAAAAATTAAAAAAATCGATAAAATATTCAAAAAAAAGGGACTAAAAAATGTTAAAACACACGCGAAAATCAGTCAAGTCCCAAGTTTTAGTTTAGAAAATTTACAAACGCTACAAAAACGCGAAATTCATTCAAAAATATCAAAATTATTTCATAAAAAGAAGTCTCAGCCAATATTTCGATCTGTAGATAGTTTAGAAATCGGTAAATTCGAACAAAAATTCGATGTAATCTACTCGAAAACTATCGCAAACACCGAAAATGTTGTTTACAGCGATATATATTTCAAATTTAACAAATCTATGCCCGGAATTATTAAAAACATTAATGATTATACACAAATATATTCAAATATTTTAATTTGTAGCGATTTTGACAAAAATTTAATACGTAAAACTTACCTTAACTTCGATCACTTGTCACTTTTTGAGGTTAGAAAACCGCCATTTTGCGGCATACTTATAAACTCATTTCCTCTTGCCGATTTTAACCTAAATTCATTAAATTACGTCGCATTTCGTGCAAAATCTTTCGAAATATACGAAAAAAACTGTTTAAGTTTCAAAAACTACAAATCTATCATCGAAATCGATAAAAATTCGCCATACGAACAATATTTCAATGTGAAAAACTTATCGGAAATTACGAATAGGTTATCTATCACGCGTCCGAAAAGGAAATTCGGCAAAATTTGGGCTGAAAATGTCGATTTGGATCAAATTATTTCGACCAACGAAAACTTCTCGGAATTGTCTGTGCAAGAATTGGAGGATATATTGTTGAAAAATAAGTCGAAAATAATTTGTGTTGAAGATGCGCCCGTTTTCGAACCGTTGTTGAAGGAAAATGATGAAATTTCCAGTGAAAAAATGCGGTTGAGAATCGTAGAACACAAAAAGATTGTTAGAATTACAATAGCGTACACTTTAGCTTTTTTCATTCTAGCTATAATTACATTTTACATAATATATTATGCTTAAAAAGTTATAAAAATAAACTTTTGCTTCGTTAAAATGTCTTTTATTTATTATATTGTACATTAAACACAAATTTTGTACTATATTTTTAGGTTATATTCATCCTTTAAAATGGCGGATCTTAGGTAAGTTTTTCTATTTTATTATTTATTTCATAACTTCCCTAATTTTGGGTGTAGCTCAGTAATTTTTGGGGTAAATAGGGCTCAAAGCATGGGCTTGAAGGTTGGCCCCCAAAATTTTGTACAAGTTTTGGCGTAGTTAAAAATTATGTACGTTTCAAAAACATTCAGTTGGTTTACAGCGCCAAAATGCTCGAACTATTTTTACTCTGTCGGTAAAGCAGACTAATTTTAAAAAGCGGTGCGTTAACCAAATGTTATGCAGGTTGAATAGTACATTTTAACCTCAAATTTATATGTCAAACAAATATTTTTTAACAAATTCGTTCATAACTTTTAAAATATTGAATTTAAACAATCAAAAATCAGTCTGAAGACCAATAAAACACAATATTTATTACTACTTTTATTACAATATTGACTATTTTTTGAGTTAAATGGGCGAATTATTAAAGCCTCTAAGGTTATAATCGGCAGGCTCGCATCGATCTGAGACCTGAGGGAACGCAGGATCGCCTTTCTGGACGGCTTTCCTCGATTCTAGAACCCGCCATCCTCCCTTTCTCGTCCAATCATTCGTGTTGTATTTAAAGTAATAATAGCCTGAAATATCACCAAATACAATCAAACTTATGCAAATTATGAATAAATATATACCCAAATATATTGCAGTAATCGTTAATCCAAATTTTCCGGTCCAGTAGCGAACGTGGTAGGCCCTATGGTGCCCCAAAGTTGGCTTCAAAACATTGTACAATTGGTCCAACGGAAATCGGTAAAATCTTCGTATTGGGTTGAATTGTTCTTTGTACAATTCGGGGACGAAACGGGGCTCACTTTCAGACAAAATTTGATCCTTCAGCCACTGTTTTCTGAAATTTCTTTCAGCCTCTGTCATGCCCAGAAGTCTTTCGCGTTCGCTGTTAAAGCGATCGGAAATTGGCATGGGTTTTACACCGCCTGTATCGGATGCCATTTTTTGATTTTGTTAAAACGAAATTTGATAAAATTACGTAAGGAATATATTTTTTAGGTTATGTTCTGTTACGGAGTAATGCCAACACAATCCCTTCGCAACTGATAATGTTAAAATAAAAAGTTACTAGATATAAATAAATCCGTATTATTTAATATACAATATTTATTATTGTTTCAAGTATATTTTATTGAGAATCATCCAAATATTTGTATTTGTACAAGTGGCAACACTGATGTCTGTTCGACCTACGGCCAACGTAATCATAATTCTTCGCAATTGATTTTAAAAAGCAAAAAATATTAGATTAATATGTATCTTGATGTTTAAATTACAAATAAATCCATATTTAATGAATAATTTATAGTTTAATATATATTTTTATAACCTCAAATATATGTGCGACACACGTCACAACAAACGTATTTTAGGTTAACGATTATTACACAATTTCAGCTAAATATTCGTTAGTAATGTGTTAAAAATGTTGGAAAGTCTAGTTGCGTGGGTTTTAAACAATTATTTAGGAAAATACGTCGAAAATTTAAACACAGATCAACTAAGTATTGCGTTGTTGTCAGGTTAGGTCACAAATCAACTTATACTATCAAAATACTACGTTATATTCGTTACAGGCGAGGTGGAATTAGAAAATTTGCCCCTTAGAAAGGAAGCCCTGAGACATTTGGGCGTTCCTATCGAAATAAAAGCTGGTTATATCGGCAAAGTAAAACTTCAAATCCCGATCAGAAGTTTACGTTCAAGCCCATGGATTATCCATCTTTCCGGGTTGTTTTTGACAGCGGGGCCGTTGAATTTAGACGACTGGGACCAAGCCGCGGAAGAATTAGCCGATCAAGAACGAAAATTATCAAGTTTAGACGCGCTAGAAGCAGCTTGGAGGTTAGAAACCGATCAAAATTTTTTCGATGGGGCTAACCCAACACATTACGCAACGAGCTATTCAAGTTGGTTGCAATTTGGCACCGGATTAATAACAGATATCATTGAAAATATGCAACTAAACATAAATGATGTTCATTTCCGGTTCGAGGATCATTCTAGTCATAACCTCACCCGCGCAAGTGTTTGTGGTTTGACAATACAGTGTATCAGTGCGCAAAGTTGTGACGAAAATTTCGTCCCGCAGTATTCCAGCGGAAGTGAGTTAAGTTTTAAAACAATTGAGTTGAAAAATTTGGCGATTTATTGGGACGATTCAAATATTTGTGATTTGACGAGTAATTTACCGATTAGTGAGTTGGTGCAGGTGTTAAGTGATGTGAATGCGGAGAAACATTGTTATTTAGTGGCTCCGGTTAGTGCGTGCGCGAAGCTACAACGAAATCGAAGTGAATTGCCGTTAAGATCGGTAAACACGCCACGGATTGTGTGCGAATTAAATTTGGACCAAGTACCGCTGACATTAGTCGATGTAAGTTATTTTTATTTTATTTATACTTAACTGTGCTTAAAATTCATTAATTTGTGCTTAAAAATTGCCTCAAAAACAAACTTATACTTAACCCCAATTTTATCATCAAAACTTTTATTTGGTTATAAATCTGGTTGAAATTTACAGGAAACATATAAAATCAACTAAAAATCATTTATTTATACTTAAAATTAATCATTAACAAATATTTTAGCCAATAATTAATAAATTATATAAACTGCTTTACCGACAGAGTGGCAAACGTCAACCATAGTTCGAGCATTTTAGCGCTGTAAACCAGCTGAATGTTTTTGAGACGTACATGATTTTTAACCACACTTTTCATCTGTTAACCAAATATTTTTATTAAAAAATAAACATTTTCGATTAATTTCAAATGTAAATAAATGATTTTCAGTCAATTTTATGTGTTTCCTGTAAATTTCAGCCCGATTTATAACCAAATAAGTGTTTTGATGTTTTGGGGGCGTCATTTTACAAATATTCAAATAAAACTTTTCTCAGTCGGTTTTGAAGTTTGAAAATAAGTCAATTCGTATTTTAAATATTGTAGAACACGTTTTTTATACTGCCAATCTTTAATTTCAACCCTAAACACTCAAAAATTAGATGCAAACTTTATATAACCTCAAAAATTTGTACATATTTCAAACCGTTTGAATAGGTTTATTTAAAGCCGTTTTGGGTTGTTTTAAATATATTTAAGACCGCTAGGAATCTTCTAAATTAGTTTTAAGTTATTATTTTCCACAATTTTAGTGGCAATATGCCCAAATGGTATCATGTCTTCACGGGTTGGATTTCGTTTCGCGAGTCCAACAACACCGCCGTCTTAGGCCTTCCGTATCCGTTTCTAGTGACCCTAAAGCCTGGTGGGGGTACGCAGTACTCTGCCACGTTCCTGGAGCTTTGAGGCGTCGCCCATCATGGGACGAAGCCCTAGAAAGGGCCCGTCAAAATGTACAATACGTTGAAATGTACACAAAATTATTAATGCAACCGTCTGCGGCTCTTACTAGCAATGAAAAAAAATTGAAAGATTTGGTGAGACGACAGAGGCTTAAAAAAAATAGGGCCCTACATTTTTGTTTCTATAGGTTGAATGGTCACGAGATTTTCTTGAACTTCGTGCGTTAAGAGAAGTCGCGATGCGACGTTGTCCATTTAGCCCCCCTGCCCCTCAAATTCCTCCTCCCCCCCAAAACACTCCCCCCCAAAGTTCCTCTCAAGGTCGCAGTATTTTAGCCCGTTGGTTTCCTCAATATTGGGGGTGGTATTCTGCCCCTGTTGAACCCCTGGACACTCCAGGGGGTCTAGCAGTCAAAGAGGATTGCGCCGATGCTTTAGAGCCCCCCGTTCAGGGCATCCCCCCGCCCAGCAGACAATTGGAAGATGAAATTTTAGAGGCGTTAGCCGATTCGGCCAAAAATAACACGATTTTAAGAAGAGACACGGTTTTTGGGCGGTTCAATTTTTGCCTGAATGGGGGGATGTTGGAGCTGAGAGCCTCCCAAGATGTTGGGGAAAAGGGGTAAGTCATTTCAACTCCATATTTTCAAAAAAAAATGTTTATGTTGCATTTTTCGTGTATATACACCCATTTTAAGGTGTGACGTAGGGTTGCCAACCCTGTAAAACCCTTATTTAGGATTTATAATTTCTTACTTACACCCAAATTTGGGTGGTTGGGTCCCAACACTTGGAAGAAAATGTTTATAAATTTTTGTTTTATTTATTATTAATTATGTGTTTATCGTTCGTATACACCCATTTTAAGGTATAATATAGGGTTGCCAACTCAGTTAATTCTAAATTTGGGACTTACAGTATCTTGTGCACACCCTATTTTGGGTGTTAAAGTCAGAACACTACAAGAATATGTTTAAAAAAAATGTTTTATTTTACCTTTTTTATATTGCATTTTCGTGTGCATACACCCGTTTTAAGGTATAATGTAGGGTTGCCAACCCTTTAAAATCCTTATTTAGGATTTATCATTTCTTGCTTGCACCCAATTTTGGGTGGTTGGGCCCCAATACGTGAAAGAAAATGTTTATAAATTTTTGTTTTATTTATTATTAATTATAATGTGTTTATCGTTTGTATACACCCATTTTAAGGTGTAATATAGGGTTGCCAACTCAGTTAAAACCAAATTTGGGACTTACATTATCTTGTGCACACCCTATTTTGGGTGTTAAAGCCAGAACACTACAAGAAAATGTTTATACATTTTTGTTTTCCTTGTTTATGTTGTATTTTTCGTGTACATACGCCCATTTTAAGGTGTGATGTAGGGTTGCTAACCCTGTACAACCCTTATGGGATTTATGTCTTGTTTGCACCCAATTTTGGGTGTTAGGGCCTTAACACTTGAAAGAAAATATTTATAAATTTTTGTTTTATTTATTATTAATTATAATGTGTTTAGCGTTTGTATACACCCATTTTAAGGGGTAATATAGGGTTGCCAACTCAGTCAAATTAAAATTGGGACTCACTGTAATTTTGCACACCCTATTTTGGGTATAAAGCCAAAATACTGCAAGAAAATGTTTACAAATTTTTGTTGTATTTTAATTTATTTATATTGTGTTTATAGTTTGACTATACCCATTTGAAGGTGTAATATTAGGGACTTGCAGTACCTCTCGCATACCCTATATTGGGTATTACAGGCAGAATACTGCAAAAAATTCTGTTTTCATTTGACTTGTTTATAAAATGTTTTACTTGCATTTGCACCCATTTTAAGGTGTAATAGGGGGCTGTAAATCCTGTACAATCTAAATATGGGTTTTACAATGTATCAGTCACACCTTATTTAGGGTTTTCAAAGGCACATTACTTCAAGAAACAATTGTTATTTTTATAAAGTATTTATCGTGTATTTTCATCCATTTTAAGTTGTAACACCGGCTTATACACCCATTTTTGGGTTTTAGGGTCACAATGCTTGATCTACATTTCACCGATCTTTTCGCATCAATTATTTCAAAACCTCGAAGTTCCTCATTTAGTTTAGAATTAAGATTGGGGGTCTTAGAACTTAGAGACCGGTTAACACCAGGAACATTGTTTCCCATTTTGGTGGGCCCCCCAAATATTGAACCAGAACCCCAATCGCACACGCAGAGACAAAATTTTCGGCAGAGAATTCGCCACGGTATAAAAAATCAACGAATTGCCGAAATTGTTTGTAATTATATTTTTTATAGATCTGCAGTCTCCACATCCATTTTTTAAACTTACATATTCATTTTTAAATTCGATAAATTGTCTGACGGTTCAATCTTTGCCTTTGGATGTTGTTTATCATCCCCAGGCAGCAAGATGGCTTCTGGATTTTTTGTCAGAGCCTTATAAAAATACAACCACTCGTTTACGGTTAGAAGCTGTTAGGGCGCGCACAAAACAACTCACAGACACTTGGGGCCGCCAAATATTAGAAACAGACCGAGAAAACATATGGGAAATAAAGTTAGACATATCAGCCCCTCAATTTATTTTTGTAGAAAAAATTTCTGACCCCTCAAGCGCTATAGGTAAGAGATAAAGACAGAACTCTCATCTATTGATAATAAAATCGGCAGCACATTTTTTACATGAATTGACGAGAAGTAATGTGCTTATCAATAGATGGGGTTGTTTAAATATATTGATAATTAATATTTGAATATTTTTTATAGCCGTTGTAGACTTAGGGACACTTTTATTACAAAATACATCTAATATAAAAATTGAACAACTTCAAAAACAAGAATCTGAATCTGGCGATGAGTCCGAGAACTTTATGACCCCTTGTTCAACTCCTCCGGGGAGTGAGGCATCTTTAGATGATGTCAAAACTCTTACAAGTTCAATAAATGAACAAACAATTCATCAAAGACTTTATGACACGTATAATATCGAATTAAATGATATTCAAATACTGGTTGGAAAAATTCGCGACAATTGGCGACATGCCCACACAAAAGGCAGCTCAAATTTACATGTTTTGGATCGGTTTAATATTTTTTTGACCCTTGAACGAAGGGTTGTGCCCACAAACGACCCCAGCTACCCTAATTTGACTTTAAACGCAAATCTACCTCGATTGGTGGCCCATATAAATGAACAAAAAATTAATTCAATAAGAAATTTATTAAAAATAATCTCCGATTCGAATATCGAGTCGCCATTTCAAAATACAAGCCCTCGACATGAAATTAAACCGTTAGTTGATACAACAAAAGGTCAAAGTCCGTCAGAAAATGAATGTAGATTGGTAACCCTGCAGTTTACAATCGACCAAATGTCCCTGGAAGTCCAGTCGAGGGGGAGAAGTGTAGCTGAACTTCAAGTGTCTGGTTCGTTTTCGACCGGACGCTCAAGTCCACGAACAAACCCCCTCGGAAATAAAAATATGTTTTTTCTTCCAGGAATCGCTTTATCTCTCTTGCACTCGCCTCCAACACTACACCTATCTCTTTCTATCCTTTCTCTACTATTGGTCGACGCTTTGCAGACTCTAGGTCCCGGGTTCGAACTCTTAGTAGCCTCACACCGGCTTGTAGTTATGGATACAGCGTCCGGTGAAATCAGGGATTCCGAGCCGTGTAGTCCAACGTCACCTGGGAGCCCGACGGGGTCAGGGGCCCCGCAGGGCTCGCCAGAACAGTTGGCTAAAGCTTTGGAAGCTAGTGGGGCCCTACAAAATGAAGTTTTGATTTATGGGGAATATACAATCGATAAAAACGATGAAGGGAACGTTCAGGTTGTTGCAGTTCGCTTCAGCAATTTAGATATAATTGGTGAGGGATTTATCAAATTTTGTGGATTTTTTTTACGGTAAATTTTTATTCTAGCAAATCAAGAAACTATTGTGGAATTAATGGGTTTTGTGCGTCGGGTTTTTCCGAAAAAAAATCGAGTCCAAATGCCCGTGCCTTTAGCTATATTAAACGACGATTTAACAACTGATTCGATTGTTGATTCAAATGATAGTTTGGACATTAAATCAAAAATAGAATTAAATTTTGATTTTCATAGGTTAAATGTATTATTATTGCGCGCGTCTGTTGAAGATGGCCGAACTGTAGGCCGTAAAATCGCAACAATGACGATGTCTGACGCTAAAATTGAAGCAACAGTCGATAAAGACATTTCTATACGCGGCAGCTTAGGGGGGCTTCAAATTCTGGATTTAATTGGCAAAAGCCTTCATCAAAGAATCATTTCAGTCGGAAATGACCCCCTAGCAGACGACTTCCAAACCAAATTCGACCCCTCGAACAAAAATTTCAAACAATATTTTGACTTCAAGGACAAGACAGCGTTTTCATTTCAAATCAAACGATCATTATGTTCTAATGCTCCGCTAAATTTAACGTGTCATCTGGCTAGTGTCTGGT
This sequence comes from Harpalus rufipes, assembly GCA_951394225.1. Lineage (NCBI taxonomy): Eukaryota > Metazoa > Arthropoda > Insecta > Coleoptera > Carabidae > Harpalus > Harpalus rufipes. The sequence continues at coordinate 23,991,631 of OX596290.1, read as the reverse complement.
ACACCCATTCACACCTTTTTCTGGGTGAACTTCATTCGTGTGCAGCCGAATTTAAACAATATTTAGCCGATTTGGCCCGAAGTATTCGTTCGGCGGCTACAGATGTGGCTTTAGGATTGGTGCATTCAAGAACGGAGCTTTTGGCGCAAGCTTTATACGCGAAAGCTGGTTTGGGGGTCGATATTCAGTCGCCTAGGAAACGGAGAAGGTCGATCGGGTCATTGGGGTCGATTGGGTCCATAGGATCTGAGAGTCAAACACCTTTCAGCCCTGTTGAAGATGAGGATAGTTTTACAGGAATTGATGTAAGTTATTGCATGTTTTTGGGTGTAGATACAAGGTTTAGGGTGGGATTTTTAGAATCTGCATGGTTTTGTTGGTATTATACCCAAAAATGGGTATTTTATTTTAATGCGTTTAAAACATATGAAATGATTAACAAATTATATTTTTATACGACTTTAAAAGGGTATAACTTTTTTAAGGGTATAGAAACAAGGTTAAGGGTATGATTTTTGTAATCCCTATAGTTTGTTTTATATTATACCCAAAAATGGGTATTTTATTTGATAAAATGTCAAAGTTATTAAGTGATAAACGAAATATCAACAATTTTGTTTTAAAAGGGTATTACTTTTTTCTGGGTATAGATACAAGGTTTAGGGTATGATTTATGTAATTCCTATAGTTTGTTTTATATTATACCCAAAAATGGGTATTTTATTTGATAAACTGTCAAAGTTATTAAGTGATAAACGAAATATCAACAATTTTGTTTTAAAAGGGTATTACTTTTTCTGGTTATAGATACAAGGTTTAGGGTATGATTTATGTAATCCCTATAGTTTGTTTTATATTATACCCAATTTTGGGTGTACTGCCTAAAATATTTTGTAACTTTTTTGTTCATATTTTAGATACAACTTAATATAATATTGGATAGTCCTGTCCTTGTCTTGCCAAGGTCATCGACAAGTCCAGACGTGTTAGTTGGTCATTTAGGCAAAATAACAATATCCAACAATGCCCCAAATCAAAATTACAACAATTACGATATTGTTATCAAAGATATGAACATTTGTACATTAGATACAACACAAACGCGAACTGACAACACTGTACAAAGGGTTGAATCATTGTACAATTGCAGTACAGGGTTGCCAATATTACACGACACCTTACTAAAATTACAAGTTGTTAAAAGTGCGCAAAATTTAGTCGAAAATGGAGTTTTGAATAAATTATGCGAAGATGGGGACGATTTTGGGGATTTCCCTGAAAATGATGGTTTCCCAAATGTTGTAAATTATGAAGATGTCCATTTAAAAATATGTGGGTGTGTTATTAACGATTTACGTGTTAGTTTAACCCGTTTACAATATGAACAACTATTGGACACTTTACAATGGTTAACAAAATCTCAAAATAAACCGTCTGTACGGCCTGAAAATGACGGAATGGCCGTAATTGCTGAGGAAGACGCGGTAGGGGTCTCAACCCTCAGCATGGACCCCCATGTACGCGCGAAATTATTCCCTTCTGTGAATAAAAGACGTGGAGGACAGCCAATTTCAAATACAGAAACATCTTACCTTAAATTGGGTGTACGGTTCAGTGTGGCGTCATTTGGGATAAAATTATGTGGTATACACGGCGAAGGGCTTGTGGGGTTATCATTTGGAGAATTTTTGCTGACGTATACCACCCCCTACCAATGGGAAAGCGAATTACAAGTAAGCTAGATACAAAAATTTGGAATTTTGTATTCGTAACAATTTTTCAGGTATCACTTCGTTCGTTACTAGTAGAAGATTTATTAAGCGAAAGAGGCTCATTTGGTCGTCAAATGATAACCTCAAAAGATGACACAAATCACACCCCCTTAATACCTCCCTGTATATCAAAATCATTCCCTGAATCCGACCCTTATTCAAACAATTTTGAAAAATTTGCTTCACTGCCCGATCATTTAGACACGCGTGAAATTTTCGGCCTTATAGCCGTTAAATCCGAGGTTGGCAAACCCCCTCGGCGATGTGGGATTGGGAATGCACTTTCGAGATCTCGCGGGCATGATTTGGTGCTTGTAACGTCTAAATTCGTTCTTCCAAGTGCTCCAAATTTTAAAAGTGACTATAACGAATTAAAGAAAGCTACTATTGTTGATTTAGGTATGTTTGGAGATAAAAAAAAAATGGGTGGTTTAATTTGTAGGGTTTTAGGTTCTATTGATGTGGTAGTAAGTGCCAAATCTTGGATCCCTCTATTGGAATTTTTTAGAACAACCAGTGAAGAAAATATCGAAGATTACTTAAAAAGTAAATATATTGTTTCGGTTGTGAACGTCCGGTTCAATTTTTTTTTTTAGCACAAAACATCCCTCAACAACAAATGAAATATAACAGCTCGACAACAATCAATTTCAATTCTTTAACTATTCAATTGTTGCATAATTATTCGAATTTAGCTCGCGCGAAAATCAGTGGCGCACATTTAGATATTTTTAGGAAGGGGCTTTTGCGGGAGTTTCAAGGTCATTTAGGTGCATTACAAATTCGACACCCGGGACAAGAAAATTTCAGTTGTCGCGGTGAACGATTTGTTACTATTGGCGAAAAATCGTTAGATTTTTGTTTAAAAATTGAAAGTGACCAATCGGATTTGACTTTACAAATAAGCCCTTTTGTTTATGTTCACACTAAACGATTTATTTCTGAAATAAGGGCTTTTTTGAGAGAATTTAATAACGAAAATGATGACCAATATTCAAAAAAAGATTCCAACGAAAAAAATTCAAAAATGAATTTGAAAATAATTACAAATTCTTGCATAACTTTATTTCCGATGTCAGTAACGTCACCAAATCTATTAGTCCTTGAAATTTCGAAATTAATTGTGTCAAATGTTTTTTCGGAAATTTCAAATTTGGAAAACGCGCAAATAGACATTTCAAAATGGATTCTATCTGAAGTTGATTTTTATACGGCTAAAGCTACCGAACGGCCCTTATTGGTTGGTTTAGGGCCAATAGGAACCCAGGAAATAATATTTGGTGATTGTTGTGTCCAGCGGACCAGTCAAAGCCTGTTGAAAGACAAAGGAATGCTGGAGATTAGGGTTGATAAAAATCTGAACCCCAAAATGGCGCATAGGCAGCATAATGGTAAGTTTTTATTCATTTATTAATAGGCGTTGAGACATTTTTGAAGTTAAAAATATATTTTTGTTAACATACCCAAAAATGGGTATTTTATTTAACTGGCACTGAAACTTATAAAATGATGAACATATCAAAAGTTGGACAAATTTTGTTTAAGTTTAAAATGTTATAATTTTTTTTTGGGTATAGATACAAGGTTTAGGGTGTGATTTTTAAAATCCCCATACATTTGTTCATATAATACTCAAAAATGGGTATTTTATTTGACTGGGTATAGAACTTATTAAATAATAAACAAAATATTAGGTTTTTCAAAATTTGGACAAATTGTTTTTAAGTTTAAAATGGTATAATTTTTTTTTGGGTATAGATACAAGGTTTAGGGTGTGATTTTTAAAATCCCCATACATTTGTTTATATAATACTCAAAAATGGGTATTTTATTTGACTGGGTATAGAACTTATTAAATAATAAACAAAATATTAGGTTTTTCAAAATTTGGACAAATTGTTTTTAAGTTTAAAATGGTATAATTTTTTTTTGGGTATAGATACAAGGTTTAGGGTGTGATTTTTAAAATCCCCATACATTTGTTCATATAATACTCAAAAATGGGTATTTTATTTGACTGGGTATAGAACTTATTAAATAATAAACAAAATATTAGGTTTTTCAAAATTTGGACAAATTGTTTTTAAGTTTAAAATGGTATAATTTTTTTTTGGGTATAGATACAAGGTTTAGGGTGTGATTTTTAAAATCCCCATACATTTGTTTATATAATACTCAAAAATGGGTATTTTATTTGACTGGGTATAGAACTTATTAAATAATAAACAAAATATTAGGTTTTTCAAAATTTGGACAAATTGTTTTTAAGTTTAAAATGGTATAATTTTTTTCTAGGTATATATACAAGGTTTAAGGTGTAAATTTTGTAATTTCATAGTCTTGCTTATATTATACCCAAATTTGGGTATTTTATTTACAGGTATATAAAAATTTATAAGTATTTAAAATAATTTTGAATTTCTGGAGTAGGCACAAGTTTTAGGGTGTGACACATGTTACACCCAAATTAAGGTGGGGTACATATCACACCCAAATTAGGGTGTAGTCAAAACTTCAAAAATGTCTCCCAAAAATATAAAAAATATAAAAAAATGTATTTTTTTCAGTACCTGATTTGATAATAAGTTGTCAGTTATCAACGCTAGAAATTTTTTTAAATTTAGAAGAATACGCGTTAATACGTGGCGTACTTACCCAAAATTTGGGCGAGGACACTGAATTAATTTTACCAACTTATATTTCAAATACTAACGTAGAAAACGAAAATTTTATTTTGTCTAGCTTGAGAATTGAATTATTGGATGTTAAAGTACATTTAGAAAATTTAGCTTGTATAAATTTTATTAAGAGTCGATTAATTATGGACTCATATTCAGATTTAAAACAAGATACTGATTTGGTCAGCCGTCAAATTTTAATAACTGATGATCGAAAAGACAAATTAAATATTTACAACGAAATTTTGAAACCTATAAAAAATTCTACCGACGTTCAATGTGAAATACATTCTAGAAGGTTTCTAGACAAAAATAAATTTACTATATTGTTGAATAACATGCGTTTGTTGGCCATTTCTGATTGGTGGATCTTAGCCAATAATTTTATTTTCACCAATTTTGAGTTTTCGAATGAGGTTGAACTTATTTCGGCGAATAATAGCCGAAAAACTGATATACCGTTCGAATTAAAACTTAATATCACAGAATCGGAAATAGTCGTCTTAGAAGATTTTACTAAAGATGACACAAATGCCGTTATATTAAGGGTTGGTTAATTTTTTTAAATTTTAAAGCAAGTTGATATTTTTTTTTGATTTTGTATAATTTTAAAAAAGGTGTAATTTTTTTTAGTTGTAAGCGTCCGGTTTAAATAAATTTGGTTTGTAAGCGTCCGGTCCAAATATATTTTTTTTATTGTAAGCGTCCGGTTCAAATATATTTCGTTTGTAAGCTTCCGGTTCAAATATATATTTTTTATTGTAAGCGTCCGGTTCTAATATATATTGTTTCGGTTGTAAACGTCCGGTTCTAATATATATTGTTTCGGTTGTAAACGTCCGGTTCAAATATATTTCGTTTGTAAGCGTCCGGTTCAAATATATATTTTTTATTGTCAACGTCCGGTTCTAATATATATTTTTTTGGTTGTAGCGTCCGGTTCAAATATATTTCATTTGTAAGCGTCCGGTTTAAATATATTTTTTTATTGTAAACGTCCGGTTCAAATATTGAAATATCAACTTGCGAAAAGAAAAAAATTAACGTTCCCTTTTTATATCCTCGTATTTTTTAGAGCACAACTCTTGTGACCTACCGTCCTAACCACCCAACGGACGATAATACATTATTAAAACCACTTCAAATTAGTGTTAACCATTTAGAATTATTTAGTTGTCGATTTCTGAGCGTGCAAACATCCCAAAAATTATTAGAAGACACCGCCTTATCAATAATTGATCCGGTTACAATATCAGCAGAAGTATCTCAAAATATTTTAGAGATACAACTCCACGACCTCACAATAAGGGTCTCCTATAGAGACATCTTATTATTCACCGCCATTTTGGATTCATTTAGACGCCAAACAGTCTGTAACAAACAAGAAACAATCTTGGATACAATTCGGGAAGATATTGAAAAATTAAAATCGTTAGGGTTCTCAGAAAACGATTGTCTCAGCGCCTTAAAAATCTGTAAACAATTAGATGATGCTGCTTTGTGGTTGACTCAAAATGCAGTGGCGAAAAACATCCCTGCAACACCCAAAAATGGGTTGGAAATTAAAAATATTGAACTGAGAGCGTCTATTTTAAGGTTTTGTTTAATAGATGATTGTAAAGATGTTGATGTACCTCTTTTGGAATTTTGTCTGAACAACCTAACCTTAAACTATGATTTAGGGTGCGGGGAAGCCAATCAAGAACCCATTTTAGGGTTCCAAGTTGTTGAAAATAGTTTATTTGGCCAAAAAACTGCTTCAATTGAAACAACTTTAAATATAGATTATTATAATAGGGTTCTAGGGGGATGGGAACCTTTTTTGGAACCCTGGAAATGTAGGGCGATATGGAACCCAGAAAATACTTTAACAATTTCGCGAAATAGGGTTGCTTTACATTCAGACGATATTTTAAATATAAATATAACAGACAGTTTTTTAAATTTGGTGAGCCATGTTAAAGAAAACTGGATGAATGATTTCCAAGGGCCTAAGTCTAATCCAAGGTCACCTTTTGTGCCCTATTCATTGCGAAATGATACAGGATCTGTCTTGTATTTTGCGACGGTGGTTAGTGACCCAGACGAACCTGTACGATCTATAGATCGTGAAGAATTTAATTATGAAAAACACAAAAATTTAAAATGGATCGAGGTAATTTTTTTTATTAAAATTATGCGTAAACTCATTTTTATTGGTGTTAGGTTCACCCAGGGCAGACAACCCCCTTTAGTTACCATTCCCGCCACTCAAAACAGCGCCACGCTGAAAGCCATCAATTACGTAGCCACCAATTGTGTGTTAGGGTTTTTGGTTGGCAACCATGCTTTCCAGTAACTGTGGATCAAGTAGGGGTGTACTTTAGGGGCGCTAGTCCCGATAGAGTGGCGGAGCCCCACCGAATAACGGCCCCACGATCAGCTAGGATTGTTTTTGAAGTTGTGTTAGATGGTAGCGCCCGTAAATTGGTTATTGTGCGTTCAGCCATGGTTTTAATAAATAAATTAAAAGATTCTATTGACCTTAAATTGGTAGAACGTTCAGCTGTTAATGCTGGTGAGTTTAAATCGTTGTGTTGGGTGCCGCGATTGCTCATATTTTTTTGGATTTCAGTATCAACTTCAAGCCGCACAGCAATATTAAGCCCTTTGGATCATTTTTCTTTGCCGTTAATTCATTGTCATTCTCATATTTTTGTTCGACCATCTTCAGAAAATTTGAGTTTTTCGTATAGTCAACCGGATATTCCGTGGTCCAGAATTTCAAGGCCAAACGAAAGAGCGTTTTTTCCGTTACGCTGTACGACCAATCGCGGTGCTCCATATTTTTTGTGTTGTGAAATAAAACGAGAAAAATATCCAATTGGGGACGTTGGACACACAATTATTATAATACCAATGTTGTTATTGGTTAATTTATTGCCGCAGGATTTATTTTTTTCGATAACTAGTTTCTCTGAAAATGACGTCAGTACTATAATTAATAAAGGGAGAATAGGTCCAGGGCAAAATATTAATATATCTTCGGTAGATACAGATTCAAATTTGGAAATAAACTTTTGGATCGAAAATTTTAAATGTATTTCAGGGCTAAAAATCAGCGGAACACAACCAGGAATGCATGAAGGTAGGTGGTTCTCTTTTTAATTTTCCGAGGGGGTTGTGCATATATTTAATTTCAGCATCATTAGACTACACAACGCGTATAAGATTACAAGACGCAAATTCGCGTTCCTTAAACTTAACATCTCGTATTGAGACCTGGTGTGGGGCCCGTTTGCGCATATCCTGTTGGGCCCCTTGGTTATTACGCAGCCGCGCAGGCCTCCCAATTATTCTCAAAGCCGGCAGTACCCCCCTAGCGGGGCAAAGCACCGACCATGAAATCGCGAGAGCGTTAGCCCCTTTGCCGTTCAGTCTTGAAGATGACCAAGGGGGCATAGCCCTAACAGCCAGAATAGGCAATAGATATATACAAGGGGGGCCACAAGACTGCGCCCCATTTCATTTAAGAAGGGGAACGCAAGTTAGAAGACTTAGAGTCTTGAGAAATGGTCAGCCTGATGCTGTGTTTGTATTGGCTATTGAAGTGAAGCCTCGGCCAATCACAAGCTTGGTGACTATTTCCCCCAGGCATCAATTGTGTAACAGGAGTTCGTATTGGTTGGAATTTGCGCAACAGTGTGACGTGGAACGCTCGGGAGCCAATAGGGTTTGTGCCCCGCCTGGATGTTACCTCCCCTTTCATTTCCCCCATTTAGACTCCCCCCTTTTATTGTCCATGCGTCTAGTGTCACCTCCCCCTCATACACCATTAACTTTATGGTCTGGCGGGGTACGAATCGAGCCCCCGCAATGTTATCATTTACCACTTTTTGAGCCTTCTGTAGGGCTCAGCCCCACCCGATGGGGGTTCCTCCATGCTGAAGTAACCCCACAAGGATCCACTTTATGTCTAGTGGTGTCTGAAGCGGGTGCTTTGCCCCCCGAAATCAGAATAGACAATCATTCAGATGTCGCTGTACTTGTAAGACAAGTAAATGATACCAGGGCCCCTAGGGCTCCTCAAAATGGGGCGCAGACGGTACATGCGAGGGCTAGTGTACCGTATGCCTGGCCGGAACCTTGTGGGGCCCAACGGCTGCTCATTGAAGGCCCTGGAGGAGAGACAGTACCTATTGATTTAAACAAAATGGAAACAGTCACTTTGGCTTATGAAAACTTCAATTATTTAGCATTTACTGGAACATTTAATCCTGAAGACAACCTGGATCAATATGACGAGTCTCATAATGCATCCAGACTTTCCAGGATTGGTCCAGGAAAGCCTGAAGATCCAATAAACAACCAGAGACTTGTTTTGGATGTTCCAGAAAACACATCAGACGTTATTCTAGCCAAAAAACAACCAGGTAAGTCTAACTTATACCCATAATAGGGTGTAAAAAAATTTTTAACCTTCCAGGAAAAAGAAGTCAGCTGTTTCGTGTAACAACATCCGGTTTACTAGAACACATAGCGTCTAGTTCATCAAATTCATCTTATGTGTTAGATATCGGCGCATTATCCCCCCGCCCTAGCGCTCCGCCCCCAAAATTATCCCTTCGGAGGCCAGACCCTCGGAGACGAAGCACCCAAACATGGCGCTTCGCCCCTGAGGGGCGATTATGTTGCGCTCATCGCAACACTTGCGTTCAGAGTCTTGACGGCATTTTGGGGCTTCGCCCCGGCGGTTTAGCTGTCTTAGGGCATATTAGGGAGTGCCCCTCGTATAGAGCAACCCTTGACGGGGGATTTGCTCAACCCCCTCAGACGCTTGCTCAACCCCCTCAGACGGCTCAACCCCCTCAGACGGGGCAGCGGCCGCCAATTGAACAATTAGTTGGGAAACAAAAAATGCGGCCGGGGTCAGGGTTGTTATCAATAGATGTTGTTACTGACGGCCCTACAAGGGTTGTTAGAATATTGGATTTGAAAAATAGGGATATTAGGAATTTAGGATGTTTTGAAGATGATTGGAAGGGGGTGGCGAGTCTACACAAACCTACAATAAACAACGTAGACGACAATTATTGCGAACTACAAATAACTTTAATGTTACGTTTGGGTTTGGGGCTTAGCCTTATCGGTAATAAAAAAGAATTAATATACTTCCAACTGAATAATATTATTGGTGAAGCCATATTTGGTGCAAAAAGTCGCGAGTTTTGCATTTCCGTTCAAGATACACAAATAGACAATCAAATATCAAATCAATATCCAGTATTGTTGTACGCTACAAGAATTCGAAATGTTTCCGACCAAACGCGCGTTCAAAACTTACCCATTTTGGAATTGAGAGCTGTTTTGAGCCCTTCCACAGGCTCTGTGCTTATTTTTAAGCACTTAATTGTGTGCTTAAGACCTTTAAGCATACACTTAGAAGAAAATTTACTGCTGAGGATGTACGAATTTTTTTTAACAGCCCTTGGAGAGAAAATAGAAGTTGATGACACGGAGGGTAAGTGTTTCAGGTTAAATATCTCCAGAAATATTAGAGATAGCGACTTGGGGGTTGAAAATTTGGACTCCCCAGGTCTTTTTCTATAAGAATATGTTTGTCCCAAAAGTTTTAGGACTCTGGTACAAATACATATGAAAATTTAGTTTTTTTTCAAGTTTAACGTTAAATATCTCAAAAACTATAAGAGATACAGAGCTGTACATTAAAAATTTGAAATCAGCAGACTTTTTTCTATAAGATAAGCCCAATTATATATCTTTTGTTTTTATAGGCTCAAAAATAAATGAAGATTTAACCGATTTGACCGTTATGAAATCTCAACAAAATTTGACTCCAGTTTTGCGGTATCATTTCGGTATTATTCGTTTAGTCCCCGGTTCAATTCGCCTCTCAGTCCATACGGCTTTATCCGGAACCCTAACCCCTAGATTGAGAGCCTTAAAAAGGCGCTTAGGGCTCACTTTAGTCGGTTTTGAAGACGCCCCAGTCGAATTAGAACCATATGTTAGACATTTACCGTTTGAAACGGGTCAAAGATTGATCGAATCTATTTTTGATCATTTTCGGGATGAACTAATGTGGCAAGCGGCAGCCATTTTGGGGTCCGTGGACTTTCTGGGCAGTCCCTTAGGGTTATTAGGGGATGTTTCCGAAGGGGTTAGCGGTCTGATACGAGAAAGAAGTGTCGGTGCTTTGGTTTTAAATGTTGCACACGGTCTCAGCAATTCGGCAGCGAAGGTGAATTTTTTTTTCAGATTTGGAGATTCATTCTCTAAGATTTTTACCCCTTAGGTGACAGAAACCCTTGGGGATGGTTTAGGCCGCGTATCAATGGATGAAACGCATGAGGAAATGAGACAGCGTATTCGCCGTCGGGGGGGCTCTTCAACGTCGTCAGGGGCCCACCTGGTTGCAGGGCTAAAGGGGCTAGGGTTTGGAGTCCTAGGGGGCGCTACAGGCATATTTAAACAAGTGTACGAAGGGGCTTCGAACGATGGAATTCAAGGAGTTTTTTCTGGTAAGTCATATTTTTATTAATAACTCGGACACGGTTAAAGATACGAACTTGAACGTTGAAAATTTGGAATCTACATGAAATTATCTATAAGATACATTAAACAATTATTTTTTCCGTTGAGTGGTTCAGTAGTTACATAACCATAAAAACATTTTTTGTGAATTTTCCGAAATTTTGATACTTTTTGTTACATTTTTAACAATTACTCGGACACGGTTAAAGATACGAACTTGAACGTTGAAAATTTGGAATCTGCATGAAATTCTCTATAATATACGTTAAACACTTATTTTGTCCGTTGAGTGGTTTAGTAGTTAGATAACCATAAAAAACATTTGTATTTTTTGCGAATTTTCTGAAATTTTCATACAACATTCTGTTACATTTTTAACAATTACTCGGACACGGTTAAAGATACGAACTTGAACGTTGAAAATTTGGAATCTGCATGAAATTCTCTATAATATACGTTAAACACTTATTTTGTCCGTTGAGTGGTTTAGTAGTTAGATAACCATAAAAAAACATTTGTATTTTTTGCGAATTTTCCGAAAATTTTCATACAACATTCTGTTATTTTTTTAACAATTACTCGGACACGGTTATAGATACGAACTTGAACGTTGAAAATTTGAAATCTGCATGAAATTCTCTATAATATACGTTAAACAATTATTTTTTCCGTTGAGTGGTTCCATAGTTACTTAACCATAAAAACATTTGTATTTTTTGCGAATTTTCTGAAATTTTCATACAACATTCTGTTATTTTTTTAACAATTACTCGGACACGGTTATAGATACGAACTTGAACGTTGAAAATTTGAAATCTGCATGAAATTCTCTATAAGATACGTCAAACATTTATTTTTTCCGTTGAGTGGTTTAATAGTTAGATAACCATAAAAAACATTTGTATTTTTTGCGAAGTTTCCGAAAATTTGGTGCAACATTCTGTTATATTTTTAACAATTACTCGGACACGGTTATAGATAGAGACTTGTACGTTGAAAATTTGAAATCTGCATGGAATTCTCTATAATATAGATTATACACTTATTTTGTCCGTTGAGTGGTTTAGTAGTTAGATAACCATAAAAAACATTTGTATTTTTTGCGAAGTTTCCGAAAATTTGGTGCAACATTCTGTTATATTTTTAACAATTACTCGGACACGGTTAAAGATACGAACTTGAACGTTGAAAATTTGAAATCTGCATGAAATTCTCTATAATATACATTAAACACTTATTTTGTCCGTTGAGTGGTTTAGTAGTTAGATAACCATAAAAAAACATTTGTATTTTTTGCGAATTTTCCGAAATTTTCATACAACATTCTGTTACTTTTTTAACAATTACTCGGACACGGTTATAGATAGAGACTTGTACGTTGAAAATTTAAAATCTACATAAAATTCTCTATAAGATACGTCAAACATTTATTTTGTCCGTTGAGTGGTTTAGTTGTTACAGAGCGTTAAACATTTTTTTTTTTAAGGATATATAAATGTTGAAGTGTTTTAAATTGTTTCTACCCTTAAAAAATTCTTTTAAGTCTGCACCCTTTAAAATAAAATCCTTGTAGGGTTAGGCAAAGGTCTAGTCGGCGCTGTAGCCAAGCCCGTAGTCGGTGTACTGGACCTAGCAACAGAAACAGCACGCGCAGTGCGCGACTCTTCGCGTGGCTCATCGCGAACTGTACCCCTTAAGCGTCGCCCGGCACGCTCCCCTCGCGGGTTGGGCGGTCTTCTACCCATATACAACCCAAACGACAGTATCGGCCAATCATATTTACAGGAATTAACACGTTTACACAAAAACATAAATATTGACCAAGAAATTGAAAATAGAGAATTTTACGTGTCTTATGAGTCCGTCAGGTCTGGTAGCGACGATTTAAGGGTTATTGTGAGTAGTAGAAGAGTTATAGTGGTTACGGGGTCAAATCCCGAACAAAATGATGGAAAAAAATTAACGATAGTCACAGAAACGTTGTTGAGCGAATTGGTAAAATGTTCTTGCGTTACTCAAAATGCGAAATATTATATTGAAATGACTGTAAAGGGCCATAGTCTTAGAAGACCTTTAATAAGATGTGATAATGAAGAAATTTCAAGGTCCGTATCAAGGAAAATTAATTATGCGAAACGATTATTCGAAGAGGCAACGCACACTTTACAATTACAAGATGATTAAATTTTTTTTGGAACCAAAGTTATTATTAATTAATGTGATATATTAAGAAATAAATATATAATATATATGTGAAATATGTAAATATAATTGTTTTTTTGGAAATAATAAATATTTAATTTCAATAAAATAATCTATTGATTTTAAAAATCAATATCTCAAAAACTATACAAGATAGCAACTTCCGGTTTGAAAATTTGAATTCAGCGGACTTTTCTTCACAGGAAAACATGCATTTCAAAATTTTCAGCCGCCTGAAACAATTTTCAGAGCACCATTTTTAAAAATTGACAAATATCAACATATCTCGAAAACTAATCGCGATAGCGACTTGAGGATAAAAAATTTAAATTCAGCACACTTTTTTCTATATATATACATAATGTCTTCCATATATACATCAACATAAACAATAAATAATATCATTTATAGCAAAAAAACTCCGAAATTTCACTTTTCCCTCCAAAAAACTCCAATTTGGAGCACCATATCCAAATAAATTTTGGTTGGATCTTACATAACTTTTAATTTTGAACATTTTTTGTCATATGATATTTTTCCGTAAAGTTGATGGTTTAGCCGGAAATGACATCACACCCAAAAATGGGTCGAAGTATAATTTTGGCATATTGATTATTGTAATGTATTTATTTTTTTATATACATATCCAAAATATGGTTGTATTATAATTATAAATAAGGGCACTGTAATAGCCATACCCGAAACTGGGTGGACATATAAATTCCATACCTAGAGTTTTGAAATCTGCATATTTTGTTATGTATAAACCCAAATTTTTGTTATTAATAACTGAGAATTTTAAAAAATATTAAACCGATAATCTCAGATTTTTAAATTCATATCTCAAAAACTATAAGAGATAGCGACTTGGGGATGAAAAATTTTGATTCAGCACACTTTTTTCTATATATATACATAATGTCTTCCATATATACATCAACATAAACAATAAATAATATCATTTATAGCAAAAAAACTCCGAAATTTCACTTTTCCCTCCAAAAAAGTCCAATTTGGAGCACCATATCCAAATAAATTTTGGTTGGATCTTACATAACTTTTAATTCTGAACATTTTTTGTCATATGATATTTTTCCGTAAAGTTGATGGTTTAGCCGGAAATGACATCACACCCAAAAATGGGTCGAAGTATAATTTTGGCATATCGATTATTGTAATGTATTTATTTTTTTATATACATATCCAAAATATGGTTGTATTATAATTATAAATAAGGGCACTGTAATAGCCATACCCGAAACTGGGTGGACATATAAATTCCATACCTAGATTTTTGAAATCTGCATATTTTGTTATGTATAAACCCAAATTTTTGTTATTAATAACTGAGAATTTTAAAAAATATTAAACCGATAATCTCAGATTTTTAAATTCATATCTCAAAAACTATAAGAGATAGCGACTTGGGGATGAAAAATTTGGATTCAGCACACTTTTTTCTATATATATACATAATGTCTTCCATATATACATCAACATAAACAATAAATAATATCATTTATAGCAAAAAAACTCCGAAATTTCACTTTTCCCTCCAAAAAACTCCAATTTGGAGCACCATATCCAAACAAATTTTGGTTGGATCTTACATAACTTTTAATTCTGAACATTTTTTGTCATATGATATTTTTTCGTAAAGTTGATGGTTTAGCCGGAAATAACACCTAAGAATGGGTGGAGGTATTAATTTTCTTTTTTCGGCCATTGACATCAATTTAACGAATTTCTACCCTGGAAATTGTTAGAATAAATTAATTTGAAAAGGTGAAAAATCTTTTGTCACGCAAACTATACATTATCTTATATTTTTGTTTATATCTTCGGCATTTTTATATTGTTCAGTGATAAATTATAATCTGTGAGATATTTTCTACACGAATCGATGACAAAATTAATTAATTTTAGCTAATATTTGCGAAAAAATATTGTTTACGTATATTAACACGCTGTGTTTATATTTGTTTGGTTATACAGCCTTCTAAACACGCAATATAAGTGTTACAATCTTAAAGGGGGTTGCCCTAAGGTCATATTTAAGTTGACCAGGTGTGACCTTCGTTTTCGTATTGATTACTAATAAAAAAATAAAATTATGACTCATATTACAAAATTAATTTTTTCAGTCAGATTTCTGTGAATAAATATATTTAAACATTTTATTTATTGTTTAATTGATTTTTTTTATGAAAACATGGTCACATATAGAAAAAAGTCTGATCTTTTCAATGCCGCAAAGACCGTCGCGATATCTCAAATACTTTTCGAGATATTAAGGCCTAAAGTTGGTCGAAATTTTCCAAAAAATTTCGACGATTTTACAATTTTTTATTTAGAATTACACATCTTGGGCACTAGTCAATATATTTTAATGAAGCCATGGTAATATATAAAATGAACATCGCTCTTTGTAATGCCGCAAAGTCCGTTTCGATATCTCAAATACTTTTCGAGATATACATAATCAAAAAAAAAAATGCCGATTTTTTTCATTTTTTATTAAAAATTACATAACTTTAATACTATATTGAATATCGCAACCCAAATTTGGGTATATATACAAAAAAGTCCGTTCTTTCAAACAGCGCAAACCCCAACTCAATATCTCGTTTAGTTTTCGAGATACGAAGTGTCAAAGTCCGACAATTTTTCAATATTTCTTCACACTTTAAGTGTACATCTTTTATCGATTGTTTTGGACATTGTCCAGCCGTTGCTAGGCAACGATTTGTTATTAAGGATAATAATTTCGTAGGTGACTAGATTTAGCTCAGTCGCAGTAAAGTCTTCGAAGAAAATTGTTGTATATTTTTAGTAACAATGGAGAATTGTGGAATGTCGTTTATAAAATATTTATTATTTATTTTCAATTTAGTATTCGCTGTAAGTTAAAAATAATTTTGAAAAATTCAAAAAAATTAAGAGAAAAATTTTAGATTTCTGGAATTGGAATCATAGTAGCTGGTGCTGTGGTATTGGCTGACGTAGACGACTATTCTCACTTCGTTGAGGGCCGAGTTCTAGCCCCACCTATTGTCCTAATTGTTGCTGGTTCAATTGTTTTCCTAGTCGCGTTTTTAGGTTGTTTTGGCGCCATAAAAGAATCTCATTCAACATTAATTGCTGTAAGTTTTTTTTTGATCAACTTTCAAAGCCAATATCTCGAAAACTAAAAGAGATATTGAGTTGGGATTTGCGCCATTCGAAAGAGCAGGCTTTTTTGTATATATACCCAAATTTGGGTTGAGATATATTCAACAATTTTTGAGTTATGTATTTTCAAAAAAAAGGTGATGTTTTGTAATTTTTTTACCATTTTTTATTTAAAAATTCGTAGTTGCCACACCCAATTTTTTTATGCAACCCAAATTTGGGTATATATAGAAGAAAGTCTGCTCTTTTAATTGGCGCTAATCGCAACTTGATATCTCAAATAGTTTTCTAGTTACGACGTGTCAAACTTTAAAAATATTTGTTTATATTTTTTAACAAAAAATCAATAGTTGCTATGGTGATATTTGTTGATTTTATTTTGTTTTATTGATGACTCATAACCTACTTTGCGTTATATTCTGAATTAGGCGTGGTAATTATTATTTCCTTACAATATACCAAGTATGTATAAGCATTATATTTTTATTGATTTTTTTTATAGCTATTTTTGGTTAACCATTTTTTATTTAAAATTTAATAACTCGGAAGTAGTTAAAAATATTTTAATGAAAATTTGTTTATATATAGAAGAAACATAGACGAATCGACTGGTTAAAAATTCATTTCGATATCTCTTTTAGTTTTCGAGATATAAATTTTTAAAACTTAAATTATTTTTTCAAAAAAAAATTAAAATTTATTTTTACAACTTGTCATTAAGAAAATTGTATCTCGAGTTACGCCCAAAATATTTCAACCCAAATTTGGGTATATATACAAAAAAGTCCGCTCTTTTGAATGGCGCAAACCGCAACTCAATATCTCGTTTTGTTTTCGAGATATTGGACCTTAAAGTTGGCCAAAATTTCCAAAAATGAAATTTTTTAGTTCGCGATTTGTTTGTTAATAATATTTGTTGTCGAGTTGGCTGTGGGTATAGCCGCAGCTGTTTTTAAGTCTGACTTTCAAATAGCCCTAAGAGACCAATTTAGGACCTCTATGTCCAATTACCACAATGTAGAAGCGGACAAAACAGCCTGGGACGAAATGCAAAAAACTTTGGAGTGTTGTGGGGTAAGTCATTTTTTATTTAAAAATTTGTAAGTCCAGTACTGGTAAGTATTTTTTTATGATTTTGTGGTTATATATAGAAGAAAGACCGCTCTTTCGAATGGCGCAAAGACCAACTCAATATCTCTTTTAGTTTTCGAGATATTGATGTCCGAAAATGATCAAATTTTCGAAAATAAATTTTTGTATTTTTGCAATTTTTTATTTAAATTTATATAAGTCCGGTACTGTATAAATTATTTTGACAAAATTTTGGTGACATATAGAAAAAAGTCCGCTCTTTCGATTGGCGCAAAGTACACCCCGATATCTCATTTAATTTTCGAGATATTGGGCCCTGAATATGACCAATTTCTATCAGGTTGAAGGTCCGAAAGATTGGCACGGGCCGGACTCAAACGACAAGGTGTTACCTGTTTCTTGTTGCCATGCGACACGAGATGGGGTCCCCCCACCAACTGAAAGCCAATGTAGGATAGCCAAACCAACAGATATATATGTATATCAAGATGGCTGCTTTCCTAAAGTTCAGCAAAAAATTGATTCCGGTGCAAAAGTTCTCATTGGTGTTGGAATAGGTATCGCTTTTATTGAAGTAAGTAACTCAAAAATGGTTAGAGATAGGGCCTTAAAACTATTAAAAATGGATTCTGCGGGGTTGATTTCGTATAAAAACATTTAAAAGTGGTTTAATTTTGGGCTGTAAAGTTGGCAAAACCGGGTTTAAAAATTTTTTTGGGTCAAAAACATAACCTGAAAAAACGTGTTGTAACTCGAAAACGGTTAAAGATAGCCGGTTAATTCTTGCAAATTTGAACTCCTGAGGGTCGATTTGCTATATATACATTTTTAAAATGACAAAAAGGCTTTAGGAAATCAAAAAAAAATGGCTTCAAAAATTTAGAATGTTATAAAATAAATGTGATTGTTATACCTTTTTTTAGGTGGTAGGTATAATTTTGGCGTGCTGGTTGGCTTCTGCTGTTAAAAAGGAAGATTCCGGAAAATAAATAACTCATTTTTTTATTAATATTCATTCATTTATTATATAAAATATTCATTTTAAAAACTTAACATTTCATCGCTTCTAGCACAAAAATATACTTCCCTAGTAATATAAGTAGGCTATGATATCTTGTTTTAGAATATTTTAATTTTTAATAAATGTTTATTAAATGTATAAAACAATAAAGTAGTTGAATACAAAAATAATCGACAAATCTTATAGTAAAACGTTCAAGTGACTTTTGAACCCATTTTGGGGTATTTAGGGTTGAAATTATGGGTTGACAATGTGAAAAACGTATTCTACGAGGTTTAAAATATAAATTGACTCATTTTCAAACTTTAAAACGGTCTAGACAAAGTTTAATTTAAATATTTTTAAAACGTCGCCCGGTGCGAATTTTTCAACACCAAAACTTTTATTTGGTTATGAATCGGGTTGAAATTTACAGGAAACACATAAAATTAACTGAAAATCATTTGTATATATTTAAAATTAATCGAAAATGTTTATTTTTTAATGAAAATATTTATCTGACAGCTGAAAAGTAGGGTTAAAAATCATGTACGTTTCAAAAACATTTAGCTGGGTTACAGCGCCAAAATGCTCGAACTATGTTTGACATTTGTGGCTCTGTCGATAAAACAGTTCATAAAATTTATTAATAAAATAATTATTAAGATGTTTTTAGGTATTTTAAGGCATAAATACATATAAATAATGGTTACACTTTATTTATATTGTGAAATATTAGCTTAAATATTATTATTTTAAAGAGCGGTGCATTATTCGACCATAGTTCGAGCATTTTGGCGCTGTAAACGAACGAAATGTTTTTGAGACTAACAGTATCTTATTAACTGTCAAATAAGTATTTTTGTGAAGTTTTTACGTATAATATATAAATAAATACACAATAAATCATTTAAAATCATATTTTATTATGTGTATAATCTATAAATCATACAAAATAGTCATAAATGCTTACAAATATGCTTGTTTACAATAATGCAACGATGCCGCAAGCTGCTCTCCCGCCCGCATTTCCGGTCGTTAAAGAGTCTTTATGGCCCCCTTTCCCCAAATCATCCTCCCCTGTGTGAACCACAAAAGCCCTGCCCAAAATATTGCGCTCCCCTGACAAAGAAATCTGTTTGTCTAAAATATGAACCCTAACCTCGCCTTTTTCGTTTGCGATTACATTTCCCAAGTCCCCAGCGTGTCTTTCATCATCATTAGGAGCCCCATGATGATGATTCAGTGGGTTGTAGTGACCCCCAGTTGATAGACATCCTAAAATTAGTTTAAATTGTGAGGTTATGTTTGGGGAACTATCCACCAGTTTTAGGTTATGTGTGGGTGTTGTGTGCGTGAAAATCGAAATCTACATGGTTTAAAAAGTAAGTACACAAATTTTTATTATAAAATATTTTATATTTACGGAAATATACCTTTACGTAAGTCGCCCAATTGATGAACGTGGAATCCGTGTTTCCCGGGCGTTAAACCATTTATATGGCCCTCCAAAAGCAGCCCTTCCGGCGTTTCTGTTAATAATATTTCACCTCGGACTTCAGAATCGCCCGAAAGCAAAACAATCCCTTTGTTCTGCAATAATAAACACTATTTATGTTAATTTTTTTTTCGGGAATCGAACCCAAGTTTTGACTTTTTGGCAATTTTGACTTGAAATTCGGAAAATATGGACATTATACTATACATATACAAATTTTTGTTAAAATTGAACAATTAATAAACGAAATATTTGATGATACATACCTCAGCATAACTTGCCGCAAAAACGGAAAATAAAATGATTAAATATTTGATCATTGTGTTGTTCGTACGAAGTCTGTAAATATAATGAATTTAATGACTTAAATTGTGGTATAAACTCGATATAGATCAAGAAAAACTTGTTTATTACACAATAGAATACTTGTTAAAAGTGAAAGTACGTATGAATGTCAATACAATTATATTTACATATAAGATGTAATTAAAGTTAGTCACTAGCTATGTATAGTATATAATTACGCATTTGATCAACAATACTGAAGGATAGATGTACGCTGTTTGAATATATAATTAATAAACATGTTTGCATGTATTTATATACTTAGAAATCAATAAAAAACTATTTATACAACATTTTTTTATTCGTGATATCATCTATATTACAAATAGGGAATTCCAACATCAATTTAACAACAATTTTTTTATTAGGGTTCAAAGAGGTTATATTAAAATCCAAATTTAAAAATGTGAGGTTAAAAATGGTTGAAAATAGCGAGTTAATTGTGGCAAAAGTTAACTCTAGAGGGTTAATTTGTATAGTTTAAATCTAAAATTGGTTCAATTTGCGCTTAAAAACTACGTAAAACTAGGCATAAAAATTGTATTTATTTGGTTATGAGTCGGGGTTAGAATTACAGAAAACACATAAAATGAAATAAAAATCGTTTATTTATGTTCATAATTAATCAAAAGTATTAATTTTTTAATAAAAATATTAATTTAACATCTGAAAAGTACGTCTCAAAAAATTATACAAATCTTTCGTGTGTTTCAGACCTTTTTTTGGGTATTTAGGGTTGAAATTAAGGGTTGACAATGTTAAAAACGTATTCTACGGGGTTTAAAATATAATTTGACTCATTTTCAAACTTTTAAACCGTCTAGACAAAGTTTAATTTAAATATTTTTAAAATGCCCACTGCGAATTTTTCAAAACCATCAAAACTTTTATTTGGTTATGAATCGGGCTGAAATTTACAGGAAACACATAAAATTAACTGAAAATCATTTATTTATATTTGAAATTAATGGAAAATGTTTATTTTTTATTGAAAATATTTGTCTGACAGCTGAAAAGTAAGGTTAAAAATCATGTACGTTTCAAAAACATTTGGCTGGATTACAGCGCCAAAATGCTCGAACTATGGTTGACATTTGTGACTCTGTCGATAAAGCAGTTCATATAATTTATTTAGTTCGAGCATTTTGGCGCTGTAAACGAGCTAAATGTTTTTAAGACTAACAGTATCTTATGAACTGTCACCAAATGACAATAACCTAAAAATAAATGGTAAATCAAGTATTTATTCATACAAAATACAATAAAACATTAATCTAATGCGCCTTCTAAAAAGCACATCGCATCTATATTTTCAATGGCGGCATCCACATCTCGTCTCTGCACAGTTTTCCTCTTAGCTTTCCCCGTATAATTATAGGTTATCTGTGCCAAATTTCTCAAAAATAATTCCTACAAACAATATATATAACAATTGATTTATTTTTTGTTGTGATTTACCGTTGCTCGAGCGACGAGAAAAATCGATTCCTGGCTAACAATATTTATATCTGGGTCCATTTTCATCAAAGATTTGATTCTTGAGAGCGGTAGTTTTGTGTTTTTCTCAGTTTTTTCTTCGTTTTCTTCATTATTATCAATGTTTTCTTCGCTTAAAAGTTCGTTTATGAATTTTTCTTCGTTGAAGTCGGCCATTTTGTTTGGCAATGATGAAAGTGTTTACTTATATTTTAAAATTGTATAAAATATAATAAAAAATGTTTATTTGTATTTTGATTTCTTTAAAATTGTTATTTTCACTTTAAATTTATAAAATACTGAATTAGGGTTAAATATTTTGCAGCAGCAGTTACAAAATGGCGTCCGCCGTGATCGATGTTATAACAGAAAATAAGCAAATAAATTCGATTTCTAGCGATATTTACGATAAAATTAGCACAAACAGTATCTCAATAGATAATTCTCTGGTATATTAATATATTTTTTGTAAAAAAAAATATCTAATTCGTTTTCTTGTAGGTACAATCTCCAAGTATCGAAAGCTTCAGTACATTTCAAGAAAACTTAAGCGAATTAAATGTCGATGAAAATGCAGATTTATGTGTTAAAATCGACAACCCACAAAAACATTTAGACACTTTAGAAACATACATAACTTTCAGAATAACTACAAAAGTCGCCCGGATCGAATTTTCTGAAAACGAGTATATAGTTCGCCGAAGATACAACGATTTTATTTGGTTGCGGCAGAAATTGATGGAAACTCATCCCAATCACATTGTTCCGGTAAAATAATTTGATGTTTTAACCGTTAAAATATATTAGGGTTAAGTAACTCGGAAAAGTTTTCGCTTAAATTGTGAGGTTAAAAATCATTCAATACTTAACTTACGGTTAAAGATAAGGAGTTAATTCGTGCAAAAATGAATTCTAGAGGGTTAATTTGTATAGTTTATGTCTAAAAGTGGTTTAATTTGTGGTTAAATACTTAAAACCTGGTGTAAAAGTTGTGTGTTTTAATTGAAAATGTGAGGTTAAAAACTGTTGATTATTTTGATTACGGTTAAAGATAAGGCGTTAATTCTTGCAAAAATGAATTCTAGAGGGTTAATTTGTATAGCTTATGTCTAAAAGTGGTTAAATTTGTGGTTAAAAACTATTTAAAACCGGGTGTGAAAATTGTGTTTTTTGGCTGAAAATGTGAGGTTAAAAATCGTTCAGTATCTCGGTTACGGTTAAAAATAAGGGGTTAATTCTTGCAAAAATGAATTCTAGAGGGTTAATTTGTATAGTTTAAATGTAAAAGTGGTTAAATTTGTGGTTAAAAGCTACTTAAAACCGGGTGTAAAAATTGTGTTTTTTGGCTGAAAATGTGAGGTTAAAAATTATTCAATATTTCTATTACGGTTAGAGGTAGAGGGTTAATTCTTGCCAAAATGAATTCTAGAGGGTTAATTTGTATAGTTTAAATGTAAAAGTGGTTAAATTTGTGGTTAAAAACTACTTAAAACCGGGTGTAAAAATTGTGTTTTTTGGCTGAAAATGTGAGGTTAAAAATCATTCAATATTTCTATTACGGTTAGAGGTAGAGGGTTAATTCTTGCCAAAATGAATTCTAGAGGGTTAATTTGTATAGTTTAAATGTAAAAGTGGTTAAATTTGTGGTTAAAAACTACTTAAAACCGGGTGTAAAAATTGTGTTTTTTGGCTGAAAATGTGAGGTTAAAAATCGTTCAGTATCTCGGTTACGGTTAAAGATAGAGGGTTAATTCTTGCAAAAATGAACTCTAGAGGGTTAATTTGTATAGTTTAAATGTAAAAGTGGTTAAATTCGTGGTTAAAAACTACTTAAAACTGGGTGTAAAAATTGTGTTTTTTAGAGGTTAAAAATAGTAAATTTAAAATATTTTTTGTAGCCTCTTCCGGCAAAACACAGCTTATTAGGTCAGTTAGACCGATATTCTAAAGATTTTATAATATGTCGAATGAAATTACTTAATATTTTTATGTCAAGGGTTGTTGATCATCCCATTTTAAGTTGTAACGATCATTTCAAAGTTTTTCTAACCGCAAAACATGCAGTAAGTCTTAATATTATTAATATTTTGAGTGTTTGATATCAAAAATATATTTTAGGAGTTCAATACTTATCGCAAACATCAAAAATTGAACAATAAAATCGATTCTTTTCATAATATGTCTGAAATTAAATGTAAACTTATAGAATTTGAAAAAACTAAAGACTATTTATTAACTTTAACCGAAAAATTATTAATGATAGAAAAAATTTCGAACAGAATTAATAAAGAACGACACGATTACATTTCGGAATTAAATAATTTTTATCCGATTTTGGCTTTTTGGGCGACTAGTGAACCAAAATTAAATCCTTTGCTTCAAAATATATCAATTGCGATTGAAAAAACGTCTTTGGCGCAAAATGAACTCGTTTTGCAAAACTCAACAATTATTTCAAACCCTATTAGAGAGTTTCTGATGTATATAGATGTAGTTAAAGACGTTTTGAATAAAAGAGACCAAACGCAAATCCAATACGAATCATATGTTGAGGAATTGACGAAAAAACGGACGGAAAAAGAAAATGTAAGTATTAATGTTAAATATCTCACTTCCGGTTAAAGATACAGCGTTAATTCTTTCAAAAATGAACTCCCCATGTTCGATTTGATATATAAATATATTAAAAGTGTCAAAAAGGCGTTAGGAAATAAAAGAAAATGGCCACCAAATTTGTATTCATTTCCCGAAATATTATGTTGAAAATCATTCATTATCTCAAAAATGGTTAGAGATACAGCTTTAATTCTTTCAAAAATGAACTCTCCAGAGTTGATTTGATATATAAATATAATAAAAGTGCCAAAAAGTCCTTAGGAAATAAAAGAAAATGGCTGCCAAATTTGTATTATTTTCCCAAAATATAGGTTTAAAAATGGTTCATTATCTCAAAAATGGTTCAAGATACGGCGTTAATTCTTTCAAAAATGAACTCCCCAGGTTTGACTTGATATATAAATATATTAAAAGTGCCAAAAAGTCCTTAGGAAATAAAAGAAAATGGCCACCAAATTTGTATTATTTTCCCAAAATATAGGTTTAAAAATGGTTCATTATCTCAAAAATGGTTCAAGATACAGCGTTAATTCTTTCAAAAATGAACTCCCCAGGTTTGATTTGATATATAAATATATTAAAAGTGTCAAAAAGTCCTTAGGAAATAAAAGAAAATGGCCACCAAATTTGTATTCATTTCCCGAAATATAGTGTTGAAAATCGTTCATTATCTCAAAAATGGTTAGAGATACAGCGTTAATTCTTTCAAAAATGAACTCCCAAGGTTTGATTTGATATATAAATATATTAAAAGTGCCAAAAAGTCCTTAAGAAATAAAAGAAAATGGCTGCCAAATTTGTATTACTTTTCCAAAATATAGGTTTAAAAATAATTCATTATCTCAAAAATGGTTAGAGATACAGCTTTAATTCTTGCAAAAATGAACTCCCCATGTTTGATTTGATATATAAATATATTAAAAGTGCCAAAAAGGCCTTAAGAAAACGAACAAAATAGGTCGAAATTTTGGAAAAAATTGTCCAAAAAAACATCGAATTTATTTTATTCACAACTCCTCAATATTTTGAAATATCTTCAAATTAATACGAAATTCGTGTTCTGCGGGGTTTAAACTATAAATTGACCAATTTTCAAATTTTAATACCGTTTGGTTTTAGCTGTTATCTTGTTTTAACCAACTCTCAAATCCATCTTTCACTCTATGGCGGCAACAAACCAACGATCAAAAATTAGAAAAACTGGGTATAACAATTCCACAATTGATAAAACAGTGCGAGACGTTTCAAGATAGGTTAGAATGCGCCAATGAGGCTTTAAGAAGCGATGTAGCGCGTTGGAATAACGAGAAAAGAAGTTGTTTGAAGAAAATTTTGCTTGAATTTGCTTCAAAACAAATCGAATATTATGAAAAAGCTGTTTTGAGTTGGGAGAAAGTCGTTAATGAATGTTCTTAAAAGACAAACTATATTTAATATTATGTATTTATTGTATTTAACATTCCATATGTATTGTATTTGCTTGAAATATATTTAATAAAGATTTGCAGATCATGTTCCGAACGACATTCATTTTCTCTTGCTCATAACTCCTCAACGGGTGC